>CM031237.1:250030838-250448338 GCA_018340775.1 Taxus wallichiana var. yunnanensis
GTTCATTGATTGGGATTTGATCACCCAATGAACCATTTCAGACATTTCAGCCATAACTTACCTGAAACCAAACATAGTTTACCTTCTTCTAGGTCCTCTTCCAGCCATTTTATGTTTTTTTTTCTCTTTACACACGTGTTCTTAATTAAAAGCAAAACCAAAAAAAAAAATTGTTTGCCTCACTTGTTTGTTAATATAACAATAATTTCCTTTTATGCCCATAATCACTCGATCCACTACTAAAAAGATGGAACACAACCTCGCCACACATAGTGCTTCATCCCAACCAATCACTACCTCAACAACTTCATCATCCATGCTTCTTCCTATCTCACTCACAGCACCCATTCTCTCACCAATATACCTCATTCAATATCTTTTGGCCATACTGCGGTATTAGACCAACATTCCATCCCATCTAGGCCAGCCACTCGCCCTCTGTTAGATCGAGCCTATTGGTACTTCTATCTTCCCTCTTGGGGACCCAAAATTTAGACAAATTCTTGACGCCAACCCTATGGCCCTTCAAGACTATCTCTTAAGAAGATACATACACCTTCCTCTAGATGGCCCACCGCTTCAAGTAGGTCTATCCTTATAGTACTAGTTCTGAAATTCCTCAGTTTGTGGCCTTACATAATTTTACGTCATCCTCCACCAACCCATCGGCACATCAAACCACCCAGGTAGTCACGCCCATTCCACCTAATCTTCCTCACATCAACATGACTATCGTGACTGCCATCCCTATCACTACGACAACTTTGATGGTCACTGATACCTTCATTCAACCCTAAACAACAAATTCCTTCTACATCACAAGTCTATACCCTTACTTCTCAACTTCCTCCAATAATACCTTTGCAACATATAGTGTCATTTCCAGTCTATCAACCCGCCTATACCCATATCCCCACTCAGCAGTTACCTCAACAACCTACACAATCTCAACAATCATACCATGCCCCTGTTTCCCACCAACACACATTCTATCAACATCCACCTCAACCACAACACATAGCTTACGCTCACCCATACCAAGTCCCTCAGATACCCACGCATATGCAAGTCCAACCACCACCTTTCACTACTCAACAAGCACTTCCTAATGACCCCATGCAAATCTTGATAGGTCGGTTAGCCAACCTAGAGGCTGCTATGTTAGGGTCCAAAATCACATTGTCTTATGAACAAATATGTAACAAACCCATCCATCCATCGTGCCCATGAAACCATATCCTCCACATTGGGAATTGCCGAAGTTTACCAAATTTAATAACAAGGAGGACCCTCAACAACATCTCCGAGCATTTAAACATATGTGTTATCTCATCACGCATGACCAAGACTTGATGCTTCATACTTTCCCATGTCTTTGGCTGGTCCTGCCTTAGAGTGGTATAATAATATTCCCCAATACTCCATATTTTCTTTTTCTCAGCTTGCACAATTATTTCTTGAGCACTTCTCCATTAATATTGCATGCAAAATAACCATCAATGATCTGTATACCATCCGCCAATTCGAAGATGAATCCATCATGGATTTCATCACATGATGGTGCAATATGATAAACCAATTATCTTTTCCACTTCCTCAAACTGACCTCATCGAGCTCTTCATGCACTCTTGCGCTAAGCATATTTCATCGACCTTGCAAATCCAATCATTTCACACTTTTGAAGAAGCTTTCACCATGGCCCGCAAGCTTGAGACACATGCTATAGAATAGGGGCATTTAAAATTAAAGACAAATAAACCAAAAACTAAATTTGTCAGACCATCCATATCAAATGATAAATCGAAGACAACTACCAATGCCGTCATTGTTAAATCATCTCCTACCCCGACATCTACCATAGTAACTCAACAACGATTCACACAACCAATGCCCAATTATAATCCCTTAGGAGAATCATATAGTGCCATCTTTGACAAATTGATAACAACACACTTGATCACACTACAACCTATCCAACTTGTTAATGAATCTAGACCATGACCTGTGTGGTATCGAGAGGATCACTATTGCAAGTACCATCAAGTCCGAGGACACAACATAGAAAAATGTCGGACGTTCAAGGATTCTGTCCAAAGACTCATCAATCAAGGAGAACTTCAAGTGGATAACCCAAATGCCTCATCCAATCAACCTTTAGATATTTTTAAACAACCATTTCCAAATCATACACCCACATCGACAAACCAGACTACCTCTACTTCTATATCTCAAACCCCTAGTACCCACACCATAAACACTATCCACGTTGGCAATAAAAGTCAAATTCCTCCACAAGTTTACCATCTTCATCAACCATTACACCAATCCCCTTTGACACATTCTCTACATCCACAAATGCATCAACATTCATCTCCACACCAACATTATTTACATCCATGTCCACTTCGGCACCCCTTCCTATACTCATGCCTATCTCCACACCTACCACCCCCTCCTTAGGTGCAAATATCATTTCGTGTCATTTCCTCTTACATCTACTCCATTAAATCTAAACACCTTATCAGAAATTATCCCACCTCTACCTGTTATCTCATCCTTAGCCTCACTTCCAATCCCTCTTTCCGCACTTTTACCAACACCTACTACATCTACTATTTTACATTCATCTATCTCATCTCCCTCTTCCACGGCCATGTCATTACTTGATGATTTTTGGCAAACATTCCAGCTTTCCTTAATTTCGAATTATCATCCCATTTCTTCTGTACCATTAGATACTCACACATCGGCGCAGTCCCCACAAATATCCACTTCAATATCATCTTCAGTTCCTCCTGTAGAGATTATTTTCATTCCCTCTAACAATCCCCATTCATATACAAGATCTAGACCCCCATTTCCCAAGCATTCTCCTTCACATCCTCGTCGAAAAGTAGACCTCACTATTCCCAATAGTAGCTCCCTGGAAGCCACACCATCTCCTTCTATTTTAGGACCACACCCCTCGTCTTCCTCTTCCATTTTAGGAGCCTTCCCTTCACTAACAACCCATACTACTACTAGAACAATGCAACCGCCCTTTTCCAACCAATATCTTAAAGAAAATTCAAAGGCGTTTCTTGTCTTCCACTACTATCCCACATCAAGCACATTCATCTTCCTTTCCAAATCTAAAACAATGTCCAAAGCCATTATTACATCACCACCTTCCCAGAAATCATTCCAAAGTTCTCCATCGATAACACCAGGTTATTATACCACTATGTTTCACCAACTACTCCAAGCCTCACCATCACCTTACCACCAATTAAATTTTTCGATCCAAATGCGCCAAGGCCTTCCTGGTTTAATTCCAATCTTGTCTGCGCATTTCACCGTGCCCTTGGACATGACACTGAACATTGCAAAGCTCTCCAAGCCATCGTGCATCATTTTGTCAATGAAAATATTAACGATGAAAAACCAACTCTACCATCTCCCCATCAACTTCCACATCCCAACATGCGTCTGTCCAAACATCTCGACCACCCCTTTCATTAAGAAATCTGTCAGTACTCCACTACCAAATAAAGATACAACCAACGATACCACAAACATATTATCAAAAGAGGATGATCCTAAGGATCATCCTCCTCTTGTAATCAACATTGTTTGGATAACCACCCGTTCAAAACCATATAACTCTGACTCTACCTCACCGTCCACCCCTAAGACTTATGTCACTATCCCTCCTCCTAAGGAGTTTCTGCGCCTCCACACCTCTCATCATCACCCAAAGTTGTCATCATTGCTCTTACCAATCATCCCACAACAACATCTTCATCTTCTTCTAAAGCCAAGGTATCTATTCTGGCCACCCTGAATCCTTCTCCCATTGAACACACCATTATTAAACAACTTCACTAGGCTCCTATCAAAATGTCACTCTATGAGCTTATCCAAAGCTCTCCACACCATAAACAAGCTCTTATGGAGGTCTTGTAACAGATCCTAGTATCATCGATGAGCCCCAACCTTTCGCGGCTTTAGCTCATGCCTTCGCAACATCTCTGTATCATTTGAAAGTTCATAAATCCCTAGGATACCACAAGAAGAACATGATCTACCGTTGTTCATCATAGTCTATATCGATGACACCTGCATCCATCGAACCATGATTGACAATGGTGCCAGTATCAATATCATTTCTTCTCATACCTTCAATCAACTCAAATTGCCCAATACCATTGTTGCCAAGTCTCCTACCGTTCTTCGTGGCTTTAATGATGTTGTCACTCCCCCATTAGGAATGGTTGTTCTTCCTATCTCCGTATCGGCCATAAACTCCTCCACGAGGTTTTATACATCATTTAAGGAGAATTCTAATATAATCTCTTACTGGGGTGTCCTTGGATTCGCACCATGCATTGTGTCCCATCTACTCTTCATTGTTGTATCAAATATGAACATGAAGGGACCACTTATGCTCTTTTGGTTGAAATCCCTCCTTCTAAGACATGTCATATGATTTACAGACCTAAAGATGTCCTTGTTCCTAAAGCTAATTTTTTTCTCGATGCATCTATTGTATCTTTCGTACTTCCATTTACATTACCTCATATCGATTCTTCCGATACCATAATGCAAAATATTGCTTTAGGGGAATATCAACTCCTCACTCTCAATACCCTTCCTTCTCCTAACCGCCTCGGCCACCCTGATAAGGCCCCTATGTATCAATTGAATGTTGGGGAAATTGTCTCATTTGGCCCTTCCTCCTCAAAACTAATTTAGTTTATGGTGGCCTTGATCAACCTTCTTCTCATACTGAAAATCACTTTCATGCCAAACGATATACAAGTGATTTTAGATTTCTTAGTAAACCATCTTTTGCTCACACATACCTCTATCGTTGTGCATGGAAGGGGTTTGGTTTGGGGCACTATGAACAAGGCCCTCATGGCAATATCTTTGCCCAAGCCCATGAATCATGTCAAAAATTTGGCTTGGGATATAAAAATCCCACCATACACCCTTCCGGCACATCTGCATCTTCTCCCATTCATCTTGATTCATCCACTTCTTCTCCATCCGGATATACTACCAATTCAGAACACACTTCTTCTCCATTCGACTATCCTATAGATTCAAATAATATCTCATCTCCTTCTAACTATCCTTCTAGTTCAGATAATGATTTTTCTCCATCCAATTATCTCATAGATCCAGATCAAGATGATACGGTTCCTATTCCCCTAACTTTTTTTTTTATTTCCACCATCTTTCTCGGACTGGTGACTTATCAAGCTGAAAATGAAACCTGGTCTTTTCCCCTTAAACATCTAGAGATGGTAGAGGAATATTTCTCTATCATTGAAATTCTTCAATGCAATGATGACACTTCCATTCTCTCCTACATGGGAGCCGAAGGTTCTCACGATCAGAAAAGTCATCCGCCAGAAAAATCCAATCTCTTGAATGAATCCACTATCAAAATTACTATTGGAGCTCCTCAGGAACACCACATCCTTAAAATAGGCTAGTGTTTGACATCTCAAGAGCTCGAAGCCTTCACTTAATTTTTTTCCAAACATAGCCAAGAATTTGCATGGTCATATTTGGACATGCCGGGTCTTGATCCCTTCATCGTTGTCAACAACATCATTGTCATCCCCAATGCCAAATCAGTTAGATGAAGCTTTGTCGAATGCATCCTTGAATCACTCTTCTTGTGAAAGAAGAATTACAACGTCTCATATCTGCCAACTTCATCATTCCCATTGATTATCCCCAATGGGTTTCTAACATTGTTACTGTTGTAAAAAGATCTACAAAGCTTTGTATATGTACTGACTTTAGAGATCTTAACCTCGTATGTCCTAAAGATAATTTCCCTCTTCCAAGTATTTATCAACTTGTAGATCTTACTACGGGACATGAGATTCTCTCTTTAATGGACCATTTTTTCTGGTTATAACCAAATTTTGATTGCACTGAAGATCAACACAAGACATATTTTATCACCCCATGGGGTACCTTTTGTTATCGTGTCATGCCCTTTGGTTTAAAAAATTCTGGGGCTACATATCAACGAGCCATGATGTATATCTTTCATGACCTCTTACATCAACATGTAGAAGACTATGTTGATGACCTCTTAGCAAAATCTAAACATAGATGTGATCATCTCTCGGTCCTTGAGATACTTTTGAGCATCTCATTCATTTATTTTTGCAGTTCTTACTAAGAAATTCCTTGGCTTCATTGTCTCTATTAAAGGCATTGAGGTTGACCCCGTAAAAATCAAAGCAATTCTTGAAATGCCTCCTTCCAATCTTAAACAACTTCACAGTCTTCAAGGTCGACTTCAATCTATTCATCATTTCATATCGCAACTTTTTGATCATTATCAGCCCTTTCATCACCTTCTTGAAAAGACATAACCTTTGATTGGGACCAAAAATATCAAAAGACTTTTGAAGATCTTAAGCAATATCTGTTATCTCCATCGGTACTCACACCTCCACGTGAGGGGGAGCCCTTCTATTTATATATTTTTGTAACTGATCATGCTCTAGGAGCTATGTTAGCACACCATGATTATCAGGGATGCGAACATGCCATTTATTATATCAGTCGTACTCTTCATGACTGTGAAACATGATATTCTAAAGTGGAGAAATTGTGTTGCGCTATTTTCTTTGTTGCATCAAAACTTCGACACTATCTTCTTAATCATAAAACCTATATTGTTACTAACTTTCAACCTCTCAAAGTAATGCATTCTAATCCATATCACAATGATCACATCACCGATGGCTCTGTTCATGGCCGAGTTTGACCTGGAATTCATTCCTCAAAAGGCAATTAAGGGTCACGATATCGTTGACCAATTAGTAGAAGCCCCTCTTTCCAATACGCAGACTCCTTCTAATCACTTCCCAGATGAATCAATCAATCAATTTCATCATGATCCCCTTAAAATGAATCTTTTCTTCGATGGTTCTAAATGCCAACAAGGTGGGGGCAGGTGTTGTTCTTATTCCTCCTGGGGATTTCCTAATCTCCTTAGCTTTTAAAATAATTTTTGAATGTAGAAACAATATGGTAGAATACGAGGCCGTGATATTAGGACTAGAAACTGCTACATTTATAGGCATCCATATTCTTGACATTTTTAGTGATTCTGAACTAATAATAAAGCAGGTCACTAGAGAGTATGAGTGTAGAAATGATATTTTACAACAATATTGTGAAATTTCTCATCATCTTCTTAACAACTTTGATTCTTACACTATTCAATCTGTCCCTCGTTCAACCAATCGTTTTGCTGATATAATGGCATCCCTTGCAACCCTTATCCCTTGGACAATGCAAGAGTTCAAGATTTTGGTTATTATACATCATCATAAACAATGATTCTATGACATATCTTAGATTCATCTGGTCGAATCTAATTCGTCAGACCTCTCGTATTCACAAATTTTTGATTATTTATCCAAATCCATTACTCCCCTTGATCTTTCTAAAAATGCTAAGAGATCTTTTATCCAACGTGCTACTCGGTTATGTAATCCTCGGCAGTATTCTTTATAAGCATGGGTTTGATGGTATCCTTCTCTGATGCCTTCAATCCCATGAAGCCTCTAAAGCTATCCAAGAATTCCATGATGGTATCTGTGGTGGGCATTTTAGTGGATTATCTGTTGCCAAACGTATTCTTCATCTCGGCTATTATTGGCCTTCTCTAAACCATGATTGTTGTGAATATGTCAAGAAGTGTGTAAGATGTCAACAACACTCTAATCTTATCTGTGTTCCTAGCCAAGCTTTACAACCTGCCCAAGATTTATGGCCCTTTTCGCAATGGGGCCTTGATCTTATTGGTCTAATAAATCCCCGTTCATCACAACAACATCATTCTATCATCACCGATCTCGAGTATTTCATTAAATGGGTGGAGGAAATCCCACTCACCTCTACTAAATCGTGCCTAATCATTAATTTTATATATCAGCATATCATTTGTTACTTTGGTGTTCCACATAAACTTATTATGGACAATGGGAAGTATTTTAAAAACAAGGACCTTAAAAAGATCGGCTATGCATTTAAGATCCAACTTAGCTTTTCTTCCCCGTATTATCCTCAAGTTAATGACCAAGCTAAGGCAACCAATAAAACTCTTGAAATATGTTAGCCAAAACTATCGACCAAGCAGACGAAATTGGCATCCCCACTTCACTTTGCTCCATGGGCTTATCGCACTAGAGTTCATACTTCCACAGGGGCTACTCCATTTTCTCTGGCGTACGGCTCCAAGGCCCTTCTTCCCCTTAAAGTCCAAATTCCATCTTTACGTGTATCTCTTCACAACTTCATTTCTGATGAATATTATCGCCAGGAACGTCTAATGCAACTTGAGTTATTAGACAAGCATCACCTTCTTGCTCTTGAGCACCATCATGTCTATCAAGATCATATCCAATGGGCCTATAACAAACATATCAAAGAGCATGATTTTAAAATAGGTGACCTGGTTTTAAAAGAAAATCAAAATGTCACTACCTTAGAAAGGAGCCAACGGGGAAAATTTGCTCCCAACTGGATTAGACCATATATTATCACACATAAGTATGGGTCTTGGGCTTATCGTTTAGCTTCTCTTGATGGTAAATCTAGAGATCCACCCCTTAACACATTACACTTACGACCGTTCTATTGTTAGTACACACACGTATGTGCATAGTCTTATCATTAGACCATGTCTTCACTATTATCTACTTCCATCTATCATGATAATGATATGAATTATGTGGTCTACCATCATTGTTTTGATATGACCTTGAATATAAGTACCACATCTCTACTATATAGCATATTCAATATGGATAAGTTCTCCCATTCGGTGAGGGCCCATAAACATTACATCCATCACCCTCTCATTCTCCTATGACAGTCATGTAAAGGGTATTGGGGTGTCTCCTGTACCATCATTATCCCCTCCTAAGTGGTTTACTTCGCTATCCCCAACTCTCCCCCATGTAAAGCTAACATCCATGCATGCAAAAAGAAGTCAAAAGTTATCCAAAAAAACAGATTGATCCCTTAAAGGACAACTGTGCATACAAATCAATCATAAAAAAAAGAAGAAAAAGAAATAGACTGATCCCTCGAAGGATGGCTATCATTCTCACCATCTATGTTGTATATATAGTAGACCATACCCTCGAAGGATGGCTACTCTTTTGTTATGACATTCAGAAAGCTTCCCGCATTGATCAACTTTCTTCTATTATTGTTCTTTCCCTTTCCTAGAGCTGGGGCATAGATTTAAGGAACACCACCTTTGGAGAACCTTCTTCCCGCATACAGGTTACATCTCAAATCCCTCATCATGTCGATATTAATATTATGAGAATATTTCATCCATATCTCCCTCTTGGTCTTTTGGTATAATCAAATCTCATTAGTTATGTACTAACACTGTTATCGGCTGCAAGTGCAATGCTTTGAGTAGTACCTTTTCTTGTTTACCTCTTATCCGGTTAAAAGCATAACTTTCTTACATGGCCCTTGTTATGGTTATGTGACACCCATCTCCTCAAAATCATATTTTATTACAATTATATTTTTAAATCAAATTTCATATCATTAAATCTGCATCTATTTTTTTTACTCTTAAGGATGTCCCCTATCAATATCATCCATAAATCTATGAAGTTTGTTACTATTTCTACACACTCTCTTTAATACACTATTCGGTTGGGAATTATACTTGATCTCCATTGCAGTTTGTGAATTCTACTTGAGATTATCTCTCAAGTAGCATTCATTATCCGACAACTTCTCATCCTCCACCATGACCAATGTTATCTTTCTCCATCCATTCTCTCGCATCATCCTTCTCTTCTCTATAATCATCCACCAATTTTCTTTCCCATCACTCTTATTTTTGTTTTTCATCTAGCGTTGACATCATCACAGAACTTTCATCCCCAACTTGGCACATCTGCGTAACTCCCACGTAGCACAAAAACCCTACTCGAGGTAGACCTGTCATTCGGACAAGGTCTCATTCGTGATCATGTCTGTTGACCATTCCTTCCTCCTAGTCCCCTTTATCAACCCAATTTTCTCCTAAAATTCACCTCATCTCATTCTCTGTTGCTCTTCTCACCCACTTCATCCTTCTCTCGTTGTTTGTTCAATACTTCACATGTCCTCCACCTGGGCCATTATTTTTGTGTTTTTCTCTTAATATCCTTTTATTGCCATCTATTTTATCATTCCATTTCCCTTTCATTATTCTTTTAGCTTGATGATCCTACTTAACCACCCATTCCACATAGGCTTCTTAATCATAATGCATCTCTTTCTTAAGATTCTGCCACTGTAGAAACTCCTTCATTGTTTTCTATTCCATTCAACACTAGAAACATCTTCCTACTCCATAACTTATGCTTAACGCTCTGACATCATCACTCGCACAACATAGGTATCCTAATTAAGAGTTACCCTTACACTCTCCATATTACACCGCATAAATTCCTCCAACCACCCATACCACACTCCTTTGTTTTGTTATCACCTCCTTTCATTTCTGTTTCATTTTGGTATACACCGCTCAGTATTTTCATCATTCTTCTTCTTCTTCTTCGGCTTTAGCGATCCTACTTAACCATTCCTATGGCATGGAGATCTTACTTAAGAGTCTCTCTTAAGAATGATTTGTCTTCTTTCCTTTCCCCTTTACTTCATATTCCCACCATCCATATTTTCTCTTCATTCCCCATAAATACATCCTCTTCCCTTCTCTTTTTTTCCTCGCACAAAATATCTCAAACTTCCTCAAATATCATCTCCATCATCCCTCATTTGGAAATCTAACTTAACCACTTCATACCATTTCTTACTATGTCTCGTTCCTTCATCTTTACTTCCTTCATCTTCATCCACATCCTCATCCATTACATTCTCTCCCCATCATCCTCTTCACACCATTCATTATCCCTCCTTTCTTTACTCTTTCGAGTCCATTTTCTTGAATACTTCCCTATATTTACCACCATACTTACTCGTCATTATCATTTTTCTTCTAACATTATGTCATCATCATCTTCCATTCTCACGCTAAGAATTATTGGTGGACTTCTCCTAAAATTCATTTATCCCCATTCTACAAATACCGGTTCACTCTTTTTACCTCCTCCATTTTCTCTTCCTTCCTTTTTCCTTTTTGTCCCTCTGATCATTATTAGAGGATTTCTCCTAACATCCCTTCGTTGGTATTGCCTTTCCATCTTCCCTTCACCTTCTTCAATATCTCTATTGTCTTCATCACATATTGCCTTTGCATCATTTTCTCTGTTGTCCTCTCCTCCTTTCTACCCCTAGTTTTCTTTCATTTCATTTGTATCATCTTCATCTCCCTCTTCTCCTTACACTTTCGTCCTACTTATCCATTGATAACCTGACTCACCAACATTGTCCCATATTTTTAATCATCCCACCATCCACATGCATTTCCATACATTCTGTTTCATATTCCATTCCCTTCTGTTTCTTCTCGGTCTATCATCTCTTCTTTCCCTCTTATTTCCATTTCCCCCATTACTGAACTTATTTCTCTACCACCCCTATCTTCCTAGCTCCTCATAGTTCCTTTCTTTCTCTTTTCCATTCTACTTCCTCCCCCATCTTCTTTAACTTCTTCATCTTCTTCATCTCCTTCATCTTTCCATCCTACTATGCATATTCATCTCTCCAATCATCCTTCTCTCATATTCTTCACAACTTCTCTTTCTCGATTCGTCATCTCTTTCATGATCCATTCTTTCTCTCCCTTTGTTTTGATCTCCATCTCCCTTTCATCCCTTCTTCTATCATTTTCTTGTCTTCTTCTTTGTCCTTCATCATTTCTTTCTTCCACCATTTCTCCTCTTTATTATCTTTTTTTTGCTTCTTTACTATGATATATCTTTGTACATTCACCTTCCCTTCTAATCTCTTTTCCCTTCTCATCTCGTCTTCTTCTTGTTTAGACTTGCTCCCTCCCTTCTTCTCCTGCTCTCTTTCTCTATTTTCTTTTTCTCCAGGTCCCTCGTGCCTTACCTATTTATTTCCCCCTTATCTTTTCCCACTACCTTCTTATTAACTATCATTCTCTCTCTTTTGTGCTTTCATCTATCTTCTCACCTCTCTTATCGTCCTTCTCTACTATTTGATCCCTCTCCTCCACCATGTCCTTTCTACCCCAACCATGTTCGCTTTCTCTTATCTCTATCATTTATCATCTACATCTTTCATCCCATCTTCCTGGGACATTTTTGTCTTGGAGGATACCATAACGGCCAACACCTATATGATCTTGTACTCTTCCATGAATATTTTCTCTATTGTTTCTTTGTCGCAAAAGTATCTTGACTGCTTATCCTACTTACCAAACAAGTAGGATTGCTTTTATCTTCTAATTTGCTAACACTTATGCATATTTCCTATGAAACGTGATTACCATCATATTTATCGACCTTTCTATCCTATCGATCACCATGTGCACATTTATGATTATTCCCCTGGGAAATTTTATTTACACATCCATTTCTCGTTATATCATCTTCGTGCCCTATCTTGGGAATATTTTCATCCTTGTACTTATCGGCACATATAACTCAATTTTTGTCCTTCTCGTGTTCCCTGTCTTTGGGCATCATTATCTTCATTCTCGTCCATTTTTGACGCATTATTTTTCACATGATTTCGCAGACAAAGGTTACATCTTTCGCATTCAAGTTGCACATATTTTGATGTTTTCCTATGATCCATTGGTCATCATGGTTTCGCATCCATACCGCAATGGTCTTCACCCACTCACCGGTCCGTAGAACGCATTGTCGCGTCTATCTTCGTTGAGACCACAATTGTCCTCTACTAATGTGATTTGGAGTCACCGCCATACTTTATTTTTCATTGATATTGTAATATTTTTTTTGTGCCCGAGGTATCTTGCCTTTGGTCGTGTCTTCATCCATCTTCGACACATATCTCATCTAACCCTTTTTGTTTTTGTCTTGTGGCTTGCTATCGTAAACCACTCAACAAAAAGGGGCAAATATAGATACCAATTTTTGGTGTAGCACCTCTTCGTATCTCGCATTCATATAACTTCCCCTCTCACCTTTCTCTTTTCTTAAATTTAAATAAAATCCCATCCATTTATTCACCTTATTTAATTAATTACAAAATGAGCTCCATGTGGACCCATTTGATGATTCATATTTTTGGGCATTATCCCCCATCTCTCACAAATTATTCAAAACATGGGCAATAATGCACCCATCCGACATCCCACTCTTAATCATTCAAAAAGAGAATACTTTATTTCACCTAATATCCCCACCTCTTATCACATCCTTATCCTTTTCTTTACTTTAAGTCAAATTGTGAGCCCCACTGGATCACATCATGTTTCTTAACTTGGGGTTACTTTACTCAACCCCTGAGTATCTTTTAACCTGTAGTTTAACCTCACCATTAAACTATAAATATGGGTTTTTCCCCATATTTAGGAGGGAAGAAAAAGTTAGAAAATTTAGGTGAATGCTAAGGAATTTTAGCCATTTATCATAATATCATTATTATTTTGTCTTTGTGATAACATGTGGAATTTCCATGGTACTCTGCTCATGATCTAGTTCATGTAGTGAGATTCATGTTGCACGCATCTGATCAATAACACCATCTGCATATTGGCATCTTTCAGGTTCTTTTGTTTATCAACTTGCATGTTATTTGTTTGGACTCTATTTTATCATTATTCTTATCACACGAGGGTTGATAGCCACCGAGGGAGTTGACGCTTCCCGATCTCGCTTTGTCGTTGTGCACCCGCATAAAATCTATAATCAATATTTCTCTAGTGTATACGAGTTGTAGGATTGATGGGATCACACCAAGGAGTTTGACATCAACTTTGCACCTGTATTATCCATCGTCATCTCCAAGGTACTAAGCCCTTGTATACTTGACGTTGTTTTGTGTTTCTTGATTTCTCATACACTCATCTGGACAGGAAGCTGGAAACTCCTATCAACAGTGTGTAGCACCAAATAGAAAGCAAGATACGAAGAAAAGAGGAAAAATATAATTGTCAATTACTAGTTTTCTTGCTTTGGAATCATTTAAATGCTAGCATGCTTTTAGAACCTAGAAATGTGCCCAAGTGTGTGATTTTATGTCTACACTAATTTTGAGACTGAAATAAGTATATTAATAAAGAAGTATTTAAATTTTTTGTCTTACTTGCAAATTATGAAAAAAAACTATCTTGTTTCAACATCCAAATGTTATAATCTTATAACATTTAAAATCCAATCATATTTCAATAACTTGTAGTTTAATTTAATTATAAGCCTTCATATTTCTACTTTTCAAATTGTATCATCATTTTTTATTTGATATATTTTAATGGTGCATTCTTTTGTATGCTTTTTTGAAGGGAGGAGATCAGTGTTTACATTATCAATCTTCAACATTATTCATTTACATACAATGAATCCTACTTCAATAGCAAAAATGAAATTATTTCTTGCAAATGCATCAATTATTGTCCAATTAGCATTGCAAATATGGAACGATCTTCAAGATTCAACCAATATGCAACGCATTTTTAAGAAGCGTAAGGTAGATTCCTCAACTATGGATGCAGATGACATGGAAATGGAGGTTATTGCTGTCATTTTTGGACAACAAAGTCAAATCCTTGATGTAGATTTATCTCCTTTTGAATGGGAAGGAAGGATACAAGGTGAGTGGTATATCAAACCACGTTCTATACACTGGTGGAACCACTATATTTTTGAAGCAAGATAGGATGATCAAAATTTATACAACATTTTTAGGATACCTTATATGTTATTTTGAAATATTTTTCAGCTATTGAATGACGACCTTAAACAAGGTGAAATACCCTTTTCATTTGCTACCTCTATAAAAGGAAGGGTATTTCCGGTTGAAAAACAAGTGGCCATGGGAATGTTAAGATTGTCATCCACAATGAGAATCAGAATAACTTCATAAATGTCATTTACACTTGGTTTCAAGGTCACGTTTAGTGGCCATGTGAGCATATGACATTAGGGAAAGTAAAAGTAGGGTTTCGTAGAATGAGGGTTTCCAATTTGTCGTGGGGATATAGATGTAACTCACATGTCAATCAATTCCTCCTCATGAGTGTTCATCTAATTGGTATGATCAGTTCACAATTATAATATGGCATTACAAGTGATTGTTGATAGTAATATGCATTTCATGGATGTGTTTACATGATGGCCAGGTTCTGTTAATGATTCTAGACTTCTTCATAATTCAAATTTTTATAGAATGTGTGGAAGAGAGATATTAAATGGTCTTCCGTTCCTATTGGCTCATTAAAAATGAGGGAGCACATTATTGGTGATGGTGGATATCCACTCTTACCATGGTTAATCACGTCTTTAAGTGGATTTGTAAGTACTACTTAAAGGGAATTCAATTGTAAGTTATCATCCACACGCACTCTTATCGAGTGTGCATTTGGAAGGATAAAACAATTATGGTGGATTCTAGAATCGATAATGTAGCACCCAAATTTGGAAATGCTACCCAAAACCATCCTTGTTTGTTACATACTACATAATATGGTGCTAACGTTTGTAGATGATGATGTTGATACATGTGTGTTGATCTAATTTTTTTGTTCCTTTCAAAGTTAATGAATTAGTAATAAAGAAAGGAAAATAACTCAAAAATGGAGGGTTTAAGGTACCTAAAATGTGTGATGGATGCAAGAAGACAAGTACAAAGTGAATGATGGATCTCCGCTACAAGCTAATGACCCGCATAACAAAGACTAAAAATAAAATGGATTAGATGATAGAAGGGGGCCGCCCAAGAAGTTGGCTCCAAGAAGCGTTAACTTCCTTATTGGATGTCAACCCCATGTTTGATAAGATATGATAAAAGTAATAATAATAAACAAGATAATATGCAAAATTTGAAGCACATAGAAACTGAAAATGTAGAAATGTAAAGCACATACAAATCTGATCTAAATTGACATAAAATAAAGTTACCTAACGTGGTCGACAATGAACAAGGCTATAGAGGAGCAGTCGATGGTGACCGAGTAGATGAAGCTAGACAACAAGGTGGAAATGTATATCTCGAAAGGATTTGAATGTGGATCTGATGATGAAAGGGGCTGTAAATGCCGATAGAAACCCATAGAATGAAATATGAGACAAGAAAACAAAAATAATGTAAAAAGACAGAGATTTGAAGGGATTAGGTGGAAATAGGGTTCGGTTCGACGATGACCTGGGATGCGAGCAAAATAGATTTAGTGCAACAAAGCATCGGGAAGATAAATATGAGGATTGCAGAGATAGAAATAGGTACAAGTAGACATTAAGAAAGGATCGGAGATAAAGTAAGTGATAACACAGTATTGGGTTGATGATGACTGGGTAAAGTAATGACAAAGCAGAGTGGTGCAAGATAAGGTCGAGGATGGATAAGCTAGATAGACAACCCACAAGTATGAGGGATTAAAAAGACGATTGAAATGAAGTCTGTGGAGATGATCTAGTCTTGCAAAATGTTATATGTAAACAAGACAACGATAATATGATAATAATTGAATAAAACAACAAAATGATGATAATAATCTCATGAAGGATGTTCATGAGTGATGCAAGCAAGTTAAAATGATATCCAAAACATTTGTAGTTGTTGCAGAAATTCTCATGCACGAGAAAGAGTTCGCAAGTCACAAGAAAGCTCGAATATTCAAATTTATGCCCCGTGAAGAGGGGTGATTGTAATTTTATAGGTCGATGTCAATTGGGCTAGGTCACCACCGACTATAGGGAAAATTTCCCCAACGGGGTTGATTTTGTGATTTAATCGGGATTTTAGGGTTTTAAGAATGGGAAAAGCACTTTAAAGCTTATAAGCGGGAAGAGGTTGTTTAGGGATGTGTCATGACTAGCTAGGAGATAAATATGGACAAGATAAAAGCTAGAAAAATCATAGGGATATATATTTATGATAAACCATCCTAAAGGGAAATTCCTTTAGGGCTAGTGGATATTAATTATTTATTGAAGATTAATTAATAAATGTTAATTAATGAAGATTAAAGGTGATGGGATAATAAGTGGGCATTTAATTAAATGAAGGGAGATGAATTAAATTAATGGGGTCTAGCTAGGACCATGGTGAGACACACATGTAAGGGACAAGGATAGGGATCTTTTGAATTTAGGTGTCTACATTTGCCCCTTTTGTTGAGTGGTTTGTGCTAGCAAGCCGTGAGACAAAAACGATGAGAGATAAAGAGTGGGATGAGGGTTAACAAAATATTTATGATTAACAAAAGAGCACAAAAAGGCCAAAAAGGTGAGATAAGAAAATGTGTGATATGATGCCCGAGAGGGAACACAAATATGGCCACAAGTGTGGGTTGAAGATGTTGTAGATTAGATAAGATTTGATGAGATAAATAAGGTGTAATCAGATGAGATAATAGGTATTGATCAAACCTGGATGTGACAAAAGGGTACAAATGATGCTCCATCATACCATTGAGCGTGCGAGGAAAAATATGCTTCCAATCGCATTGGAGGTAAACAAGATGGGGATCCAAGTAACAAAAGGAACATGCGACCAAAACATGATGTTAGCATATAACCAACAATATTTAATAATACCAAAGATCACGAAGAAAACATGGATGAAAAGAATTTATAAACCTAATGTCGACACGACAAAGGGGTTTGTGATGTAACTTGTACGCGGGAAGAGGGTTTTCCATAAGTGGTGTTCCCTAAATTTATACCCCAGCTCTGGGTAGGGGAAAGAGCAAACTAATAAATGTGGGAAGTTTCTTTGGAAAAAGTTGATCAATATGAGAAGCTTTCTTAAAAAAGAAAAAATGGAAGGTTGATCAATGTAGGAAGCCTTCAATGCCATAATACAAAAGAGTAGCCATCCTTCAAGGGTATGGTCTAATTTATACATATATGATATAAATGACAAGAATGATATACATGATAGCCATCCTTTGAGGGATAAGTCTATTTATTTGATATATATGTATATATGAACAACTTTCCTTCGAGAGGAACATTTTGTTTTTGATAAATTTGATTTTGATAAGAGCATCCATAAACTTTAATTTTAACAAGGGAAGAGATGGGAATAAGTAGGTAGACCACTTAGAAGGGGATAATGAATGTACATGAGACACATGTGAACCCTTTGCATAGTTTCAATAGGTAAACACGGGGGTGATGTATGTAATGATCGCGTAGTTCTCACCAAGAAGGGAGAACCTATCCATAAGGAAAATGCTATGGGCAAAGCCATGGTGCCCATATTTAAGGTCATGTCTAAGAAAGTAACATATAGACTGCATCGTTCCAAATCATTATAATGATAGATGGAAAAGGTTAAGATGGAGGGATGATCGAAGGATACAACTAAGTGCTCATTGGTAGACATGCTAATAATAGAATGGTCACAAGTGCAATATGCTAAATGGTTCCACTTCCGGTTTTCCATCAAGGGAGGCCAAATGATAGGCTCTCAACACACTTATGTGTGATAATGTATGGTCTAATCTAGTTGGGGGAAAAAATTTCACGTTGGTTCCTTTCTAGAGTAGGACAAGCTCACGATGTAAAAGTCGCGATAAAATAGGACTGAAATCTTTCAAAAGATGGGATACGATGAGATAAATGAGAGAAGACTAGAGCTACGCGCTACCTTTGAGGAAGCAAAAACATGCGTCCCTAATGATATGAATAGATGGTCCCCAAGAGAGGGAAAATATGACCACAACGGTGGATTTTAGATGAGAATGAATGGTCCCCCAAGAGAGGGACAAATATGGCCACAAAGGTGGACTTAGGATGGGATGATAAATTAGATGAGATAGATACAATGGAAACTATGCGTTACCTTTTAGGAAGTGAGAAAAATATGTGTCGAGATGAAGATGGCCTCAAAAGGTGGACTTAGAACAAAAATATGGAAATATGGTGCCCCATAAGAGGCACCAACATGGCCACAAAGGTGGAATTTGATGACACATGGTGGCTTGAAAGAGGCACAAATATGGCCACAATGGCGGACTTTTGAAGGATAGAGAAGGTGATATGGTTCCCAATAGAGGCACAAATATGGCCACAAAGGTGGAATTTGATGAAACAAAAGGTGCCCCAAAAGAGGCACAAATATGGCCATGATGGTGGACTTAGAATGGAAAAGATGAAAAAATGGTGCCCCAAAAGAGGCACAAATAGATGGCCACAAAGGTGGACTCAAGATGAAAAGATGGTGCCCTGTAAGAGGCAAAAACATGGCCACAAAGGTGGACTTAGGATAGTAGATAGATTGGTTGGCTAAGATTAGATGAGATGGGTTGAATAAAATAAAACAATGTCAAAGTGAAGTCCCTGACCTCAAGGGGAGGGGGTTTGTTTGGATAGATAGGAGATGAATTGATGCAAATGGGATGCTTAGACGTGAGGGGGTCAATAATGAGGTTCACAATACCCCCAACGAAAGATATTATATCGCTTTGGACAAATTAGATGTGGATGAGTTAGTGGATGTCGAAGGAGTTTAAATGGGATTGTCTTGGAAGGAATGTCAATAATAACTTTGGATTTGGATTTGATAGATGGTTGGGGATCATAGGGGTGATTGGAAAGATAAACAATATCGATGAACAAGGGAGGACATTTTAGCAGAGGTGACTTGACGGATGTAGAAATAATAATTGGATTGGTTGTGGTGGATGGAGAAGGATGGCTTCTTTGAATGAGGAAGTCATCTTTCTCAATATCATGGACAATAGTCGAAAGGCCTTACAATGCTCAATGTCATGACCCGGGGTATGATGATAAGCACAAATGCAGTCAGGATTGAACCATGATGGTTTCTTACTATGAGGATCAAAAGGCTTGATGGGAGTAAGGGGAGATGGCAGATATTCATATTAAGTGTCGAAGGGTATCTATGTAGGACCCAATTGAAGCGTTGGTAGGAAGAAAACTCTTGTGGGTTTTAATAGGATATTTTGACTTAGATTTAAGGGAAGGAGTGGATGTAGATTGGATGGGTAAATTAGATACCTTATAAGATGAATCAAATTTAGGAGGATGAGCTTGTTTGGATTTGTATTGAATGTTGGGAGATGTCTTAGATGAAGGGCCTGGCCCTAAAATAGATGGGGGTGCTCCTAGGATGGATTTTGTAATATTGGATTGCTGAGAAGAGGGAAGACCTAACTTCTTATGAGGATGCATAAGAGACCTTTGGGAATGTTTACCATGAGTCTTAGATTTTTATCGAGAAGGTTTACCCTTGACAAGGATGACAATAATCTCAACTAAAAGATATGAAGGTTGTGTGGTTGGTATTGGCATGAGGAGGTTTGATAATGTCTAAAGAAGATGTGGAAGTGTCAGATTGTGAGGATGGGATGGGAGGATTATTCAAGCTAAGGTGAGTTGGAATGTGTAAGGATATTACTTGTATAAATCAAAACATATACAAATGAGAATAACATGAGAGAACGCCAAAATATAGATAAACGATGACAATATGCTCATATAATAGCCTTGCCACTTCGAGGGGGCAACCTCCAATACCACTTCGAGGGGGTAGCCTCCAAACCATACAATAACACTCCAATACTCAATATGATGATCAACTACAACCTTCTAACCCCTATATATACCATTCTAACCTATGGCCAATACTAAGGCCAACCTCCTAAGCATAATAAATCATAAATGAATGATATAATAAGATAAGAGGATGTGTGCCACATGTCGGCATCTCCATCAATACATATACATCATAACATTATATCCCATGTGAACCCATACATATAACTAAGGGGATGTGTGCCACATGTCGGCATCTCCATCAACCCATATACATCATAATATTATATCCCAAGGTACATAGCATTACCTCCCTCTTTGACATGTTTCATCCCCGAAACATAATAAGAAGCCATATAATGAGTGTGCTTTAAATTATTGCACACTTTTCACCAAGCTCGATCATCCAACCACCCATATGAAATCCTATCCTATGTAGCAGCTTCATCATCAACATCTTCTTCTTCTTCTTCTTCTTCTTCTGATGTTTCGCTTCTGATTCTTCTTCTTCTACTTCTTCTTCTTCTTCTTCTTTTTTCTTCTTCTTCTTTTGCTTCATCTTCTTCTTCTTTTGTTGCCCATCTATCCATGAAAACTTGTTCCAGTTTCTTAAAGACCAATTAGACTTTTCCTTTTCTAACTTAGAAAAGAAAATCTGTAGGGCCACTAATCCACAACTTGAATAACCAAATATCTGATGGTTTAGAGAATTTATCCCTAAATTTGTTCCACCATTCTCTAGCATCAATCCTGCCATCTCCAAAAAAAGCTACCATCCCCATGATCCACAAAACTAGGGTTTTAGGAATTCGAAATATTTTTGGCAAATGGATAAAAACACAAAGAAAAAACCCTAACTGAAATTTCAAGAGCTTTCCGAAAATATAAATTTTGCTAAAAAATACCACAATTTGCTTCCTAAAAAGTGAATTTATGAAAAAACCTAAAACACTAATAACATCCGCAAAACAAATCCAATGGAGCTGAATTTTCAGATATTCTGACTTAGAGTGTTTCCAAATTATGATGCAAAAATTGGGAAAAATTCGATACCCTCTTCAAGATATACTTGAAACAAAAAATTAGGGTTTTTGCCCTAATTTTGGCCGAAATCGCTGCTCTGATACCACTTGTAAGGATATTACTTGTATAAATTAGAACATATAAAACAGAATAACATGAGAGAACACCAAAATATAGATAAATGATGACAATATGCTCATATAATAGCCTTGCCACTTCGAGGGGGCAACCTCCAATACCACTTCGAGGGGGTAACCTCCAAACCATACAATAACACTCCAATACTCAATATGATGATCAACTACAACCTTCTAACCCCTATATATACCATTCTAACCTATGGCCAATACTGAGGCCGACCTCCTAAGCATAATAAATCATAAATGAATGATATAATAAGATAAGAGGATGTGTGCCACATGTCGGCATCTCCATCAATACATATACATCATAACATTATATCCTATGTGAACCCATACATATAACTAAGGGGATGTGTGCCACATGTCGTCATCTCCATCAACCCATATACATTATAATATTATATCTTAAGGTACATAGCATTTAATGAAATTACTTGTATAATTCAGATTAAGAGAAACAAGAGAGCACCAAATAACACAATATTTCGTAATAATGATCTCAATATGAAATTAGAATAGCTTCACCACTTTGAGGGGGCAACCTCCATACCATATAACAAGACTCAAATGCTCAAATGATAATGAAATACTACCTATAATCCCCTATATATACTATTCATATGCTATGGCCATCACCAAGGCCGACCTATTAAGCACGAGAAAGTATAAATGATATAATAAAATGATATGGTAAGCCACAAGTCGGCTACTCATATCCTAATATAAGCAATAGGTTAAGGGCGTAGCATGCCCTTCCCCTTCAAACCAATGTTGTCCTCAACATTGAATAATCCTGGATGTTGCTGCAGAAAACCTTCATCCTCCCAGGTGGCGTCTTCTATGCTCATATTCTTCCACTTGATCATATATTCCTTAATGTCTCTAGTTCTCAGCCTCTTAGTACGTGTTTGCAAAATCTTCTCGGCTCCAAAATGATTCGTCCTTCCTCGTCAAGTTCGGTAACTCGTCTGGGCTTCAAATTTCTGTCTAATAACCTTCTTCGGGCATGAAACATGGAATACCTGGGTGTATGTGTGAAGATGGAGGAAACTCTAGTTTATAAGCAACACTACAATTTTCTGTAGAACCTGATAAAGGCCATAATATTTAGGAGCAAGTTTGTTTTCCTTTTCTATTGCTTTAGGGACATCTATTTGTAAGGCTGGAGATGTACAAAAACCCAATCACCAATTTCAAAATGTCTTTCACTACGGTGTTGATCTGCTTGTTGTTTCATCCTATTTTGTGCTAATGCTAAATTCTCCTTCAAACTAGCCAAAAATCTGTTGTTGATGTTGAATGTGTTCCTCAACATCTCTGACCTTAGTTTGCACCCTCAAGGAGGAAGTGATAGAAGGTGGATGGTAACCATATAATGCTAAAAATGGGGTCATTTGAGAAGAGGTATGAAAAGATGTGTTATACCACCATTCTGCAAGTGGTAGCCATTTAATCCACCTTTCTTGCTTATCTGATACAAAACAACGTAAATACCCCTCTAAGCATTTGTTGACCACTTCATTTGCCCATCAATTTGAGGATGATAAGATGAACTATGAGCTAGCTGAGTACCCAAACATGAAAATAATTCCGTCCAAAAATTACTTGTGAAAATAGGATCACGATCACTCACAATTATCTTTGGGGTTCCATGTAGCCTTTGAACTGTCTCCAAAAAAATAGTTGCGACTGTACTAGCTGCAAATGGATGTGATAGGGCACAAAAATGGGCATATTTTGTGAGCCTATCCACAATCACGAAAATAACATTCTTACCCTCTGAACAAGGCAATCCGGTGATGAAATCCATGGAGACCTCCTCCCATCTCTGGCTAGGAATTGTACGGGTTCAGCAGATGACTAGTGTCTTAATTGTTTCCCCTTTGTTCTGTTGGCACACTAAACACTCTGATACAAAATTTTGTACATCCCCCTTGAGTCCTTCCCAAAAGAATTCTCTTTTTATTCTATGATATGTCTTCAAAAACCCAGAGTGTCCTCCAACAGGTGAGGCATGTAGCTCTGCAAGAATCTTATGCTTCAACTTAGAATCTTTACTCAAGTATAACCTATCCTTGTACCATAGGGCATTACCTTTCCACTCAAATTTGTTAGATGTCATAGATCCTTGCTTGATATTCTGTATTAGATATTGTGTATCCTTATCTTGATTCCATTCCAATCTTACTTCCTCCACCCAATCGGCCGTCAACATGGACATTCCACATAGTAAGGCATCTACGGATGTATCCCTTCTAGACAATGCATTAGCTACTACATTTTCTTTACCCTTTTTGTATATGATTTCAAAATCATAACCCAACATTTTTGTTACCCACTTTTGTTGTTCCTCAGATGATAACCTTTGCTCCAAAAAGTATTTGAGACTATCGTGATCAGTTTTTACCTTGAAGTGTCTACCCATGAGATAGGGCCTCCATTGCTTGACCGCATGAAGAATAGCCATCATTTCTTTCTCATAGACAGGTTTGAGAAGATATTTTCCTTTGAATTGATGACTCTCAAATGCAATTGGTCTTCCTTCCTGCATTAGAACTGCTCCCAATCCTGATCCTGAAGTGTCACATTCAACAATGAAGGTTTTTGAGAAGTTGGGAGTAGCCAAAACTGGGGTGCTGCACATGGCTTCCTTCAGCTGCTCAAAGGATTTAGTGGCTACGTCTGTCCAATGGAAGGCATCCTTCTTTAGCAATGTAGTGAGTGGGGTTGCTATTCTACCATATCCCCACACAAATCTTCTGTAGTACCCTGTTAGTCCTAGGAACCCATGCAGATTTTTGAGATTTTTGGGCCTTGGCCATTCCACCATAGCTTTGATCTTCTGAGGATCAACTTTGACGCCTTCATGGGATACAATATGACCCAAATACTCTACCTCTTGTACACCAAAAGAACATTTGGATGGCTTTGCATACAGAGTATGTTTCTCCAAAACTTCCAACACATTATTTACATGTTGTAAGTGTTCTTCCCATGTCTTACTATAAATCAATATGTCATCAAAGAAAACTAATACAAATTTCCTTTAAAAAGGCCTAAAAATAGTGTTCATCAAGCTTTGAAAGGTTGAGGGTGCATTTGTAAGACCAAAAGGCATTACCAAAAACTCATAATGGCCCTCATGAGTCCTAAAAGCCGTTTTATGAACATCTTCCTCTTTTATCCTAATTTGATGGTACCCGAACGAAGATCTAATTTTGTGAAATAAACAGCACCATGCAATTCATCAAGTAAATCATCAATTACTGGAATAGGAAACTTATCTTTGATGGTGTACTTGTTGAGTTCTCGGTAATCTGGACACATCCTCCATGTTTCATCCTTTTACGTACCATGACCACTGGTGAAGAATATGCACTCTGGTTATGCCTGATGATACTTGCCTTCAACATTTCCTCCACCATTTTCTCGATCTCACTTTTCTGGGAATATGGGTATCTGTATGGTCTAATGTTAGGTGTTTGGCTCCCTGGAATCAATTGAATGGCATGATCATGATCCCTAACTGGTGGTAGTCCCTTTGGAATTGCATCAAAAATAGATGAGTGAGCATCCACAATCTTCTGAAGATCGGGTGGCATTGAAGACTCTATATTTTGTACTTCTATGGAAAATAACTTTGCTATAAAGCCATCCACTCCTTTTATGAGAACCTTCTGCATCCGATGAGAGCTAATAATCTGTGGAGACTTAGCTACCATCCCATTCAATTGTATTGTCCTTCCATCTAAATGAAATCACATGAACAATTCTTGGAAATTCATCTCAATCGTACCTAAGGTTGTGAGCCATTGGACCCCAAAACAATATCTGCCCCTCCCATAGAAATAGCAAACATAGGTGAGTCTAACATGTAGTCTCCCATGGAAATCTTGATACTATGGCACTTTCCTGTGCACTTGATTGTCCCACCATCCACAATCATAACTTGCATTTCTGGAGTTGGGTAAATAAAACAATTGAGGCGGGCAACTAACTTACTATTTATGAAGTTATGAGTACTCCCTAAGTCAATCAAAGACCGTCACCTTCTGTTTTTTGAGATAGCCAATAACCTTGAGTGTTTGAGGAGTACTAATACCTGACAATGCATGGTAAGAAATTGTAGGTTGGTGATCCTCTACTTCATCTTCTACTAGTTCCTCAGCCTCTCCTATAATTTCAACTTCCTCATCATCCTCATTACCTCTGTCAATATAGAACAACTTCTTCTCAACACATTTATGTCCCGGTCCATATTTGCTATCACAATTAAAACATAATCCTTTTGCTCTCTTTTCTTCCATTTGTTGAGGAGTCAATCTAATTGGCCTAGCAAATGAAGGGGAAGAGATACTACGGTCTTTGGTGTTAATGAAAGGTGGCCTCCTACTACAAAGAATTTTTTCCTCTGCACGACGTGCCATGATAATAGAATCAGACAACTTGATTGGATTAAACATCCATACCTCATGCTCGATGTGGTCCTTAAGACCCCCAAGAAACAAGTCATTCAGATTCTCTTCTGGAATATTCTCCACCCTTAAGGATAGGTTTTGGAATTGATGCACATAATCTTTGATTGATCCTATTTTCTGTAACTTTGCTAATTGACTAAATTAGTTCTCTGAAACATTGGAACTATAGTGCAATTGCAACTCCTCGATAAAAACTGTCCAAGTGACACCTAGACCATTCTTCGCCTCTCCGAGCACATAACCAACGATACCAAAAAATTGGTCGGGTTCAAGGTATAGGGATGCTAATGTCACCTTTTGTCCGATGGTGTTTGATGTAACTCAAAGAAGTTCTCCATTTGATTTATCCAATTCAGGGGATCCTTACCATCAAATTTGTGCATATCCACTTTTGACATCATGTTTCGTGGTTGCGGATAAGTTTGATTTTGATGGGACTGGAAAAGTGATCCAATATGGTTAGTTTGTCCATGATTTTGAACTGAAGGTCCTCCTTGGTTGATATGGGCTGGATTTGGGCCATACTGGTTACCCTTTACATGTTGCATGATATCATCCAACCGATGATTGATTTGGGCTATGTCTCCTTTAGAGGCCATCTCAGATTGTACAATTCACAACTCATACTCAAGTTGGCAAACCTTATGATCAACTGAGGTAAACCCTAGTGCTAAGGAATCTGTATTTACCCCTTCTGACTCCATCTCTTCAATCACTACCCCATCTTTATTTGGGGTTTTACCTAGAGTAACCGAATTCTTTTTTGCTCTTGTGGAAGGCCCCGCCATGATGTCAAATCTTAGGGTTTAGGGTTTCGATATAATTTCAGCCGAACAAGAAAAAAACACAGAGAAAATACTAATACTATTTTTTTGAGAGCTTTTAAAATGTAAATAACTTGAAAATTTTCCACAATTTGCACCCTAGGGAGTGATTTTATGAAAAAACCCTAAATTTGTAATAACTTTTGCAAAATAAATAAAAAAATTCTGAAAATTTCAGGGAACTTTACTTGAAATGCTTCGCAACTCTAGTAAAAATATCTCCTACCAATTCACTCTGGTTCACAATATGTGGTGGAAACAAAAAATTAGGGTTTTTGCCCTAATTTCGGCCCAGATCGCAGCTCTGATACCACTTGTAATGAAATTACTTGTATAATTCAGATTAAGAGAAACAATAGAGCACCAAATAACACAATATTTCAGAATAATGATCTCAATATGAAATTAGAATAGCTTTGCCACTTTGAGGGGGCAACCTCCAAACCATATAACAAGACTCAAATGCTCAAATGATAATGAAATACTACCCATAATCCCCTATATATACTATTCATATGCTATGGCCATCACCAAGGTGGCACCTATTAAGCATGAGAAATTATAAATGATATAATTAAATGATATGGTAAGCCACAAGTCGGCTACTCATATCCTAATACAAGTAATAGGTTAAGGGTGTAGCATAATGCTTTCACAAACTCTTCAAACGATGAGAAAGATGAAGGAGGAGAAGATGAAGTTGATATAGTTATGATAGTTGATGTGATTGACAAGGGTAAAAGAGGAATTGGGATTGATTGCACATATGGTATAATAGGTAAGGGTGGAACAAATGTAGATGAAGTATTAGGTATGATTAAATCCAATGAAGTGGATGTGATAAGGGATGGAGGTGTAAGAGCAAAGGTGGGTGTAGATGTAGATATTAACCGGGAAAGGGAGTTTATATGATGCGATTGATGAGGTCTATGCGAGATGTGGATTGTGTAGGTTTCGGATTGGTTAATGTAGGAATGGGGGGAGAAATAAGTGATGTGGTCATGGGCAAAGATGTAGGAATATGTGATAAAGATGTCAAGGTAGACATGAGTGGATTTGTTGATGTGGTAGTAGTTAGGATAGGTACAATTGGTATGTTTAGGGGTATAAGTGATGTATGTGTGCTTGATATGGATAAGGGGTTAGGTATGATAGATGTGGTTGATGAGGTTGCGGTAAAGTTAGGAAACGATGTAGATGTAGAACAAGTAGTAGAAGTTAGTATGATAAGTGTGGTAGAAGTTGTAGGAACAATATATAAGGTAGGGGTGGATGATGAGGTAGATGAGATAAGTAAGGATGGAGGTGCTTGATGTATAGTATTAATTACATAAGGAATGGATGTGTAAGATATGGAAGGTAGAAATTGATTTATTGGTAATGAATTAGGAAAGGGTTGTCTGAAGATGTCAAGAGGTTGGTTGCAAGATGAGTCGATTGTTTATTGGAGATCCCCTTATTTATAAATTGTTGAACGCAATCTTTAAAAAAATGATGTTTCTCAATGTCGTGACCTATGACTTGGTGATATTTACAATAATGAACCTCGTGATATTAAGGGGGTTTGGGGTGTAAGTGATCACTAGGTCAGATGGGAGGAAATATGAGGAGGTGAGCTGCCATTAACTTATCAAAGATTGAATTGTATGATTCCCCCAAGGGGGTATAATTAGAAGATGGTTTATAATTTTTGTGTTGAGGTGTCATGTAAGAGGTAGATGGTTATGGTTGCACAACATGAGAAGTGAATGAATAAGCATGCAAAGGAACTTGGGGATGTCGAAGTTGAGGGGAGTGTTTGATAGGAGAGAATACAATTAAGTGGTGAAGAGTGGAATTGTTGGGGGATTGTGTGATGTTGGAAAATATGAATGTAATGGGATGGGATGGGTTGTGATAAGAGTTGATGTTAAGAGATATGAGTGCTATGTAATTGTTGAGATTAAATAGATTGTTCGAGATAAGAATATTTGATTGTTGAGTATTGGGAGATTAAGGTGGTTAGATAGGCATTATAGTGGTAATATCGAGACGAGGCGGGGATAGTGTTGATATGAGGAGGTGGGAGTGGAATATGATCCACTAATTGAATGGATTGATGAGATTGAGATACCGTAGGATATCTATGAAATATGAAGTCATACATAGGGCTAGAAGGAGGCCCAAGAGTTTCTAAAGGAGTAGGATATGGTGGTTGGGTCAGTTGAGGAGAGATAGGAGAGTTGGTTTCAAAAGGGGGATCAATTTGGATGACATGGTCTTGACAAGGTTGAGAGATCCAATGCAAAATATCAAGATCGTTGGAGGAGGAAGTATCATTAGATATATTACAGTGTTGCATTATTTGAAAATAGGTATCAATATGCATGAAATGGGAAAAGATTTGTTTATGAATTTTTTTAACAAACAAGTCAAGCAACAAAGTTTTTATTAACATGATTAATTATGAAATGGGAGGAAATGAAAAGATGGGTAACGAGGGTACCTAAGAGATGGCCATCTAAGGCTGGTTTTAAATAGTTATGGTTGGGGAGTCCTTGTTATACCTAAAGGTACGTGAGGACCGAGTATGTACAAAGTTTATAATGCAGCCAAAACACCTCGACAACTTCTTGTTGGGTGATCAAATCCCAATTAGTCTACCTAGTAGGAAGATGTCTAGATGTGTAGATTGATTTGTGAATTTTGGTTATGTGTGATAGAATGTGAGATGCAACCGATTAACCCTTACTTAAGCTATGTTTTCAAGCAAGGATGCAAAAGAGTTCTTTTTAATCCAAATCCAAATGTGAAATTTTGATGAGAACACACACAAGGAAGGGAAAATGCAATGCAAAAAGAGAAAATGAGACAAAAAGGAGAATACCTGTAGAACACTTTTCCTTTTTATCTGATCTTCAAGAAGACACAAGTGAAGAGTGATCCAAGCAATCAAGCACAACACGAACAAGCAAAAAGAAAAGCTTTTACCTGCAGTGTTAGTAGAAGACAAAAGAAACACAAAAAATAACAAGAAATGCAAGGAATCACCTAAAGGGTGGTCCTACTAGGCGTGCCAAACTGTTTATCTTTTTTTTTTGTTCCTTTCCAAGTTAATGAATTAGTACTAAAGAAAATTAAATAAATCAGAAAATGGAGGGTTTAAGGTACCTCAAATGTCTGATAGATGCAAGAAGATGAGTGCAAAGTGAATGATGGATCCCCGCTACTACAAGTTGATTACTTGCACAACAAAGACTAGAAAGAAAATGGATTAGATGATAAATGAGGGGTTACCCGACGAAGTCAACTCCATAAAGCATTAACTTCCTCGACGGATGTCAACCCCATGTTTGATAAGATAGGATAAAAGCAATAATAATAAACAAGATAATATGCAAAATTTGAGGCACATAGAAATTGAAAATGCATAAATGTAAGGCACATACAAATCTGATCTAAATTGACATAAAATAAAGTTACTCGACAAGGTCTGAGACGGTAACCAAGGCTACAGAGGAGCAGTCAACAATGACTCGAGTAAATGAAGCTATGCAGCAAGCTAGAAATGCATATCCGAAAGGATCCGAATGCAGATCTAATGATGACAGGACCTATAAATGATGACAGAAACCTATAGAATGAAATCTAATACATGAAAACAAAAATGATGCAAAAAGACAAAGACTTGAAGGGATTAGGTTCAAATAGGACTTGGTTTGATGGTGGCTACGATGTAAGCATAATAGATTTAGTGCAAATATAGCAACAAGAAGATAAATATGAGGATTAGAGACAAAAACAAGGTACAAGCAGACATTGAGAAAGGATTTGTAGACAAAGTGGTAACACGGGGTTGGGTCGATGGTGATCTGGGTAGAGCGATGACATAGGTGGTGCAAGATAAGGTCGGGATGGATAAGCTGGATAGACAACCCGCAAGTATGAGTGATGAAAAAGACGATGAAACAAGGTGTGTGGAGATGATCTGGTCCTGCAAAATGTTAGATGCAAACTAGACAATGATAATATGATAATAACTAAATAAAACAACAAAATGATGATAATAATCTCATGTTCATGAGTGATGCAAGCAATTTGAAAGGAGATCTAAAAGGTTTATAGATGTTGTAGGAATGTTCGGACATGAGAAAGAGTTTACAAGTCATAAGAAAGCTCGAATATTCACATGCATGTCTCGAGAAGAAGGGTGAATGTAATTTTATACGGTTGACAACGACTTACTGGGTCGCGCCGACTAAAGGGAAACTTTTCCGAATGGGGTTGAATTTGTGATTTAGTCGGGATTTTAGATTTTTAAGAATGGGAAAAAAGCTTTAAAGCTTGTAGGTGGGAAGAGGTTGTTTATGGATGTGTCATGGGTAGTTAGGAGATAAAGATGGGCAAGATAAAATCTAGAAAAAGCGTAAGGATGTAGATTTAGGACAAAAGCATCCTAAAGGGAAAGTCCATTAGGGCTAGTGGATATTAATTAATTAAGCTTAATTAATCAATGTTAATTAATGAGGATTAAAGGTGATGGGATAATAAGTGGGCATTTAATTAAATGAAGGGAGATGAATTAAATTAATGGGGTTTAGCTAGGACCATGGTGAGATACACGCATGCAGTGTAGGTAAGGATAGGGATACTGAATTTAGGTGTCTATAATGTGAAGATGTTGCTTTTGAACATGAAAATAATATAACAACCAATGAAGTGGGTGATCCCATTGCTACACTTGCTCAAGCAACCTTAATGAAAATTGTTAATGCCAATGCCAATAATGTCATTATGATTTCGATATATATGTATGCTCAATTCGAGCTAGCAAGATGTAAAATTAAAATAACATGCTTCTAATTAATGTGTCTATCATGATGAAGGTCAAGGAATGGATTTCTCATTTTGTCATAATCTCTTTGTACCATAGCTATTGGATGTAATCCCCTTATACTAAGAAAATTGCAGCTATCTAATTCTATGTAGTGTGCAATCTCTATTATGTTCATTCTTCAATGGTACTTTGCTACTGTGCTCTTTATTGGTGTAACACCTGCAACAAGCACCTCATTTGGAAAAAAAGGATATGGAACCAAGTCTTCTACTTTTATTTTCCATATTTACTCTTTTGAAGTGTGCATAACATGAAATGTATTAAAAGAATTGCAAGAATTGAAAAGTGGTTGCTATCAAGGGATTCAATCCCCACATAAGTAATAATATTAGTTTGAAATCAATATATATTTTTAAATACATCCAATATTGTAATGTCTCTTAAGTAAAGATATGAAGAATTTCAATGAATGGTTGATATGGGGGCTTCTAAATTCTTATCATTGATTGAGTTTTTGTTGTCTAGATATCAGATTTTGGATTAGCCAATCTCGTGCCCTTTGGGGATGATGTATATGTAAGCACCACAGTTCTTGGTACCTTTGGTTTCTTTGATCCGAATATACAAAGTAGTATGTACTTCACTCCTAAAATCCTTCTCTTTTCCTTTGTAGAAGCTATACACTTATGCAGCCATGCTCTCAAGTAGTAAAATCAAGTACAATTGATTAAGTCATTTTGTAACATAATACTTAAACTACCTTCGATAACACACTTAAAATACCACTCTATATGTAGTTTTTAATAAAATACTTAAACTAATATCGATAATATTCTTACAATGCCTCTCTGTATGTGCTTGAATAAGCGATAAAACACCTTGAAATTATAATTTTATCAAGACTTCATTTGTGTTTATATCCATTACTTCAACTTTATATTCAGATATTTTAGGATTAAAAGTCATTGTAACCTTGGCCTACATGATCTTAGTTCTTTTGTATGGCTTCAAGTCCATTCTTTGTAGAATCTTTGTATATGTATTTTGGAACTAGAACTCAAGACATAAAACTCGATATGGAGTGAAATATGTTGACATTGTTTTAAAAATTTAGGAAAAACATTAACAAATATAAAAATGTAAAATACCTACCAAGATTAACTTGTTGAGACAAAAGAGATTCGTGTTATGTCCTCTTTGTGTTTTCTCTCCTCCGCTGTTTTTTTTCGAACATCATCTCCCCACACAAAAATGAACAAAAACAAGAAATGTTGCAAAATTAAGTAAAATAAAAAAACACATTCGCTTGCTAGGCAAAAACAAAAGTTCAAAATCAAGAGAGAAAAATGCATGGCCATGCCGAGACACCAAAAAAAAACCAAAACACAATAAAATAAATCTCAACAAAAAGGAAATTTATAGGAGAATTTTTTATGCTACTACTCTATAACGACTAGTCCATTTGTAATCCACTAACCTACCTGTCTAGAACTAATCCCTTTACCTTGTCGAATTACTAAATAAGAGAGGCCTTGATAATTTATCAGAGTTGGTCATATCCTTATTATTGTGCTAATATTTGTACCACAATTTACGTCTGCAATATCACTCGCCCTTATTTATATTTTATGTGGTTTTCCATCTTTTAGTCTTAAATTTATGCCAAAATGTAGAATTCGGGTTATACTCGGCAGAAAGTCCATGGGACCATACAACTGTAATGGGTTCCTATTATTTATCAAGGAAATGTTGAGGAAAAAATTAAAACCATGAGACCCTAAAATAGATAAAATGCTCCTAAATTCTCTCAAGAAGACTGCCTTGAGTTATTTATGGAGCCCCCACTCCATGGGACCATGCCATTAGGAATAAAATGGTCCACAAGGTCAATTATAAAACCTCTCACACATTTAATTTAAAATATATATTTGTATGAAAATTATTAGTAAAAATAAAAGTAAGATATGTTAGCACTATATAAGACACATGTGTTAGTCATGTTAGCTCAAAAGATAATGTATTCACTTTGTGTATATAATCAAGTGTGATGAGGTATTGTAGAGTAACTATGCTTTGACATAAAATACCGGTGTAGTGTAGGAGATGCCCTAAATAACAAAGTGTTAATGGGGAATGAACCAAGATGGCATTTGTCATTGTGTATCATTTGTGAATGTCCTGCATCAAGCTCAATATATCTCATGATTGCATGTGTGTTAAGAGTATATAGAAAAATATATTAACTATAAAACCAATATACAGAAAACATAGATAAAGTAACAACCTAGTCAATCAAACCATAAACATTCCCGATTTTAGATTTTTGCAAATATGTGAATGTTTTTGTACTATGTAATCATCTAATTTTTTTGAGTTGTTTTGAAAATAGTTATGTACATATAAGGGGGATAACACAAGAGCTACCCAATTAAGGTCTTATAAAGAGGCACATTACACTCAAGGGTAAAGGAGCTATAAACCTTAAATATGTCATAATAGAATAAGGATATTCTTGTGTAAATTTTGTGTAAACCATATTATGTGCAATAGAATATCGAAGAGGGATAGACCCAGTAGAAGTAATATGAGTAGAATAATTTGGATTAAAAATTGTGATTAGTGTAGACACAAATATTGCACATTAGAAAATATTTAGCTCGGTCTTATACTACTATTTAGAAGGTTCTCAAGTGTACAAAGTACTAATTAATCCCACCTTTTGGCCACCTTTTTTCTTATCTTTTATTTCATCTTTCCCACATATTTCTTGATACCTATCAACCCATTTCATGACCTTTCCAACATTCTAGCTTGAAATCAAGGCACCCTAGCCTATCTTGGGCGCCTCAATCTATGCACAACCTCTTCGCTCCTTTTTGGGTCACTTATAGTTGTTGGTCATCCTTATCTTCTTCTCAATCGGCCTTGTTGGGATTAATTATGAAATTAAGCTTGAGAGCCCTATAAATATAAAGCTATAAGACCATAATAAGGGTCCTAGGTCATTACATCTTATTAATACTATCACCTCATATAGGGTTGCATCCATTGCATCACTTGTATCCACATAATGCCATACACTCAAGCTAGGAGATCTACATCACACACATTGCATAAGGAGGGATTCCATTCTATTCCATGCACACATGTTACTTACATTTCTATAGCTACTATTGCTCGTTACTTCACAAACTATGACTGACACGAGAGCACCTAGGGCACAATGCCTACACACACCAGAACTACATTAGGGTCTGTAATGCAATGTAACGCTCTGTGATAAGTCCACTAGTTTGGTCGCTGAGGTTAGTCTGACCCATTCATATGCATATTTTATTATTCTATGGTTGAATACTTCTCCTTGCATCACAGGTCATTCCACAATATATCCAACAAATCCAACACGACAAACAAGAAGCACTTAGAGATACTTACCGACCATACTAGATTTAGATTATGAGGATTTACATTGTTTTGAGTGCCTAGACCTGCACCAGGGGCACCCGGGGCATCCTAATACACTCCCGTGCACTGTGTCATCTCAAACAACCCAAATCTACCATTCGCAGGGCCCCTACGTGTTCGTGCCTCCGCACCGCCAAGTTCCAATTCCAGATCTATGACAACCTGCGACAGTCTCCTGTTATCAACTGAGTCTATTCCTTACTCTTCTCTTGCACATTAGGGTTTCATTTTATCTAGAATAGTTTATTTACATTTATCGCATACTACTTTATTTCACTTACAATGTTTAGGCGTCCTAATTAGATTAACATTAATACCCTAGATATCCCCTTAGGTCATCTAGGAACCAACTAATCCTTATTTTTATTAATCAATTAGAGCATTGTATTGAATGAGATTGAAACCGATTAATAGCGATGTTCATATGTTCATGACATTCATAACAATTGAATTGGTGTGATATAACATGTGATGAGTAGAGATAATATCGAAGTGTTAGCAACATATTGGAAACATCACACTTACCAAAGTATGTAAGAGCATGTATAGTGCAAGGAAACCTATTGTTGGAACAAAAGGGAGGGATATCCACATATGCCCCTCATCATTCAAGAAAGGATTCCAAATTTCAAAAATAGTAATGATGTTAAGGGAATAGTCGTGACTAATTGCAAATCAAGACATTAAAATAGTCAATCCGAATAGCCCGATCACCTTGGATCATAAAGATGCACTATCAAGAATTACTCGTGACGTAGTAGTTGATTGTATAGATAGTTGTTTTAGCACTACTAGGAGGAGATACATGATTAACCTAATTATCTTGTAGTACAAAACATTATTATTTGCAAACCATATGAGTTTAGATTTCTATAGTGGTTGTTTGTTAAGAGCCCTATTTTAAGGAATAACTTGTATAAAAGGTTGAAAAATTGGCTTGTCTGAGGAGCAACCATATTGGAAGATCATTGTATCCCCAAGGAAATTTCATGGAGTAGGGGAAGGGGATATAATATTATGTTGTGTATCAAACAAGATCATTCCTTTGCCATCAAGACACTTAATTTCTTAACCTAGCGCATAATAATCAATATTGCATTGCTCATTAACACAATGAAAGTTACAAAAAGGTCAACATTTTTCATGCTCCATCCAATGAGGAGGATGGTGCACATTATAAGGTAGTTGAATCAATCACTTATCAAGTAGAGTAAGCAAGATATCATGTGGATGATCAAGAGTCTTATCAAAACATAATGGTTTTGGCACGGGGAGAAGAGGATGCTTCGTAGGAGTCGTATGTTTAGGTGTAATATGATAGGAAGAATTACCTTGATGTAAAATCTTGACTTGCTTCAAAGTAGAAGATGTTTTGTACGAAACATTAGAATCGGGATCCATAAATGGAGTAGGAATATGAACACGTGAATGTGCAAGAATATGTGGGAGATTCTAGAGGTGTTATACCTCTTCCCTAATTAATTTAATCTCTAGTACTCATAGCTTGAATTCGTAGTTTAAAATCATTTTATAAATCTTTAAATGAAGGATAGCCATGTGAAGAATGTCATTATTATTGTCATTGGTATATGATGGAAATAAAGTGGTAACAACATCAAGCATATCAAGTTCATTTTGAATAACATTGAGTTTAACACAATGAGTATTAGGATGATTTTATTAACATGTTCCACCTTTACAATAGGCCTAGAAGACAAACTATATTTTTCACATTGTTATTTATGAGAGGTATGGGAATATCATTTTTTCATTCGATAGAGAGAGTAGAGACACAAGTAGTAACATCATTATGAATAATGTTATCACCCTTTTTAGACTTGATTAAGGTTTATACATAAACAAGAAGGAATGAAATAGAAGCTACAGGGAGTTATTTTGATTAATTAACTTCCAACATTAACCATTCAATATCAAAATAATGCATAATACTTGTAACAAATGTACACGATACAATACAAGTTCACAAACACAAGGGGTTGAGTGCACTTAACTAATTAAAGATTATTTTGGACCGATTTGGGTTATCCAGGATGATGGGATAGGGAGATCTAGACCTAATAATGCTTCGATACTGAAACTTTGACCTAAAGATTCTCCTAGGAAGGACCATATACAATAGGGGCAGCAATTTCTGTATGGTGTTGACCTATTTGTACGGTCTTGACCCTGCTTAGAACTATGATCTGTAAATTTTTGGGTTTGTCAGTTGTTTGAATATCTTCATCGCTTTCTATCGGTCATTATTGGTCACATTACATGGGCCTATGAATGCTTTGCTCAATCTTTAAACCCTAATCATGAATAGGAAGTCCTACAAAATAAGCATTAGTTGGGTTATAGGAACCCCATGCACCAGCAACATCGGAACTACTCTAAAGAGGCCTCAAATCACATGTTTTTCTCTACTTAAGACATGATAATTAGTTGTAGTGTAATCAGATTTGACATCCTTCCTTTGATAAAACTTGACTTGAGTTTCTCTCTCACAAATCTACTTGAGTGAGTGACTTTGAGTGCCTACAAATGGGGTAAGTAATCCCTAGATCTACTAGGAAGCTTCAAACTTCTATATGGTGTTGCTCTAATGAATGTACAATGGTGTTTATGGAGTGTAGGGAGCTTTGGGTGCATTTTGTGGAAGATTTTGCGATAGGATTCCATGAGAGCATTAGGTTACAAATGAGGCAAGTTTCACTTGCTTATATATGCTTCCAAAGGTTATTTAAGTTACAAATGATGACTAAAGAGTAAATGACCCAAGGAATGATACGGTTGAAAGTTTGGGATCAAAGTAAGGGAAAAATCGTACACTAGGGTTAGAAATGTATGTATGTTCTGAGCCTATTGTACATTTTTGACCCTAGATAGATAATCTGAAGTGTGAAGTTTGGAAGCTAACCAAAAGAGTTTCTTAATGGATTTTATGCATTCAATTCTCAAAAACTATCGACAGATGAGTGTGTATGATCAAGTAAGCTAGATAAGAGACATAAAGATAACTTGAAGAGAATAAAGTGCACTTATTCGAGCAAAAGAGCAATGTCTAGACCAACATTGTCAAAGAGTATAATTACCAAATTTGATTATCTATTTTTGCCCCTTTTAAGTATGAAATGAAATTACATGCTTAAAAGAAAAGATACTTGAGTGTGTAGACACATTTTCTTCACTTTGTGCTCATGTTTTATTAACTAAGTGTGAAAATTACTCTGATCTAATACACATAATACATGAAATAGCTACACAGACAATAATTAAAATCAACAACACTATATTATTCTCACACTCATTTTTTTATTGATTCACTATTTCATTACACTCCATTATATAGGAGATGTATAATAACAATCCTCACAACAACCTTTGTCTGCATATACAACCATACACCTATATGGTTTCAACCTCTCACCAATATAATAATAAAACAACACTAATTGTTTTATTATTCTAACTTACTAACTTACCACATACTAACCACATTTTACATTTACTATTTACATTTACATAGTAAATGTACTTTCACTAATTTACCATAATAATAATTACACATGTAATTATTATTCACCCATACATACAAATGGAGCACTAAGATATATTTCCTAACACTAAGCTATAAATTGAAACTAATATCTACATAGCTTCAAAAGCAAATGCTAATTAAACAATGAACCATCAAGATAAGAGCTTAAAGTAAATGCTTCTTCAATGCGTAAATGAAACTACATGTTAAGTTATTTCATACTCTCTATGATTGCTAACTTAAAATATGAACCTATGAAGAACATAAGCAATCAAAGTGGATTGTTTCTTGATCTCGAGGATTGAGAATGGAATCTCACCAAGAATGGCTACAAGGCCATGTTGGATCTTCCCATATTACTCAATTTTGAGTGAAAGGATGCAAGATGGAGAAGCTATTTCCAACAATGGAGAATGGATCAAGATCAAAATGCTTATAGTTTTCACTATTCAAAGCATGCGCAAGAAAAAGGCAAGAAGGAGGGTTCCTTATATAGCTTGCACGAAGAGGCAAAGCTAGAAAATTGATGAATGTGGGATAAAGGTAAAACAAGATTAGGAATGGATAAGGTTGCTTTATAAAGGGTAATCTTGATTTAGAAGAGTTTAATTTGTCATTAGTAAGTCATGGGAGTTGGGGGATGTTTTAATTAATCAAAGGTGATTAATTAATAGGTAGAGGTAAGCTTATAGAAGCTAATTAGAGGAAAATTAGTATGATTTGTGGATGTAAGAGAGAATTTGATCCAATAAATGGTAATTTATTGATTTAGAGTTGCGAGTGGAATTAATTAATAATTAATTAACCCAAGTAGAAGTGGATATTAATTAATGAAAGGTCATTAATTGACATCCTTAATGATAGGAAGGCTAATTAATTAACGAAAGGTTGTTAATTAACGAATATGAAGAGGAATGTTAGCTAATTAGCGGAAAAGCACTAATTATTACGGAAATGACGAGAAAGAGGATAATTAGTGCAATCTTAGCACTAAAGCCTAGTGTAAGCAGATTTTAGGTGTCTACACACTCAATGCTTATTTTACAGGATCCCATTGTATTGGTGTTGACATGATTCATGATGAAACCTACAACATATAGTGTAGTTAATGTCCATGATAAAAATTTGAAATTTATTTCAAATGTAACTATGTAATGTAAATGAAATATGAAACTAAAAAGAGTGAAATAAAGAGATGCAAAACATGAAAGGAATACACGTGTTTGTTTTGTATATGGAAGAATTTCCCATTCTTTTCTTGTAGTTATGGTTTTGGAATGTTGAAATTTTCCAAATAATCGGGGTGATTAGTCCCCATTTATGTCGAGGAGATGACAGAGAATATTGAGTATTTGGAACCCAACACATGAACGTTGAAGAGAGAGAAGAATAACGGGGAGTTGAAATCACCTTGTGAAAGAATAAAATTGTGTATCAAAGTCATTTGAAGCAACTCCGATATCATACCTTTTAGGTGTAAGAGGAGCTAAAGGACTACCTATGAAGAACTTAGCTGGTTTGATACCTTTTATGACCTTATAAACCAAACTATTGCAGATGGATTTAGGCTCGAATTTATAACTTAGGACACATAACATACAAAAATGTTAATTACTACCATACTCTCCCCATGTTTCGCACAATTGAGTAAAAATTGAATAAAACTGAAATGTGCTAAAATGTAGCTAGAGAAAGGAGACCCATGCCCCCAATATCCTTGGAACAAAAACTAAAATTGAGTGTTGTGGAGAATAAGGAATGAAAATTTTCATGTCCCCCTAAAACTAATATGAATTGAGTCATCTGATTCTAAAATGGTGCTAAAAAAAATTGTTGAGAAAGTTATTGAATTTATGTATCTAATGTTGTTTCTGAGTAATTTTTACCTATTACTTTATGTTTTTGAGTCCATAATTTTTTCTATGTCTGTTGTATGTGCATAATATACCCAAATGAATTCCCCCTATTTTGAGGCATATGTTATAAAGAGTTTGAGTCTGCAGCTCAAAAGAACAGATGTGTAATAATGCTTGATAAGTTTGATAATCCGCATACAAAACACATGAAGAGATGATGTGGTGGCCACTAAGGATAACTTATACCTGTAAAGAGTATACCCATGGTGGATACCATGGAGCGCAATAAGAGCAACCATAAAAATAAAAATAATAGCAACAATAATATTAATAATAAAACTAGATGCAATCAACAATATTAGTGCATATGTAAGTGCATGATAACAATGTAAACATTGTCACACAAAATCCATAACGCCTACAAACGTGGGACACTGTGGTGTTATGAGACAATCAAGGCCTTTGGGCATATAATCAAGAGATGCAATGTCACACAAAAAAATCTTCTGCTGTCACAAATATGGGACACCACTTGCAGGCGTCCCACAAGACAAACAAGGTCCTTAGGAAACAAACAGAGTAAGAAACAAATAACTACACACACAAATAGTAAGCATGTATAGAAAAAAGTGTATTATGATGTGATGAAATGAAACAGCAAGTGATATATAAGAGCATATGAAATAACAATTGTTAACACCGCACAATACACATGTGTTAGTATTGTTAGTTCAAAAGATAATAAATACGTTATGCATGTAATCAAAAGTAATGAGGAAGCAAAAAGGCACTATAATGAAATAGTAACACCTAGTTTGTGTGGAGGGATGCCCCAGAATAAGTAAGTAAGGAACCACAATACATCCCATAATCATGTCTCAATTTGTATGCCACGTAAATACTCAATATACCCTGTAAAGGTATATGTGTAAAGAAGAAAAATGTTATCTATCAAACGAGAAGGATTAAAAAACATGTATAATGCAAAGTGCTAACAAGATAAGTAGGCCCTTTTTGCATTATTGAAAATATTTGAAGGTTTTTGTTGTTTTATGATCATATCAATGTTTTTTTAATTTTATTGCATAACTATGTAAAGAAAAAGGGATATCATGAAAGCTACCCAATGAGGACCTCAAAGGAGGTGAAGTAATTGTTGAAGATAATGGAGGGACAAGCCTTGGATGTGCCAAAAATATGGCTCAATTTTAAATGGAATAGTGGTAGTAATATGTGCCAAAAAGGGCCTAGGAGAAGAGTAATGTATAAGCAAGAACACAATGGCTAGTATACAGGTGTATGAGATATGTATGTTGGACTATAACAATAAGCACTCCCGAGGACCGATGAGAGATGCAGAGTGACATTGCGCATGAAAGCATCAATGGGGAATCCTATGAGAATGTAAGCCACTAGAGGTAATATGTGTGGATGAAGGGCTAGCTGGAGGTTGAGGAAGGCTATGTGAGCCAACTATGTGCAACCAAAGGCCTAACAAGAAGACGAGACCTATTTGAATCAATGTGTGAATCCAAATACTTATTCGCATGGGTACTAGGAGTAAGGATAGAGATTGTGGGATTATGAACATGTATGTTATGGTAAGGAGCCTCAAAATAGATACCTTGAATAGTAACAACATGTTGATTATGAATGAACTTGATACATTGGTGAATAACTGACGGGATAGCCATAAGAGCACATAACTAAGGGAGAATGAGATGTATGGTACCATAGCTAAGAGAAATAACAACCAAGAATGAAATTGGTGTGGTAATAAGACCAATAATGATAGGTAACATGATACGATGATATCGAGGATCATAATCATATGTAAGCTTCCGAGCAGAGATATCGAGAGATTGAAGCAATGACTAGGAACACACATTATCTTTGTTGTGTGGATTAACCAATACACCATATATAGGCACTCGATGAATAAAAATGTATTGGAAATAAAAATGTCATCTATATTAGAGTCATTGAAAGTAATGCATGGTGTAGAAGGTGGTATATGAGTAATAGTATTGATCATAACATCTAAGGAATGGTCGTAAGATCTTGGTGGTACTGCATGATGAGCATTATGCACTTCAAAAGTAGATGTATCACTTATATGCTTAGGGAGTGGATCATTGAATATTTTCAATTTATAATTATTGTTTGTTGGCTTAGAAGATTAGTGGGCTCATCTCATTCAATGACATTAGAGTTAATAAGATCTGAATAACATGACAAAGCTTTATGCATTTTTTTATAGAATAACCAATACATCGATGATAATTGTAATGGGATTTGACATAAAAACTCTTACTTTGAGGCTTTGGCCCACCAACCTTAGGACAATGGAGGGAGAGACACAAGATTGCACTCAAGTAATTGTTTTAAGAAAATATGAGGAACACATGGTAAACATGTAAATTTTCATCCATGTGCTGTAATTTTAGATCGGTGGGTTGAATAATAACATTAAAAATGTCTTTGGAATAAGCCTAAGTAACATTAGTCTCACCCTTAAATGTATATTTGCTTTAAAATTTGGCATTAGATGTATTAAGAGTGTTAGCAACATAATTGAGCAGATTCGTATGTCATAAGCTTAATTGCATGTTTTTTTAGTGTATGACATAGATGGTCAAATGATCTAAATTTGTCAAACATGACTAATTCTTGTAAAGGAGGAAGTAAGCTTTGTGTAAAAATGTCTTGCAAGTCACTATCAGCAACTAGGATATTGTTCATCTTGGTAAGCATGGTCTAATAACACAAGACATAATCATTGATATGTTCATCAAAGGCTTGGCATAACTTAGACATTTGTGCATAATAAACCTTATCCCCAATGTTGATAGAAAATTGTGCCAAAAATTATTTTCCAATGTAGTGAAAGAATGCACAAAATGTGTGGGGAGATCATAAAACCATTACAATGCAAATTCCTTAAGGCTATTAGGGAACAACTTAGTAAACAAGATGTTATAAGAGGCATAATCAATACAAGCCACATGAAATGATCTAAGATGTTCTATGGGGTCACCTTTACCATCATAGATAGAAATCTTAGGTGTAACAAAACTAGGAGGAAAAGGATAAGAGGCCACCTTAGGAGCTAGTGGATTATGTAGTAATTGAGTGGAATCCATAACATGAGGAGAATTAGATACACCTTGTTGCAATTGTAATATTTGAGCTTGTAACATGTGAACAAGGGTTTCAAGATATTGTGTGCCAGATGAAGAAGCATGTGAACCATTAGATATGGGAGGTGTAGTAACAATAGTGGTTACATGAATAGGCATAGAAACATTGTGCATTGGAATATTAGGTGCGCTTGACAATGTGGACACCGTAGATGCAGGAATAATAGACATCTTTAAGCTATATGATAGAGCATAGTTAAGTTGATCTCGTGCATCATATAATAAGATATCAATGTCAAGCAGGATTCTCTTGTAAAAATTGTTTGAATTGTTGGGCATCGTCATCGATAAGGTCTCGGTTATGATTTTCAGAGTGAGTATTAGAACCATCACCTTGTGCATGATCAACATAGATAGTCAAAACAATATTAGCAAATATATCATCATAGACTTGGGAACAAGAGTAGACAGGGTGGCATGGGATTGAAAAGATGTGAAAAGCTACATATATATTGATAATGATCCCGAAGATTCAACATGATGAAGAAAAATATCTAAATATAAATAAACAAAATAAAAACCCTAAGACCACTAAGGGTTTGAAACACAATTTTGATTCAAGACTCGAGTTCACTAAATGTTTTCACCCTTTTTATATTTGATTAAGGTTTACACATAACCAAAAAAGGAATGAAATAAAATCTACAAGGGGTTATTCTAATTAACATCCAAAATTAACCATTCAATATCATAATAATACATTAATACTTGTAACAAAAGTACATGATACAATATAAGTTCACAAACATAAGGGATTGAGTGCACTTAGTTGATTACATATGATTTTGGATCGATATGGGTGATCTAAACAATTGAACATGGAGATCTAGACCTGAGAGTGACTGAATACTAAAACAATGACCTAAAGATTCTCTTGGATAGAACCCTAATGTAGGGAAAGAACATCGTGTCTTGACCTATTTGTACAATTTTGAATTTTCTCATAACTATGATACGTAACTTTTTGGGTTTGTCCCTTTGCTGAATATCCATTTTGCTCTTTGTTGGTCACTTTATCGGTTACACTACAAGGGAATTTGAATGCTTTGTTTAATCTTTCAAACCTTAACCTTATATGAGAAGTCCTACAAAACAAACATTAGTTGTGTTGTGGACACCTCATGGACCATTGACGTTGGCACTACTCTTAAAAGGTCTCAAACCGTAAATTATTCTCCATGTAGCATGTGATATCTATTTGTAATGAAATCATATTCTACATCCTTCCTTTGACAAAGTTTGACTTGAGTTTATCTCTTGTAAATCTACTCGAATGAGTGACTTTGATGCAGTTTATGCAAATATAGGAAGCAATCCCTATAACTAATGGGGAGCTTCATACTTGTAGATGGTATTGTACTAATGAATGTGTGGAGGTCTTTATGGAGTGTAGGGAATTTAGGTACCTTTTGTGCTAAATATTTCAATAGGATTATATGAGAGTGTTAGGTTCTAAATGAGGTGGGTTTCACTTGATTATATATGCTTTGAAGGTGATTTAAATTACAAAGGCCAATTGAGAAGGATTAAATGACCCAAAGAATAATGTGCTGAAATTTCAGGATCAAAGTGAGAAAGGTCAAAACCATACACTAGGGTCAGGAACGTATGGATGTTCCTACCCCTATTGTACTTTTTGACCCTAGAGAGACAATTTGAAGTGTGAAGTTTGGAAGTTGACCAAAAAAGTTTCTTAATGGATTTCATGCATTCAATTCTAAAAATTGTCGACAAATGAGTGTGTATGATCAAGAAAGCTAGACAAGAGACCTAGAGATGTACCATATGAGAATGGGTAAAGTGCACTTGTTTGAGAAAGAGAGCAATGTCAAGACTAATAATGTCAAAGAGTAAAATTAACAAAGGTGAGTGTTTATAAATACAAGCATCATCATGGATAGAATTATTAAAATGAATTGAAAAATCATTATAAACACAAACACCATTGTGAATAGGAATATCATCATGACTATGAACTTTATTATCACATTAAATATCACAATCAATACGTACACCACCGTCTATAAAAGCGAAAGAACATACATCATCACTATCATCATCCGCATCAATATTAGGAAGGAAAATAACATGATTAACTCTTAAAATATGGGTGGGTCAAGCCCAACTAAAATATCAAAATATGAATCTTCTACACACTTAATGGATGTTATATAAATAAGTGGTGTATGACTATGAGAACGCAAGGCAGGAGATTGATCCTCACCAACCCAATCACTATTACTAAATGCATATTTGGAACTAATGTCACAATCAAAATAAGGATCCAATGAGTTGGTGGTGCTAGTTTAGACTATTTTCTCATGAGAAAACTAAGTCTCAAATGAAAAAATATTGTCATGTCCAATATTTTTAGAATTATTGCTAATATCATCATCACAATTGTAATCACCATTAGAGTGTATGTCATGTGCATGTTGAAGACTAAGTATAATTACTAGGTCAAGTAGTAGGGTATCCTTATGGAAAAGAGGGTGAGAGATTTTTGATACAATGTTATCACCCTAATTAAATTGTATTATTGAAAATTCACAACAATAAAGAGGATGTAAGGGTTTGTAATAGGGGATTATCCGATTTAATCAATTTACAATTAACCATTCATAACCAAAATAATGCATTAATATTTGTAATGATTGATAAACGATAAATGATAGCTCAAATACACAAGAAGAGATGAAGACTTAGTTGTAAATTTCAGAACAAAGAAGGTCTAGATGTGCGAGACGGTGGAAAAGGAAGATCAAAAACCAAAACCATAGGTACTTTGTTGTGAATTTTGGAACTAGAAACTAAGCAGGGGTAGGACCGTCGAAATGTTGTATGATCCAAACCTAGAATTGTATGGTCACGAATGGAGTTATAAATCCTTAAACCCTTTAATAATCAAGATATGAAACTTCATGTGTGTTTTGCTTGCTTAGAAATTCCCTTTGTTGTATGTCATGTTTGCTCACACAACTTTGGGATGACTTATAATAGCCTATAACAAAATGAAAAACCTAAAAACCAATAGTACCCTTCATAAAATTATTAGCAAACTAAAATGAGAAATAATGTATGTGGTGAGGTTAGATTACCCTTGGTGGTTGACCCGATTAAACCAATTCAAGTGTTGCACTACATGTTGTCATGCAGATCAACCCTCATTATGAACATGATCTAATCTAACCCCTATAGATGCTATCATGTCTCTTGACACTAAGAATAGTGGGATAATTGTATAGCATAAAATGTACCCAACTTGGTAATAGTGTGATGTGGTGTGCTTCACTAGTGACCTAACCCTTTGTTCCTTGAAACCCTTTGACAATGTTTGGAGTGACTTTGTTATTTCTAAGACATGGCTCTATGACCTTTTCATGCTTGGAAATAGAGGAAGATAGACTCTTTGACCTAGTTGAGTGTTTTAAACCTATAATGAGGGTTGTTCAATTGATGTGCAATTGATTTGGGAAGATTTCAAAAATATTTGAGTGCTTTTGGAATGATATTTACAATAAGATCTTGTAAGAATGTCAAAGCGAGTTATAAAGTGATATTGAAGTTCTTATATAGCCTTTGGTAGGTGAAATATTCTTATAATTCGACCGCAGGAAGATGAAATGACTTAGATGTTCAAATAAAAATAAAGTAGAAGACTGTGAAATTTCAACACCATACAAGTCAACAATGACCAATTTCATATCCCAACCAAATTGTACAGTCATGGACAATAGATATGTGATGCGAAATAGAAATTTGTAGAATGGGGCACATAGATAATTTATTGTTTTTATTAAATACTAACAATCGTATGTGAGATATACGATGTGAACGCCGAAAGGGATATAGTGAAGAAAAAGTGGATGAAAAGGAATAAAGGTAAATGAATATGGATGTAACAAATGGTGTTTAAGGGTAGAGAAGTGTATGGGGAAGGAAAGAGGAATTGAGGAACTAATGTGAAAATGACTATCTTTGAAGAGCACGAGACATATGTCGGTCTGCAAAGAAGGAGATAACTTGGTCGGGGAAGATGTAGATAAAACTGGAGAGGATGATAACACAAAGTAGCGGAAGAGAAATGTTTTGGAGGAAAATACTTGTTTGAATTTGCACATCTTGACTTTATGGGGTTGTTAGCAAAAAATAAATGTAAGTGGAATTTGAATGCAAGATTCATTGGACACATAAGGGACATGAAGTCGTAGATTCTACGTGGAATGGTCAAGTAGCGATTTCATGCAAAATTTAGATTGATGTTTATCCCCAACTATGAAGTTATTGATTATGGTAGTGTAGTTTTCACGTGAGTGCAATTTACGTCCAAAGGGGAAAAATAAAATAGGGAAAAACCAACATGCTCCAACTTTGGAAGCTAGCCGCAAAGAATATGGTACAAAAGAGGCCGAGGAAACATATATTGGAGATGTCTAAAAAATAAAATAGTGATTAATCTTTACTGCCAATGTCAATAGTTTTTGTTAATAATTTTATCTCTTAAACTTTATAGGTAGTTAGAATACAAATAAATGAAAGGGGAATTCACTTATGTTCAAAGAAGATAGGCATGAATTGAAGGTCTGAAAAAATGTGATAATTTAATACATGCATTCCCCACAATTATTCCACGAGTTAGATTGTTATCGCCAAATAATAGATGATATATGATCCACTTTTTTTCTTGATATCTATGTTTTACAGGAAACTTCATTCTCGCATGGGTGAAAGCCAATACTAAAAGCCACAGCAAAGAACTTCAAATGATGGAGGGATTAGGACCTCGAGATGCGAGATGTGGGTCTACGGGCGCAGAGAAGATAGATGTGTGATACAAAGAGGGTAGATCAGCAAAAGCGAAATAGATGGGATTAGATAACAATATGCGGGGGTTGCCCGACAGTGTCAATTCCAAGAGGATATTAACTCCCTTGGAGGATGTCAACCCCGTGTGATAAAGAATAATGATAAAATACAAGATGAACAGATAACATGCAAGCTGATGAACAAAGGAACCTAACGCTGCGAGTATGTAGATGATGTTATTGATCTGATCCAAACACAACGTGTAACAAGAACCATGCTACGCGAACTAACAAATCATGAGCAGAGTATTGTGGGGATTACAATGTCATTACCAGGGCACCATGAGAATATAAAGATAAATAAGAAGCTTAGAATTCAAAACAACATTTTCCCAGAGTTTCCAACTTTTTTCTCCCTTTTTATGAGGGGAGAAATCCCATATTCATAGTCTAATGGTGAGGTTAGGCGGGGTTAACGAGTAACCGGGGTTGGGTAGAGTAACTCGAGTTAAGAGATATGATGTGATCACGTGGGGCCCATGGTTTGACTTATTAGATGGAGTGGGGAACATGATTGACATGGTAGGTGAGATAAAAGATTCCATCTTTTGAATTTAAGAAAGGGGTGTCAGATGGGTATATTAATACCCATGAATTGAATAAAATGTGAGAGATGCCAAAAGTCAATTATTAAATGGGTTTATATGGAGCCCATTTAATAATTAATTAAATTTGGGTGAATAGATGGATGAGGTTTATTTAAATTTAAGAAAAATAAAGGTGAGAGGGGAAATTGCATGAATGTGAGATGAGAGGGGCGTTATACCAAAAATTGGTGTCTACAATCTCTTACATTATACACATGAATGCAATTCAAAAAATAATTGAGGAACATAATCAATATGCTTCAAAGTATGTAAGATATTATATTGTATTTAATTAGAGATTGGTTATGCATCTTAAATAAAACTAAAAAATAAATTTCATCCATATTAGGATGCATCTATTTAAACAATCATATATTCCCTCAACCACCCACATAAAATATTTAAAACAAAACAATTTTTGATGCAATAAGCATTGATAAATGCCCTCGCTTTATCTCTAAACATGACGTGTCCCTCCTTCCGCGTGCTTTGTCACTTAGGAAAAATCCTTATCTCACACACCCTTGATCCACCTTACTTCAATTTATACACATGTCAAACAATGAATGTCAACTGTTGAAGGTCAAATAGGTAACCTGATATTGGTGTGGACATTGATAAAGATGAGGATTTCAAAGGTGAGGATTTTGATATCTGCGTGGACATTGATACAAAAAGGATGTTAATGATGACGATTAATAGTTGTTGTCAGAAGCCATGGCGTGTTTGATGGTACATGGCAAGAATCGATGACCTATAGTGGGATTTTAATGGTGTCATATAAATTTAGAATCACAAAGTGAATAAACAACATTTACATATATCTAATTGAATGGAAAGGAAATGATATAAAAGCTCTCAGTTATATTTATTCAATGTAGATCTGGAACAATTACTTTATTTCTCACAGTTTGTCATTAGAACTCACAGTGGTAAGGTACATTCAACAACCAACCAAGAAGAACACCTAATATATCTTCCACAACATAACTGTAATAATACAATTGAGAATAAGTCACCCTACACCAATCAAACTTCATTTTTTTAGTGCATGCGGGGTCCCCAAATCATTGAAAGAGTAGAGGAGGGAAAATCCATGTGAAAGTGTTCCCCTCGTAAAGGAAGGAAGATGACACCCTAACAACAATATTGTCATTTCCCAGCTTCAGGACAATGGCGTACTCCCTGTCGATAGTGCCTCCGTCGATAATAAAAATCCAAGCCACTCCCTTTTCATTAGTTTCGCGTGATGGACCATCATTTTTGTTGAACAAAATGTTATTACCCCTTTATTGATGGTCGCTAAGGCTCCCAAAGAGATTCGGCTTAATAAGTGTATGAGTGTATCTTTATTACATTCGTAATATCAACATTAAATATGCGATGAGATAGAAATGAAAAATAAATTATGAACATAATCAATATGCTTCAAAGTATGTAAGATATTATTATGTATTCAATTAGAGATTGGTGATGTGTCTAAATAAAAAATAAAAATAGAATTTCATCCATATAAGGATGTGCCTATTTAAATAATCATATATTCCCTTAACCACTCACATAAAATATTTAAAATAAAACAAATTTACGATACAATAATCATTGATAAATGCCCTCGCTTCATCTCTAAACATGACGTGTCTCTGCTTCTGCATGCCGGCACTCGAGACGGTTCCTGATATCACACACCCTTGCTCCACTTTGCATCAATTTATACACTGTCAAAAATGATTGCTAGCTTTTAAACATCAAACATGGAACTTGATATTGACATGGGCGTTGATACAAATATTAGCAATCAACCCTACAATTGTTTGGTAGGAATGAATATTATAGATGTTTTAAATAAAATTAAAGGTATGTGTAGATGGGTGAATGGGGCCATTCAAATACCTTGGGGTGTAAAGTCATTAATTTAGTTCCTAGTATGTCCAAGTAAATTAAAGAAATGAATATTTATGTTATTTTGGATTTTAAAACTAAAGTAACTAAGTATAAGGTAAATTATTAGGGTGTGAATGTTAGTTAAGGAGGAGAAAAACATTTAACCAAGTAAATTAAATTATGGCACCTCCCTAGTTGAATGTAAATATTTGACCTTAGAGATAAATTAAGAATATTTAATCTTTTAACTTAGGCCTAGTCCATCCTTTGTAAAGTAAATATTATTAATGTAAATAAATTTAGTGCACACTAAGGGTTGACACCCTTGTAACCTTATAACTTAAACAAAAAAATTACCGTAACTTTCGGGTTAAGTGTTTAGAGTTTTTAACGTGTTCTAGAAACGTCGTTTTTGTGGGCATTACACATAGGTAGATTAGCGGTCCAAAGTTTAATGTACTTTGATGTAGGTAGGTAGAAATGAAAAATAAATTATGAACATAATCAATATGCTTCAAATTATGTAAGATATTATTATGTATTCAATTAGAGATTGACGATGTGACGAAATTAAAAATAAAAATATAATTTCATCCATATAAGGGCGTGCCTATTTAAATAATCATAAATTCCCTCAACCACTCACATAAAATATTTAAAATAAAACAAATTTACGATACAATAATCATTAACAAATGCCCTTGTCTCATCTCTAAACATGACATGTCTCTCGCTTCGCGTGCGGCACTCAAGACGGTTCTTGATCTCACACGCCCTTCCTCCACTTTGCATCAATTTATACACTGTCAAACCATGATTGTTAGCTTTTAAATGTCAAACATGGAACTTGATATTGACGTGGGCTTGATACAAATATTAACAATGATTAAGCGGTGGAAGGGGTTTTTAATTTATTCTGTTTGGAAAAATAAAGGAGGTTGGTTTCAGCGGGTGGAGGAAGAGGAGACAATAGATAGGTGTAAGTGGTTGGTAGGAAGAAAAAAAATGATTTTTTTTAGTATTTATCCTAATCTTATGTCTCATCTCTATAGTGACGCTGGCGTACGTGGATTGAAAAAACACAATACAAGAGGTAAGGTTTTGTGTTGCATCATTTTGAATAGATAATGAATGTAAGTAATTTGCTTTTAGATTTATTATAGCTTGTAATTCAACGACCGAAGGTGCAATCGTGCAAAACATCGAAGTACGTTAAACTTTGGACCACCAATCTACCTATGCATGTGAGAGATGAGGTGCGCTTTCTCATTGTCGAAAATGCCTTTCAACGTAGTAACGAATAAAAATCCCACACAACAAATAATTCTATTTTTATTATTGCAAGCAATGAATTGAATATGGTAATTGTTCAAGTTGACTTTGTAGGGAAATGAATCCTTTCACACATTATGAGAAATAATTGAAAAGAGAAATTCATTACCTCTTTCGCTTCTCCATTGAAATAGGAAATTAAATCCTAATCAATTCAATGAATTCACTTTAGAAAACACTGTACGATTCTTTGTATGCACCAGAAGACCTTGAACGATTCTTTCCTTGTCTTGATATATTCTATCAGTCTTAAAAATTAGAACCGTAGTAGGAAAAGAGGCCATGGCCAACTCTTTCTCATGTTGTTCTTCCTCTGAACATGATAAATCCACTCCCAAGCATGATTTCATTCATGCGCAACATTGTTAATCAAGATGTGACTCAACAATTAGATGCACTTATTGATTTCATTTAAGTGTTGTACTGAATAATTGATGAGCTTCTTCACAAACATGTTTATTTCCTTCCTTTGAAATCTACTTGCATAGTACCACAGGCTTAATAATATTTTCTCGGTGAGGTTTCAAATGTGTGACGTTGAGAAATAAAAAGCAAAGGGAAGATATAGGGATTATGAGCATCATACATGTGAAGAAGAGGTTGTACCCACCGAGGTTATCTATGCCCCGCCCAAACAAACCCCGAGTGGAATCCCCTCTTCTTTCATTGATGAAACATTTACAACGTTTAGAAATCACTGCGATCGCTACAAAGTGGAAAAATCACTTCCACCTCTCGTTAACCCTCATCGTACCGACAAGATACATACGGATGCTAGAAGTCACCGTGAGGACATATGCTTAAATAACAATACGAAACATATGTATATAGTAGGAAAAAAATGTTTTACGAGAAGTTCATTTAATATATTTTGATTCGATTAAAAGCAGACGCAATTTTGAATATATCATCGGCAGAAGTTATATCCGCAGAGTGCGACGACATACTGATAGCACAAAGTGGACATTGATTCTACTCATGCATGTTAGCGATATGAGGTCTTCATCCCATTTGGAAATACCTTTCGACATAAATATTTCATGAATTTATGACAGAGAGGAGTGTAAAGACGAGCAAGTAATGGAAGAGCTAAAGAGATATATTGATTGGATTTTGAATGTGAGCATTTGTCCTAATAAGGAAACATAGACAAAATTGGCATTGTAAAGGACACATCACCAAGTTTTAGTGTCTACACAAACCTACAACACATGGTCAATCCACTATGATTGAAATGTTGAAGTTGTTTTTTCAAATTCAATATATTTGTAATATGACATGGCTATTTTTAAAACATATTGTCATTTAAATTGGTATACAACTTGTTTTTAACCATATATAAATCTTACATTAATAGGTTAACAAACAAGTTGTATACCAACTTAAATGATAACATGTTTTAAAAACTAACCTTGTCATAAATACCAATATATTGAATTTGAAAAAATAACTTCAACATTTTAATCTTGAAAAAAATAAATCGATGTAATCAGTATTGGACGTCTCCAATACAAATACAAAGACGTCCCTAAGTGTCATTTGATAGGCATATAATACTATTTTTAGTAATCACATATTAATTTAGAGTTTAGAAATGTGTTATCAACACCCACATATACATATAAAGGTCCTCCAACATTATTGTGGACAAGTTCCAAAAGTTTTGAGGAGTTTTTCTTCATGATGATTGAGGAAGGGTTTGTCACAACCTTACCATGTAAGCACCTTTCACAAGTTTCTCACCACGAGAGATAGGTGGTAAATCAACAATAATATTAGGCCGAGACATGTCATACATGTTCCTAAAGTTAATATGACCTAATCTTTCATGCCACAACAAAACATCATTCCTATTTTGATCATAAAATCATGAAGCGAGATGCAAAACCTTTAAAAACATAGAAACCATTTTTTTATGCCTTCAACAATAGTAACATCTAAATCATTTTTAATGAACCATTTATCCTTTAATAAAATTACACTATAATTGTTTTGAGTTAGCTGCGAACAAAAAAGTAATTTCATTTTCAATTTAGGAACACATAAACATCCTTTATAAACCCACGAAAAACTTCTACATTTCCTTGACTTTGAACATTGAGAATGGAATGATTACCTAGATAGAAATTTCATAATTGCATTCTCTGATAGTTATAATATCATATTTATATGACATGTGCCTAGATACACCACTATCTAATATCCATTCGTTTTCTTTGGCAATGACTAATGCAACTTACAACAAAACTACATTATATTTTTTATTATTCTCTTTATTCTTGTTTTGATTTTGATTTGGACTTGATTTTTAAATTTTGGTTTGTTTACCCTATAATCTTCCTATTTGTGACCAAATTTCTCACAATTGTGACATTTCCCATCAAAACCAACTCTTAAATTCCTAATTTCTTTTCTTTACTAGGGCGTGTAAAGTTTGATTTGAAATTTTGATTTATGTTAAACCTTTGATTTATGTTAGACCTAGATAAGTTATTCTTAGGATTTTAAGCGAGAATTGCCTAAGTGGCATTCTCCTTCGAATTATTCTCTTCCTATATTAGAGAACACTCAAAGTAGATAGGTCAAGAATAGCTAGTTCAATTTGATATTTAAAATTTAAAATGGAAATGAAGTTCCTAAATCTCTCAAGGATATTCATTTGAATAATAAAATATAATGAGTTTAGCATGAGTCAAGTTATAATTACATCCATCTAATTGAGATTTAATATTTTTATTTTAGCTAGAAAACTAACTAATTTTTGTATCCCTTCATGGGAGTTGTCATTACCTCAAGATTCAATTTTAGGATTTAAGACAAACACGTACCTTCATGCATTGATTTTAGAAGTGTCTATTGTTCACTCGAACTTTCCGATTTCCAATATGAAGTAGGAAGTCGTCCTGCATGCTTTGCAATAAGATAGACATTACTTCCTACACTTTTTGTTGAAATGCGGATACATTATTTTTTGTCGCTTGTCATGCTAGTCGGTGTCTTCTTCATACCATTTATGAAAATCCAAAGTTTGTGTGCCATGAATTTTGCCTTCAGTCTGATTTTTCAGATGTTGTAGTTTGTCCCATTTAACATCTGTGTCTGTCAATGTTAAAGTGATTAGACCCCATTTTTAAGATTTCAAAAGTTCAAATGAAGAGAAAAAGCAAATTTATTATGACAATTGAACGTTTTAAAGCCTTATTCTTCACTTTTCAAAAAATTAGGTTCTTATGAAGGCAAAAAATTGCAAAGGGTTTTAGAAAATGCCTATGTCGCTCTTAAGTGAAAATATCCTTCAAATTTCAGATTTTTTGTCCTCTTTGATGCTGAAATTAGCTTGTCACAAAGTCTTACAAAGAACATATTAAGTTTTCATTACTTTTCATATTTATCAAAAAATGAATTGTAACAATTTTTCTTGTGTTAAGTAAGCCCCTAAATTACAAAATTTTCACTTACCTAATCGTCAATTTTTTTTGCGATAACTTACCTTTTGAAAAAACTAAGAGAACAAAAAAATATAATTATATTTAGATTCCATTTAAAAAAATCTATTCTTAGATATCTAAACAAAAATACTTTCTATGAAAAAACAAAAGAAAGTGATTTTTTTTGGGAGGATATTGAACTCCTTGTTATAACCGAGCTCACAACAAAGTTGGTTACTAAGTTGTAGGATGAGGTGGATATATCCAGTTCATACTTAGCAAGTTACATTATACAACTCATCACAGATCGTGTAAACCAAGCTATAAACTGAGCCAAGAGGGCTTGCCTATCAACCAAACAACTTGCGATCGAGCCTCATGCACAACTCACCATTGTCGAGTCAAAGGTGATTCTCAATTAACATGTAAGTTAAGTGTCAATCTCGTTGGGATATCAAACAAAACATAGCATGTGTGGCTAAAGCCATAACAAAAATCTATGTTAGAGGCTTTTTAAATCCATATCTTTGCTTCGGGCCACCGCACGTGTGTGTCTAGATCTCAACGACCAAGGAAAACAACCAACACAGGAGGGATACTTGGTGAATATTGGCTTGGAGTGAGGGATTAACGAGTAGGGTGCCAATGTGGAGAGATCAACAAGGTAAAATATGAGGCCATGGAGACAACTTAGTGAGAGGGGAAAATAACTCGGCCAAATCACATGATCTCAGTGAACCCACATGGCCAAGCCATAAGTGCTACCAATAAAAGTACATATATAGATAAACATTCCATTGTCTAAGTAAGATGGGGATGCAATTTACATGAGACAAGTGGCAAGATAAAAAAGGTTTTCCAAGATAAGGTTAAGCATATGCCAAGTGTCCACCACCTGACAACATGTTCTAAGGCCGATTTAAATGAGAATTGAGTAGCATCCACATGGAATGCTTTATGCATAGGGGTATGTGAATTAGTTAGGTTAGTTAGTTTTGTTTATGTTTTATTAAGTGTGCAAGCCTTTATAATCGAGCCATGTAAAGTGTTTATAAAAGAAAATGCCACAATTAAAGTAGAAGAAACATAAACAAAAGAAATAAAAGAATGTAATATCTTGCTTGTATCTTAGTAGTACAATAACTATCTACTTAGAGACTCACAATTGACAACCCCTTAGAATGAGGAAGTATTCCAAATTTATAGCTTTACAAAGAGTCTTTTCATCTACCCCCACATGACTTTTTACTTCCCCTTATCACTTGTGACCTTTCATATTCCTAGGAAACAAAAGTGGGTCTTTTCTCATTAATTGAAAATAACTCATTACAAAGTTAGACTATAGGTCACTTTAAGTGAATAAGACAAAATAGTGAAAAGTACATGTACGTACCAAAATTGTAGGGTACTACACTCTGTCAAAATGATGTTACACATACCCCAATGTGGATACGGGTCTCCTTTCAAGGTGTTGTAATCGAGAAAAACTTGCCAAATATACGTTTGTATCCCGCATGCCCCACTCGACCTCCACTTGCTTTATTTTTCCCTTTGCCCCCCTTTTTCCTTGCATTTTGGTCTTGATGACGAGATCGCACCCTTCCGGGCGGTGGTCCCATGACCACCACCCAAGACAGGGTGGCGGTCCCAGAATGCTTGCCCCTGCATAGGGTGGTGGTCCTATATGCGTTTTCCAGATTCTTCCAACGATCACGTCAAACGTAAATCTTCAATTTCACCCACTTTCTTCAACTACTTTGCTTTGCATTTATGTTTTGGCCACCCTGTGAATAGTTTTTTCCCTTTGTTTATAGTAAAAGAGTTCAATTGGGAGTTAACCTTTGGTAATTGCATTTGTTAAAAATAGCCAACTTGTTTTCAAACAAATGGCCCTCATCTTCTCAATTCTATTATTTAGTCTTTTGAATTTCTCGATTAGAATTCCCATAGTTTCATGTTTTTCTTCCATTGTTAGCTTGCATTTGTTGTTTAGAGGTCGTTTGATCTTCTTGTTTAGGTCATGCTTCATTGTTATTCCATACAATCAGCTTAGCTTAGAATAATTTTCATTTGTAGATTGGAATCCATTAGAGTTACAGGAGTCTGCATTCATCACAAAGGATAGTTTCAAAAGCTCTTGGCATATTTGTGTTTTATTCCCATGTAAATCCCATTTAGGAATTGCATAATCAAGCTCTGTTCACTTGCGCTATCCCTCTCCTACTCACATTATATTCGTTCTATATCCAAAGTTGTCATTCTTCAAATACCTCCTTGTTGATGTTATCATATACATGTTTTTTTCGGATTCACGAGAGCATGAAGGAATGAGGAGATCACATTGAGGGGATGAAATCACACACAACTAGATTTACCACCGCATTCGTAAACGCTGAGTTTGAGATATCAAAGTTCTAGTTACAACGCATCAAATAGAGTAGTGAATTATTTTATTTTAGTTAAAGGTTTGCTCTCGATATCGTCGGGGAAGCTGTGGGGATTGATAGTTTCTGAGAAACTGTGATTCATTCCTCACTTCTGAGGTAGGATCAAGAGTCTTTCAATTTAAAATAATTAGTTGCTTAGATATTTAGGATAAAATCACAACTACACAGGCAAATAGCCACACCAGGCTATTTTGTTTGTTTTAAATTCTATTACTAGATTAGTTGTTCATTTTCTAAATATACTAGAATAGTTGCTCTTTAAATTCATTTAAATACGTCATCGAAAATACAAAAATAGAAGAATGCTTGCATAGTGTAAATACATCTTTCATAATCAGTTTATTAATTTTAGTTAAAAGTTGAATCATTTTGTATGACAATCATAGGACCTAGAGAGCCTAGAGAATATATATTTGAACCAATAGTGCCTCAACCAAATTTACCCACAACATTAGCTGATATAGATCAAGACCTTAGGATACAGGTCTTTCGAGCAACAGTAAACCTACAAGCAATTAGTGAACAACTGAGAGGGTTAAATATCGAAGACGATAAGGCATACACATTTTGGTCAAATCATCCTAACTATAGAATGCCTTGATAAAATATTTGAATGATTGTACAAGGATTCGAAAGAGAAAAAGTATTTGGTTGCGATCCTTTAGTTCCACAACCTGACACGGGAGACCTCCTCATTGACATAGATATTAGCTTACGCATTCAAGTTACCATAACACCTATAAGGTATTCTAAGAAAATTATACAACTTTTAGTTCTAAGAAGTTTGAAAAAGGCGTATGATTCCGGGTAATCAAGAAGGGATTGATTCTTCACATGACCATAACAGTCCACAACAACCATGAACTCACGGTTGTGATCCCAAGTCCCACAACCCAACGTGCTGCAAATCGGTCAAGCATTGACACCGATTTACTGAACGTTGGTATTTAGATTCTCACCACTCCCACCTAATATCATCACGCAGCAGTTCTCCGTATTAAATATAGAATCCAATCAATCTAATATTTTCTGGGCTAGACCAGAAAACCACCCATAGTTCATTACAAATCCACTAAGCCTCCTATCACCATTTTTCATGACCTTGTCTGGAGATATATACGAAGCTCCCATAGGCCACTTCCCACGTATCCAACAACCAAGAAACAGGATCTCGGTGAGCTCGACATTGATTGGAGCCTCCAAACAGCTATTATATCCGAACAATCCATTACACGAATTCAGGTTATGAGGGCCTTCTTTGCCTTAGATTCACAGATTCCATTATTGCGTATTGAGGATACAAGATCACCCGATTAGCTTATCTGTATCCATTCATATTCAACATTCACCGATTGTCTCAGCACGACCTTGGGAGGTCGGATATGAGGAAGAGGTACTTGTAGATTCCCATGCTTGCATGTCACTTTTCCATACACAGTACCCCTAATGAAGAATTAGAACATGAGAGAGAAAGAGGAGGGAGAAGCAAGAGGGGAGACAATCATGCCGAAGGAGATGATGTATCCATTGATGAAGAGCCGCCTATTGGTGAAATTTGTAGGAGTGTATTTAGAGAAATTTCTTCACCTTTGAATTCCTTACTGAAGTGTGTTATTGCATGTGCCACTTTCTTTACTTGAGGGATATGAACAAAGATCGGAGCCTCGATCCATGTTTCAGAAGTATTGTTGATGTTTTTGTATTGATTGAATAAAATATGATGATCACTACTAGTATTAGAAATTGCACATCTAATTTATGCGAGAGAATCCAAGGTGTCCTCGTTAAATGAGAGGGATTCTCCTACTTCTTTCCTGACCAATTCCTTAAATAGCTTCATAAGGTCCTCTACTAATGAATTTTCACTCACAGGAGGTGCCCCGAGCTTCTACACTCCACGCTTATATTTTTCCAAATATTGTGAAGTGATCTCTTCACAAGAATCAAACTCCTTGAGAACATTTTTCAACATTACATATCGACAACCAATGTTCAATACCAAATGGGAGACAAATTCTCATTTATAGAATTGAATACATTCATGTCCCCCAATATAAAAATTCAAGATTACCCATTTCTGTCACCAATGGAAACACTTGGTCCCAATGAGCCTTTTCCTTCTCAATTTCATCCTTGGTCATTTTTACCTTGCAAAGAAAGTGGAAAGAAAAAAACTCGAACAGTGAAAGGATATCAGGCAACAAAGTTTTCCATTTTCAAGAATCTCATCAACCCATTGTTCATTGGCCCTTCCCTGCATTGAGTAGCCCTGAGATTTTTTGATTCTCGTGGGGTCAAATTCGTTAATAGGAGTAACAACCTTGACATGAAGAGATATAATTTCACTAGGATCCACAAATTACTACACATAAGAAGTGAGGGTTTTCACATGCTCTTCCAACTGCTCAATTGTCTATTTGTACTCCCGATTCCTCAAAGCATACGAAAACAATTCCTTGAACAAATTTACATCACCCTCATGTGTTACTTGACCCAAAGAGATAATTTTTGTTTCATAGTCTACCTGATTCATTTCCTCAATGGGCTTTACCACTTTTGGTCAGCTAACTTCTACATATTGGTTACTAGAAACACCACTAAAAAGGGATGAATTACATGTGCCTTTATACCTCATTTTGTCTTCAAAAGCTTTGAGATAAATTCAAAGTTTGGTGTAGATGCATGTTGTACTATCATTGTCTCACTTCCAATAAACTTTTGGATCCAGGGAAGATTTATGTTGGTACAAGTTCAACACTTGGGTGTGGTAACACTTTCAAGTTCACGATGAGGGACCATATCCTACAATTAATGAGTTGACTCAGTGCATGAGGAAGGGATACTTGGGGATTGGGGTGGAAATGAATGTTTTGAAGCATCAATCTCCCCTTGCTCAAGATCCTTAATGGGATCTTTGGTGGCTTTTAATTTCTTGTGGAGTCTCCCGCAAAGTGAGATCCTTCAAATGGCGTCAATTGTTTTTCTCTTTGTGGGATCCCTTGAATGAGTAGAGCTCATGGTTTTTTAGACACCTTCAAGAGTGAGAGGTGAGATGCTTTCCTTGAGAGGGTTATAAGGTTGCGATTTGATGAAAGCAATCTTATCTTTCCTAAACCATTCGTTCGATATTTGAATAACTAATGCAGTTCTCTCACTAATGTCACTTGATTCTCGAATGCTCTATGAGACAGGTGGAAGAGGTATAGATTTTTCCGCTTGATATTTTGGTTCGAACAAATATGATATGTCATCTCCCACTCCTTCAATGAACTAATAAATAATGAACTCCTCATTTGGTCAACAATCATTTTTGCATGTGATATCTTTTCCTTACTGCAAATTCATCCAAGCAATTGACCCAATAATCCTCAATTTGGGAACATGGTGTGATTCGGGGAGAGTGAATGTTTTAGGATTTTTCGGATGTCAAAATCAAACCTGGATGTATATGAATAAAGGATAAGGGAGGTTAAGGAAGTTTTGAGATTTGATGCATATCCAACACTTTTGTATGAATAAATTCCAAGAGATATGGGGAAGGACATAGCCTTCTTCTTGTGATTCTTACATATGTTATAGATTTGAGAAAGTTGCCTACACAACTCAAATATTACTATTTGTAGACACAAAATTACGTACTATTATTCATATGATTCATAAGTAAGAAAAGTACCAATCAACCCATGTCTTTAGCCACCTTTCTTTGCTTTTAGTTACCACTTTTGGTCTTACACCTTCATTTTCCCAGTCTTCCTTTTACACTCCGGTTTTCCTGGACACTAAAGACCCAACCAAGATGCTGGCGCCAAACACCCTCATGCTCTCTAGGTGCCCCGACCTCACTTTACTTTGTTCACACTTTTTGGGTGCTTTCATCCATTTGAGCATCTTATATTTTTGGTAGTCGACCTTTTTAGGGTTAATTATGAAATTCAAGCAAGGGAATCATATAAATATAAAGTTATGTGATCATAATAAAGGACCAAGCACTAAGCATTATCTATCACCACCTAAGGTTGCATCCATCAAGCATCTAAGAGCTCCATTGCATCCATCTAGCGCCATCACAAGGGACACAAGGGCTGGTTATTCTACATACAATTCATAGGAGAGAAGTTCATTATATTCCATGCACACATCTATTACATTTCTTTACATATATCTTACTTGCTCACTATCAAGTGTGACACACATAAGAGCCACCTAGGGCACGATTCCACACACACACACATAGAACTACATTGGGTCTGAGATGTAGTGCATCACTCAGTCATACGTTTACCATGTGATAGCTGAGGATAGTTTGATGCCTCATTCTACATCTTTCTTTTTTAGGATTTAATGTCTATTTGTGGGTTTTACAGGTCCATATTTCATTGTAGGTTTCGAGCAAGCTTGACAATCTTCGTGTGACTTTGTAGTGATAAAAGGTGAACAACAATGAACACTTTACGACCCTAAAAAGTTGGATTTCTGAGCATTTTTGTAGAATCATGGGTCTGTTTCTAGTCCGTAGCACCCATGAGCACCCCTGTCAGCATGTTATCTTAGATTTACATTTTTGGACCTCGTGCAATGCTTCGATTGTTCTGTTCACCTAGTCAACACTTTGATACACTCTAGGGTTTATTATGAATCAACTAATTACCTTCTTATCTTCCTTGCAACTAGGGTTTCATACTTTATTTCTTAGTTTTCTTAAGTATCATTGTTGATGTAGACACCTAAAACCCGCTTACATAATTTTATTGCTAAAAGTGTACTAATTACCCTCATTCTTACCATTTCCATTATAATTAGTGATTTTCCACTAATTAACTAACATTTCCCTCTATTTTGGTTAATTAACGACACTTTGTTGATTAACTAGCCTCTATCACATTCCGGATGCCAATTGATGACACATCGTTAGTTATAATCCTCTTCAAGCAAACAATTAGCTATTATTAGCTAATTAAGCCTATTTACCCTTGTATTTAATCAATAAACCCTCTTATTGGTTAAAACCCCTCTTCCAACCATTCAAAATCACCCCATTTCCCTCCAAATCATCTCTAAAGGCTTCAAAATCTTATCCTAGCCTTTTAATTAATCCCAATTGGTTAATTAAAGCACCCTACATGTTAATCACTTATTAATTCCACTAATCAAGGTTAACAAGTCTTAATCTACTTTATCCTTTTATCCCACATGCACCAAGATGCAAGCTTCTCTAACAATAGAAAGCTATATAAAGGATCCCTCATACATGTTCACACTTTACACCATACTTTGAATAATATTATCATATAAGACATATGATCAAGAGCCTTACTCCATTGATGGAATAACTTGCTCATCTTTGCATCCAATCTTCATGCTTGGTTAGTAAAGGAATATCTAATATGGCCTTGTAGCCATTTTAGAGAGATCCTTTCACCATTTTGAAGTAGCAACACCCAATTTGATTGCTTGTGATCTTCATAGGTCCATTTTTAATATGCAATCACACACTTAGTAGGCATGTTTGTACTTAGATGATTGATTTCATGTTAGTTTCATTAAGCATTCCAATAAGCTATGATCATGATGTTACTATTGTAGATTTCTAGCTTAGCTATTAGACTATTTGGTGTTAGTCTAGTTCAATTAGCTTTGCAAAAGTTTATGTAGTTCACATTTGGCATGCCCGGTGGGACATACTCCATTGTCCTTTGTATTAGATTTCAAGCTTTTAGATTAGTTTCAAGTTTTTTGTTTACTAACCCTCTTTGCATTATTTTTTATAAATATGAGGTTTCTTAACTAGATTAGTTGAGGTTACTTTGTTTTTATGCCTTTGCAGGATCAAAGGAGGTGAGGTGCTATCAAATTTGGATTAGATTGATAAAGTTTTGAGCTTTTTGAAGAATTTTCTTGTCAAATCTCATGTTTTGGTGATCTACATGAAGCTTGCGCTACCTCTTAACTACCTCATGTTATTACTTAAGGGCCTTGTGCTACCGCTTAAACTTGTAGCTACCGCTCCGACATACGTGCTACTTTCGCTTGACTAGGTTGCGCTATCGCATTCGTCAGACGCGTGCTAGTGAAACACCTTATTCTTCTACTCTATGTAAGGGTCGCGATACTATGATTATGGCCACACCATGCTCCTCCGGTCGCACTAGTGTGATAATTTCTATGTTTTTGACATAGAGGCGCGCTACTATTAAACCCTTTACGCTACCACTCATAGGGACACACTCATCGCTCAAAGAGACACACTCACCGCACTAGAGGGACACGCTATCGCTACATGTGTTCGTGCTACTTGTGTTCTAGGTTGAATTTTAGCACTAATTTCAAGGCTTCCGTTGTTGGTTTTTTGTATTTTTGTCATTTTTAGTAGGTTTCTAACATTTATTACTTTGCATGTTTGTGATTTAAATCAGTTTTCTAATATATAGTTATGCTTTAATGAGTGTTTTTTTCCCATGCTTTTCCTAAGTTTGGGATAAAGCTTGTGTATGCTCTTCTCTTGCACCATTGTGTGATATTGAGAATCAAAAGCAACTTTAGAAAATTTTTGCTAACATTAGAGTAAGTGGGAAATTTCATTATTCATTTTTGTACTTAAGGGAATGAACTTTTCATATGGCATTTGTATGATCCTTTGATTTAAAAGTTTTTCATTTGATAAATAATTAAGCTAAAGCTTGTGTGTGACCTTGAGAATCAAAAGCAACTTTAGTTTTCATTTTCTAAAAGCACTTGGATTAATTGGGAATGAACTTTATATAAAACATTATGGTAGTTATTTGATTTACAATTTTTTCATTATTATCTAGTTGGGTTACTTGTTGTGTATGCTCTTCTCTTGCATCCTTGGACGATCTTGAGAACCAAAAACAACATTTAATCCTCTTTTCATGATATTGTAGATCTTTTGGATAACTACTAACTATTTGTGTGTAGGACCTAACGATTGTCAAAGAAAGGAGAATCTAAACAAACTCTAACTACATGTGTGTTATAGGTTGTCAATGGTGGTCTAAACCAAATTTCTTAATCCAAAAGATAAAAAAACACACCACCTTTATTCAACACACTGTATTTACAGGTTTTGGTTAAGAGCTACACTCATCCACTTTAAATTAGAGGAAGTATCTTGGCATAAGCCATAAAACTCATTGTGAGGATTACTCTAGGAACCCTAAAGTAGTTCACACCTTGAGAGAACTGGTGAATAAAATAGAAGTGCTCCGCTACCCAATTGACTAGTACACCTTTATGAGATTAGTGTCAAAATTATCTTCACGTGACCCTAGTGAGGTATAACTGAATGCAATTTATTGCTCATTGTATCAAAGGGGTAAAGTAAAGATGAGATACTCCTTGATTAATCAATGCAATTTTCAAGGAAAACCATACTCGCAGAGATAATTTGTGACACCTAGAGAGTGAACTAATAGGAGGCTTGTGGCTTGAAGCCAACTTGACTTTATCCATCGTGTTCCAAAGAGCTTCCACAATGTGACAAATTTTTTTGGAGTCAAAACCTTATTATTCGAACAAGGGGAGAGTCCATTAAAGTTGATGCTATGTGTTATTTCATTACGAACTTTACGAATTGTTACTTTGTCCTAGTTTTTCACTTGTCCTAAGACAAAGCGAAACTCTGCGAAGTTACACCAAGTATTTTTCATCACCACTTGGTCTACTCTATTTTTTTGTTGCCCATTTGGGACAAAAGAAAACATATATACGTAGTACTATCAAATATTGTGTCCACCACTTTTGCACCTGCTTACATCCTTCCTTATTGCGACTGCGATAGTAAGCGTTGAAAGTGTGTTGGTACATATTTGTATCTTGGAAGCCATCATCTCGATACCCATAATCAAGATTTCATATTGTATCTATATTTTCTAATCATTGGCTTCCTTTAAGTTGTTACACCGCCCACATTATAGCCATACAATTGTGATACTTACGTCTTGGTTTCATCTAAGTCTCTAAATTGTATTGTTACATTACTCGCATAAATAACAACTTCTTGATATACTTAGGCTTAGTTTTGATCCCAACATTGCCTTGAGTTTTTGAGAGTGTTGTCGTTACGTTGTTCGCATTGTGGTAACATCATTTTGATACTAAAATTTTGCTTTTCTTACAAATCTTGATTAACGTGTCCAAATAGTGTCATATGTATGTTCTCGCATTTCAGAACTTCCATTTTCAAAGACTTAGACTTTGTTTGTGTCTAAAACTGGTTTTAGTATACCTTATTTGGAGATTGCGTCAACACTTTCTTAGTATTTAGGTCTTGTTTATTTTAAACTTGACCTAAGTGGTGATATTGTGTTGTCACTATTTACACTAAACCTATCTTAGAAAACGTAGGGAGTAAACTATTCTTGTGATTGGATTATAGTCTTGTACTTAATTGTCTTATCCTAGATACTTCTTGTTATATAATACCTTATTAGTGTGTCATTCTTTATTCTTTGGTGTCCTTGGTTCATATTGATCCTTTGGATTCGTTACCATTTATTATTTGACATTATTTGTGACAACTTGACATCATTACATTGCGTAATTTTACCTAGGGTCCATTTTAATCAACCTTAGTGAAATCTTTCACATTATGCCTCCTACTACAAGAATGGGGCACCAAAAATTAGGAGTAGGTCCCTTTGGAAATGACAAGTTAAACCCAATTTTTGAAGACAACGTCATGGTTGATCATAGTGGTGGTGAGGAGAATTCTCCTCAAGTGGACTTTGAGTTTAGTCCCGCCCACATCAATAATTATTTGTTCCAAAATAGACATGAGGTTCTTATGTGTGTCATAGAGTTAGGAGCCAAGTTACCATCTACAATTGATCCCTCTCTCATTTCCGGTATGGTTCATGGAGAAGAATAAGTAGAGTGTCCTCCTCATAATATTAACGACATCCTAAACCTAGGTCATGCCTCTACTTCTGGACAACAGAATGATGAGGAGATACCTTTACAAAATGATGGAGGATATCACATCCCTATTGTTAGAATTCATTGTGAGGAACATGAAGAGCATGCTCATCATGAACAACCTCCTCCTCGTGAGAGTCATAAAGAGGTTCCCACCCAAGAGGTAACTTTAGAACAAGTACAAGCTCTTACTCACCAATTGGCTAGTTTGGCTTCACATGTAAATAAGGAACAAATGAAGGCTCCTAAACAAGCTAAACCTAAAGCTTCGTATCAAGAATTCTATACCAACACTCCCGTCAGAAGCACATAAGGAGTCTTATGAGGAATTTTATACAAACAATAAATGTGGTGACACAACTAGACTTAATCGCTTGTATAGGCCAATGCCACCTACACAGACCAACTCTTCAACCAAGAGTGGTCATCTATGAAGAATGCCCTTATAACTTTACAAGAAGGAAATATAGGAAATAACAAAAAGTATCAATTCGAGGAGTTATGCCCATATCCCTTTGACAGGATATGTTACAGGTACCTTTCCCATGTCATTTTGATTGTCCCAAGTTTGAAAAATACAAGGGAAAAGGTGACCCCAGAGACCATATTAAAGACTTTTACATGGCGTGTCAAGAGGTCATGTTTAGTGATAACTATCTCATTTGCCTCTTCCCACAAAGTTTAGGGGGTCAAGTGCTTGAATGGTTTTTACACATCCCTAAAGGATCTATCTCTACATGGCCAGAACTAGCTAAACACTTTGTACATCACTTCTCATTTAACATAGAAAGTGATGTTACCATGTTAGATTTGTGTAATGCAAAACAATGGAATAATGAAAAATTCACTAGCTTCTTACAATGATGGCAAGGGTTAGCTAGTTGCTTCCCTTGCTCCATACTAGAGAAACAACTTATTAGTATATTTGTACCTAACTTACACCCTAAAATTACATTCCACTTACAGATGCATTGTGGAAACACATTTGAAGAGGTGATAGAAAAAGGTAGTCAAATAGAAAAATTGTTGTTAGCAAAAGGGACTTTAAAACCCTTCTTGCGTGATCATCATGATTCAAAACCTAATGACAAATCAAAGTTTGTTACAAATAAGAACACAATTTTTGTAGGTGATGGAATAATAGACTCTAAACGAGTGCAAGTGGTTCAAAACCATGCTCCTTTGAAACTTGCAAAGGGATCTCGACCCCTGAGTATAAACGTCATGCTTTCACCCTCTATCTGACTCTATGTCATCAATATTAAAACAATTAGAGGCAGGTTAACATGGTTAGGTACCCTAAAACTATACCTTATGGGGATGATGCACCTAAGCCATCATGGTTTAGGGAAAATGAATATTGTGGATTTCATCGCATCAAGGGTCACAAAACCGATAAGTGCTTGAAATTGAAACACTTTATTCAGACTTAATTGATAGTGGTGATGTGGAAATGGATTCCTCTACCCCTAGTAAATATACCAACAAAAGTTTGGGATTTACAAAGAACCTTTCCCCAAGCATAACAAAGGAAAGGAAAATTTAGATCAAGGACATTCGTCCCAAGCCAAGAATGTTAACTACGTTGCCAAAACGGATAATCATTTTGATGCCCTAATTGGTTGTGTCAATCCACCTTTTGAGCATATCAACATGATTAAGATTAAAACAAGGAGTGCCTTTGTTAACATTAAAAATTTCCTCCGTAATTTCTATTTTATTAATGTATGTATTAGGAATAAGATGTTGTTAAGTATAATTAGCAGTGACGTCTAATAGAAGATAACAACGCCATCGATGCACGGTGCCGCCAATAATGTATAGTATAGTAATAGTCAAAAGTACAATAGGAATGTTGTGGTGTAAAGTAAATATTTGTTGTAAGTGGTCCAAAGTAATGTTAAAATGTCAAAGTTGGGGTAAGTAGAGAAGTAGTGTCTACATGATTAGGAATTAGAAATATTATATTGGTAATAAGGACAAGGAGTGAGGTCATAAATATTTTGTGTATTTTATTTGTAAAAAGTCTAAAAATGTGGAACCCATGTGAAATCATAAGGTTTATCTTATCTTAATAGATAAGCTTACATGTACATATAAGAGTTAAGGTATGAAATATGATTTGTTAGAGTGGATTTCTTATCCTATCTTAGAGATAAGATGGATAAGCCTGAAAGTTCTATAAATAGAGAGGCCACCCCCTCATTTAGCATAGAAGGAATTAGTGAGAAATATTGTATGAGTAATTGAGTAAATGAAGCCATAATTTTGAAAGTGTGTTAAAGAAGCCATTAAGAGGTGTAATTGTGAAGTTTCTCCCATAGTATTGGTGGAAGGCAAGTGAATTCAGTAACACTTGAAGTACCTCATGGGTGAGATTGTAACAATTTCATGTTGATATTATAATTTACACTGATATTTCAGATTTATCATCATTCCTTCTTATCATAATCTATGGTATTCTTGTGTTATGTTTGTTGTTGTGTTTCTAAATTTCATCCATCAAACTAAAAGTTGTGCATTAGTCAATAATCATAGCACGAGGAGTTCCTAGTGAAGAATTATCATAGTGCCGGATTGGTGATGACATTTTGGTTCCCATTCTTAGGGACCATTCCTCGTTGGTGGATTTTTTGGGAGATATTCCCACTTAGTTAGAAAACATTTGGAGGTAACCTTGTTTTTACTATGCATAGTAAATACCATGGTAAAGTCAATTTTTGCCGTGAATAGTATTTACCACAAGTAAAGTCACTTTTTATCGTGAATAATATTTACCTTGATAACTTCACTTTTTACTGTGAATAGTGTTTACCAAAGTAAAGTTAGTTTTTACCGCATTAAGTCAAGTTTTACCATAGTTTACCATGGTCATTTCTATTTTCTATTATAGTGATTCTAATTATTTGTGCACATAAGTCTTGTTGATTGTACTTGTGGGTTGGTATTTCACTGTGGTTACTTTTGGAAATGGGGAAGATTCTTGTTTTTTCAGCCCAATCTAATAAAGATGCTTCCTCTTTAATTTAAGAGTTTAAAATATCTTGTATTTGTAATGGCCTTATAAAAAGGGAACAATGGATTGAATTTTTTCCTACTTTTTTGGATGGTTCAGCCCTTAGGTGGTTTGAAACACTAGGTGATAATATAAAAAACTCATGGGATTTATTAACGAGAAAGTTTTCTTAAAGAATTTGGTGAATAACAGAAATATGCATATCTCATGATCGATATCACAAAGCTATCCCAAGGAGAGGAGGAGAAGATAAGGGATTATCATGCTCGTGTTCTAGAGCTAAGGAGGAAGTTCGATGCCCAAATCTAGAAGGAAGGATTAGCGGATGGGTTGATGAATAGCATGGATAATCTCCTCTGTAAGCACTTCATTCTTGGGATGAAGCCAGAGATCAGACAACGAGTGAAGTATGACCGCCCAGCTACCATTGAACAAGTAAATGAGATTGCAAGAAGGCAAGAAGAAAGCATGGAAGAGGAGCCCAAAGAAATTGTTGCTAAAGTAGAGCCTACACCAACACCTTTGGTCCAGAATCCACAACCACTCTCGGTGAGCACAAATCTTTCTCCTATTACAATCATCGAGTATGAAGATCTGCTTTCGAAGATGGGTCGGTTAACTATTAATCTTCTTCAAGGAAAAAAATTTAGTTCTCGGGGAGGAGATAGAGGTCCAAAAGAAATATTTATGAAGTTTGTATGTTATGGTTTTTATAAAAGGGTCATTATAAGTATAATTGTCCAAATAGAGCTTCTACATCTAGTATAAGAGATAATGATAAAGGAAAAGCACCTGTGAATTCTTTTGATGTAGTAGATAAGAGCATAAATAATGAAGTAGATGTGTTTGTAACAAAAAGAAAGAAAGAAAAAGATAACCAAGATGGAAATGATCCTAAGAAGATGAAAGGAGAAACTAGTAAGAAACATAGGAGAAGAAAGTTGGGTGTGTAGGATTTTCTAATTTCACAGGGACAAGGACCATACTCCATCTTAGAAGATCTGTCCAAAAGGCCTGCAAATATTACATATGGTCAACTCTTGGCTATGTCTTCTGAGAAGAGGTGAGAGTTGCGAAGTGGACTCAATGCTCGACGAAGGAAGGAGGTTGAGGTCCCTGTTTTGGAGGCAGAGGCGGATCCCTATGCTCCACAAGCTGAGGTATTATGTAATGGTATTTCAATTCATGATGTCTTAGTTGATGGAGGTGTTGCAGTTAATGTAATGACCGAGTCTGTAATGAATATGTTGGGTTTAAAAATTGATCACCCCTCAACACTTATGTTAAGGTCATTAAATAAGGAAAAACTAAACCAGAAGGTGTTGTTTCAAATGTGGCAATATTTGTTATGGGTGTTGTATGTGTGGTAGACTTTCAGGTGATGAAAAATGGTACTATTGTGTACCCAATGTTGTTGGGAAGACCATGGCTAAGGAGAGTTCATGTAAGAAACTACTGGAATGAAGGCTTCATGACACTTGGACGTGGTAGAGAGAGGGTGAAGATAAGCGTGATCCCTCAACATCATAAGATAGAACCTGTGGATTCAAGTGATGAAACTAATGATTGGACATCCTCTAATTACTCTAGTACCAGTGAAGTGGACACAAAAGATGAAGAAAGTGAGATTGATGTTTCAGTCATGGATATCCTTCCAATCACACCGACTCATAAACCCATAAAATTATCTGAAGAAGAAATTAATGATCATCTCCAACAAATAAAGATTGGTGATGTGATGGAGAATGAGAAGGAATCTTACCTCCAGCTCTTTCAAATGTACATACACCTATTCACTTTTGATTACAAGGAACTCCTTCAAGTAAGTTGGGTAGAACATTCTATTGAGTGGTAGATGGTGCTAAGCCCATAAAGCAAATGCCATATAGAATGAATCCTAATTTTTCTAAGAGGCTGTAAAAGAAGAAATAGATAAGTTGCTTGATGTAGGATTCATATTTCTTTGTGGAGAATTCAAAATGGGTTTCTCTATTGTGATCTCAATAAAAAAGAATGGGAAGCTACACATTTGTGTTGATTACAGGGGAGCTCAATAAGACAACAAAGAAGGATCATTACCCTCTTCCATTCTCGGATCAAATCTTGGACGAAGTAGTGGCCGTCAGAGTGTTATAGTTTTGCTGATGGATATAATGGATACAACCAAGTTTGTATAGCAGAGAAAGATCAGTTGAAGACCACATTCACCACTCCTTGTGGAACGTTTGCTTATAGAGTTATGCCTTTTAGGTTGTGTAATGCTCAGCAACGTTCCAACGTTTGATGAATAGGGTGTTCGAACCCTACATTGGGAACTTCATCAGAGTATTTATGGATGATTTTTGCATCTATGGGAGCAAGATGGACCACTGCACCAGATGGAGACAACATTTCAAAGGTTAGATGAAGCACAAGCCTCACTAAACCCTACAAAGTGTGTCTTTGGATGTTCTAAAGGCATTTTGTTAGGGCATGTTGTATCTAGAGATGGTATTGGTATTGATCCTAATAAAGTTTCAAAAATCAAAGAGTTACCATTTCCTATGAATAGAAGTAAGTTGAGATCATTTTTAGGCCATGTGGGTTACTATAGAAGATTCATCAAGAATTTCTCAAAATTACATGACCACTAACTTGAGTTCTTGAAGAAGGATGTTACTTATGAACCAGGAAATAAGGCGCATAAAGCTTTTGAACAACTGAAGGAAGCCCGATGTCTTCACCTATTTTAAAGAATCCAGATTGGAGCAAGCCATTCATTGTGTATACTAATGCCTCGAGACATAGCACTAGGAAGTACTGCGAGCCAAAAGGATGAAAATGAGAATGATCATCCAGTTTACTTTGGGAGAGACAAATGAGTAGCGGCATTTGAGGTAAATTATATCAGAATGCTTGGAAAAGAGGTTGTAGCTATCATTTTTTTGTAAAGATGTTTAGAAATTACTTGCTAGGGTAGAAATTTACAGTTATAACAGATCATCGGGCTCTAAAACATATTGTAAATAAGCTAACCCATCGGGGAGGATAGCAAGATGGATAATTTTGCTACAAGAATTTGAATTTACTATTATAGATAGGCGGGAAAGAAGCATGTCAATGCAGATGCACTCTCTCGAGCCTATGATGGTTTAGGTTCATCTTGTGATGATGATGATTTCCCGATGCAACATTGTTATCCTTGACACAATCCCTAGTGAATACATAGATATTTGGAATTATCGAATGAATTCAAGTTTCTGATGGTGCCAATGCAAAGACTAAGAGGAAGATTACTCAAGCCCAGTCATCCATATTTTATTATGCATGGAGTGTTATTTCGAATAGGACACGATGGACGGTATAAGAGGGTGGTTGGATGTGATCAAGGAAGGAGCTGATAAAAGAATTCCACAATGGTACATGTGGAGGGCACTTCTCTAGACAACTTACAGTAAGAAGGATCTTGGATGTAGGTTATCACTGGCCCACTCTTTTTAGAGATTGTTATAATTATTGTAAGACATGTGATATTTGTCAAACACATGGTAACCATAAGACTTCATCAGCTCCATTATGCCCTATTCTTCCACTTGGTCCCTTTGAAAAGTGGGGAATAGACATTGTAGGTCCACTTTCAACTACCCCATGCCAAAATAAGTATATTGTAGTTGCCACAAATTATTTAACCAAGTGGGTTGAAGCTAGGCCATTGAAAACAACTTCCATTGATGAAGTGGCAAGGTTCATATATGAACGCATTGTCACCAGATTTGGTTGTCCATTAGAAATTATAACAGATCAAAGAAGCCACTTCATTAATGAGGTGGTAGAAGCCCTAGTCAATAAGTTTTATATTAAGCATAAGAAGGCAACAACATACAAGCCAAGCACAAATAGACAAGTGGAACGAACAAATTTTGTGTTATGTCAAATTCTAGCAAAAGATGCAGCCTTGCAATTACATAAGTGGGATAAAATGATTCATGCAGCATTGTGGGAGTACAGGGCAACATCAAAATCGGCAACAGGATACTCCCCATTTCAGTTGGCTTATGGCATTGATCCAGTTCTTCCTATTGAGTTTGATATTCCCATTGTGAGAGTTATGAAAAATGAAAGGATGGATGAAAGTGATTCAGTAAAAGAAAGGTTGGTACATCTTCATTTGCTAGAGGAAATGAGGGAAATAGCGAAGGATACAAGCTATAGGAAGAAAATGAAGCAGAAGGAATACTTTGATCAAAAGATCCGTTGGTCTCCATTTCATGTGAATGACTTGGTCCTAGTATATGATTCGAGATACAAAAAAAAGACAGAGAAAATTTCTTCCAAAATGGATGGGGCCCTACAAAATAGCAGTTGTGCATGAAAATGGTACATACCGACTGGAGGAATTGGATGGTACTCCCATTACGAAATGGGTCAACCATGACAAGTTAAAGATTTTCCAGGCACCAGCTTCAGAATGTCCATAAGAGTCTACTCCGAGGACGGAGTAGAAGTTAGGAAGGGGGAAAATGTCGACATTAAAATTTTCCTCTGTAATTTCTATTTTATTAATGTATGTATTAGGAATAAGATGTTGTTAAGTATAATTAGTAGTGGCGTCCAATAAAAGATAACGGCGCCATCAGTATAGTGCATGCCAATAATATATAGTACAAGTAATAGTCAAAAGTACAATAGGAATGTTGTGGTGTAAAGTAAATATTTGTCGTAAGTGGTCCGGTAATGTTAAAATTTCAAAGTTGGGGTAAGTAGAGAAGTAGGGTCTACATGATTAGGAATTAGAAATATTATATTGGTAATAAGGACAAGGAGTGAGGTCATAAATATTTTGTGTATTTTATTTGTAAAAAGTCTAAAAATGTGGAACCCATGTGAAATCATAAGGTTTATCTTATCTTAATAGATAAGCTTACATGTACATATAAGAGTTAATGTATGAAATATGATTTGTCAGAGTGGATTTTTTATCCTATCTTAGAGATAAGATGGATAAGCTTGAAAGTTCTATAAATAGAGAGGCCACCCCCTCATTTAACATAGAAGGAAGTAATGAGAAATATTGTATGAGTAAGTGTGTAAAGGAAGCCATCATTTTGAAGGTGTGTTAAAGAAGTCATTAAGAGGTGTAATTGTGAAGTTTCTCCCATAGTATCGGTGGAAGGCAAGTGCGAGTCAAGAACACTTGAAGTACCTCATGGGTGAGATTGTAACAATTTCATGTTAATATTATAATTTACACTGATATTTCAGATTTATCATCATTCCTTCTTATCATAGTCTATGGTATTCTTGTGTTATGTTTGTTGTTGTGTTTCAGATTTCATCCACCAAACTAAAAGTTGTGCATTAGTAAATAATCATAGCACAAGGAGTTCCGTGAAGAATTAACATAGTGCCAAATTGGTGATGCGGTGCCATGGCAACACGATGTGCTTGCCTTGTTATCGCAGAAACCCATCCCCATCCACCCCTCGGGACGGTCATTACGATGTTTTAGAGTAATTAGAGAAAATTACTACTAAGATTTCAATATTAGATATTCTCAAAATATCTAATGTTCATAAAGACATCCTTTGTAAACCATTACAAGGGTCAGGAGTTTCGGTTGATATTGACCCAACACACTTCCCATAAATGGTAGTTCAAATTGCTCCAATAGAGCACATAACCTTTAGTCCAGAGGATATTCCTAAAGAAAATCCTTCCCATAACTTACCCTTACACATTGAGGTCATTATCAAACGTAAGAAGGTAAAAAGAGTGCTTATGGATGACAGATTGGGTTTAAACATTTGTACTCTAAAGTTGGTTTGGCAACTAGGATGTACTGAGGTTGATTTAGAAACAAAGGTCATCACCATCAAGGCATATGAAAATGAAGAACGACAATCAACTGACATGATCACTTTCTCACTGGAAGTAGGTCCTATTAATCATGATACTAAGTTCCATGTTTTAGACTTGGATCTTCCTTACAACATACTACTTGGCCACCCATGGATTCATGCCATATAGGTTGTACCTTTTACGTATCATCAATTCTTGAAGATATATCATGGAGGGTAGACCCTCACTATTCAAGGAGATCCCCAACCTTTTGCTCATTACAGAGCATTTTCGGGTTATTTTCCCACCATTTATGAATGTCCTTCTATATAGATGGTCATTCCAGTTCAATCAAAGGTGCTTGCTTCACGAGTTGATCCAGATACCTTATCTCCTAATGATAATGGTGCTTCTACATCAAACTCTCCCTTTGCTACATGGGAGATGAAGGTTGTTGCAAATGGCTACGGAGAGTATGATCTCTAATAAGCCCTTTTAGTTTGCAAGCTCCCCTATCGCCCAAGACATGGTGTAGGCCTAATAACAAGCATCAACGATCCAGAGAAAATTGTAGTATTGACACTTTCACTCCTGGTGGTCTATTAGCAGATGAGAAACTGCTTAACAATATTTTATCTTGTCCTTGGGACGATGAAATGGCTCCATGCTATCAATCACCCTAGTTTGTTATCCCCAACAAAATGGTTTATGGTATGGGATACAAAGAACATGGTTGTGACATCAATGAACAAGGTATATGGGAAGCTCTTTCGGTACCCCATCACAAAGTTTATATATATGGAATTTACATTCGGTTGTATGGATCTCATCCCTTAGAGGTCGAGGCTACCTCTTCTGAGCACAAGGATAGTTCATTCGAATGTGAAAGCGAAACAAATTTGTGGTGTAGTATTTGTGAAGACCTTCCTTCCATGAACTGTTTTCCAACATGGCTATCTTGACTATAACCCCTATCATCGTTCCAAAATTGAACCTTGTTTACCCGTCACTTATTAATTGGGACCAACAACAACATGTACCAATCAAAATTTTTTAAAATGATGAAGTTATTGGTGAGTTCATGGGTATTTGTGACAACATTGCAGTTGGTGATCATAAGAAGGGATTCTCCATCAAGCTTAATGCATGCATGTATTTTTGGGAAGGAAGCTGAGTTATGTGGTCATCTAAGTAAAAAAATAAGCAAGGGAAAAAGTTCCACATAAAAGCCTTGCAAAAAGAATAAGTCCAAGTCCTATAGTGAAAACCTCTTTGAGGCACTTGCAGACAAAACAAAAAGAAAAATCAACGGAAAAAAAAGTTGACCAACCTGAAGGTGAAAATATCATTGAGACACCTTTAGAAGAAGAAGATCTCAATCTCCCCCCTGATCCTACACACATGGAGGAAGAATCCAAGTTGCTTGTGGAGGAGACCATAGATGTCAATATTGGTATAGAGGAATTGCCTAGAATAGTCAAGTTGGGAGCTTTGCTCTCGACTCAAGAACATAAAACCTTTGTGTTGATTTTGCGTGAATTCACATATATATTTGTTTGGTCCTACGCATACATGTCAGGGCTAGATCCAGGATTAATAGTGCATAACCTAGTTTTGCATGTAGAGGTAAAGCCTATAAAACAAAAGCTCAGAAAGATGCATCCTCACGTCGCCTTGTTTGTAAAAGCAGAGTGAAGAAATTATTAGCGTAGGCTTCGAGGCCTATTGATTATTCAAAGTGTATTTCAAATGTAGTCCATGTAACACAAATTATCTTACATGAAAGAGATTTTGAAAAATATCTCTGCAACTTTGGCGAAAAAATTGAGTTGGTTGTTTTCGGGTTTTACACTTGCTATTGTGATATCGCGGCCTTTTCGGGCACTGCGGGAATTTATTGTTATAGTTTCTCCTAGGGTTTCTCGCCCTTTGGGCATCCCCTATATAATGACCTCGCCATCTTCAAACCCGGTTGTTTCAACCGTGGCTAGAGATAGTGGAGCTTTGAGCAATGGCACCACCGGCGAAGTGACCCAGGAAGTTTGTCCCAAAAGTATTCCATGAGGTAATATTTCTCCTCCTAATGTGGTTTTACCCATTCTGAATTTAATGATGCATGTCAATGGTTAGAGTATTTTTGCCTTATTAGGTATTTTGTGGGTTGCATCCCCTCTGAAAGCATGCTCAAATCTTGGGTGAACATCATTTGGAATCCTCATGGAGTCAGACTGGAAAGTGTTAAAAACATGACCAAGGGTTTTTCCCTTTTACTTTTCTAATCCCGCCAATGTGCCCAATATTTTGGCTAAGAAAGCCACTTGGTATGTTTGTAACTCACTACTTGTGTTAACCCCATGACACAAGGACTTTGTGGTATTTGAATATACCACCCTTAAAGTGTTTGTCTGGGTTGAATTCCTTGGCCTCCCTTTGCCATGTGTGCCTTTTTTTGTCACAAATTGCTACTTCTCTTGGTCGAGTAGTTTGCCTTGAAGCCGAGAGGTTTTACCATGCTTGGCCACAGAAATGAGTATGCGTTGAGATTGATCTCTCTTAGGATCTAAAAGAGTTTGTGGATATTCATATGGGAGACAAATGCTACTCTCGGTGGTCATGTATATCAATTTTCCTAACACATGCTTCTATTGCAAGATTTGATCACAAGATCAAATATTGTCCTCTTTATGTACCCCGCAACCGCCCTGTGGCCAAAGCAACTCCCAAACCAGTCAAACCCAACAGGAGGAAGGTTGGCAAGTTTTCGGGGGCCAATGAAACAAGAACAAAGCCCAACATTCCAAGGCCTTTGGCTCTAATGGCCACCATGAGCCAGTTGTTAAGGAACAATCGCATATTGTGCATGCTAAAGAGCCAACGATTGTTGCTAAAGAACCAACCTGCCAACCAACTGTTAAGTTACCCATTGCAAAGTACTCTAAACACACCCTCGCGGCTTCACTTCTCATGGACTAGGTAAATTTTGTTTATAATGTTCCCATCCAACATTCAAAGTGGCATTACTCCTACCAAGCAATTCACAAGGGCCCTCCAAAAGGCCCCGAAGCCCATCTCGCATCTCTCAAGACCATAACATGGCTCAGCTAGCATGGACTCAACCGAAGCGGAGTACAACATTGAGTATGCCGAATGGAAAAAATTTGATTTATAGGATTTTTGTACAGCATAATACTACTCAATTCTGCAAAATCAATATGATGCCCTTGATGGCTTGGAGGATGGGGATATGGCTCTTGACCATCGTTTCCCATGAATTGTTTATCTTGGAATGTTTGGGGTCTTATAGACTCCTGTCACAAATATGTTGTGCATGAAACTCGGAAACATTGTGTAAATTTGACATTTTGTTTTTGCAGGAAGTGAAAATTACAGGTTTTCAGTTGTATATGGTTTATAAGTCCATTTGGCCTGACATCTTGGCTTTCTATAGCAATCATGAAGCAGGGTGTGGGGATTAATTTCACTTTTTCTCCCAAATGGTGGCCTTTATTAATTGACCATGGCATCGACCCCACCAACCGTGCCATATGGGTCTTATTTAATGTTGATGGTTGTCCTTTTGGCCTCATTAATATTTACACTTCTAACGATGCGGCCGAAAGGGCCAATTTGTGGCGGTGGATCCAACTCCATTCCCGATGCCTTTTGGGTCATAAGTGGAGACTTTAATATGGTGGAGTCACCTAATGATAAATGTGGCCACCTGCCGATGAGGTGGACACCTGGCAAAAGGGAAGTGTGGTACTTTATGTGTAATAAGTTTGGATTCTTTGATCCTAACACATCTTGCTTTCCCACCTCTATAGTTTGGTTTACGTGGACCAATCTACATGGAGGGATAGATCACGTACTTAAACAACTCGATAGAGCCATGTTGTTAGCTCAAGATTATTTTGAGTTTGATAGCATTTATTCCCCTAGTGGAGGTCATGCTTGACTTTGTCCTTTTGGATCATTCTCAATATGATTTTGTATCACTTGGCAGGATTTGCACCCTTTATGCCATAAAGGCCAATTCTTTCTTAATACTGCCTTGATGCAACATGGCCCCACCGTTAATCATATCAAGTGTGTTTGGAATTTAATTCCATGATCCTAGTCACTGCTAAGCAGTATCATCCACCTATGCAAGCATTTGGATTCAATGGTGGGAGGATGCATTGACTTGGACAACTAGATTCCTCATAATCTATGGCAGATTGGCCAAAATTTAGTGCCACTCATACTCCGCTAACACATCGGCTCTTAGCCAAGCGGTGGTGGTGCTTCAAAGTGATCCTTTCTTTGAAACCCGCAACTTCATGTTGCAACACTTCACCAAAAAATTCAAATTGTGGACAACTACAATGCCAAGGGGAGCACAAATCCGAGCCCATATGCACTGGCTCAAAATTGGAGATCGGGTCTCGAAAGAATTTTTTCTTTCTCTCAGAGCCAAGAAACCTTCCCAACAAATTCAGGCTATCATGGAGGGTGGTGCTTAGATTATAGACCCGTAACTTATGTTGTAAGCTTTTTGTGTGCCACTACAAGCTCATGTTCCAAGCTCAACAACCTTCTGTAGCTCGCCAAACTGCTCTTGATCAATGTTTGGGTGTTGTGCCATGCAAATTGTCCGAGGCTCAGAAGGTGATCTGTGAAAGAATGCTCACCATCGAGGACCTCCATGAAGCCACCATGCAGATGGCCAATGATAAAGCATTAGGATGTGATGGTTTCCCCTATGAATTCTATAAAGCCCTTTGGGATTCGGTCAGAACAACCTACTCCAAGTTTACCTCAAAGGGTTTCAGAATCAATCCTTAGGGCCTCGAATCAATAAGGGAAACATCAAATTCATCCCTAAACAAGGAGACCCTGAACAAATCACTTGTTGGTGGCCGATCACTTTGTTAAATGTCTCCTATAAAATCATCGCCAAAGCTTTGGCTATGTGGCTACACACTATCCTTCTAGATGTTATTCAGCCAAAACAAACAAGATTTATACAGGGTAGATATATCCTGGATAACATCATTGCTGTGTGGGAAGGCATGGAATGGGGCCTCGTAGATCTAATCAAGCCACCATGTTCATAAAAATTGATTTCGAGAAAGCCTACGATCGAATTGAATGGCCTTTTATTCTTGCCATGCTTCAAGCCCTTGGCTTTGGCCCCATTTTTATTCAGTCCGTCAATATGCTTTTTGTGGATGCCTCTGCTCATATTTCTATCAATGGAATTAGCTCAAACCATTTGGGATTTTTCATTCTATTCGAGCAAGGCTGCCCTCTAGCCCCTACATTGTATGTGCTCATGGCCAAAGGATTTGGGTATTTATTAGCCCACACTAAATCCTAGGGTCTTGTTAGGGGAATCTCACTTCTTACGCCACTCTCAAATTCTCAATGGGAATTTTGTGGATGACTCTTTCCTTACACTCATTGAAGATGAAGCCAACATTCGCAATGTCATGCAATGCTTGGATACTTTCTGCTTAGCTTCTGGCTCATCCATTCAATGGCGAAAAACTCAGTGTTATCGATAATCCTTCCTTCTATGCCCGATTGGCTAGCCACTTTCAAATGGAAGATATTAGCACATGGCGAGATATTTAAGTTTTTGGGTATTCCTTTTGCCTTTCAAGCCTCCCTGTTGAGCTCTGACAATATGTTATTCAAAGGTGGAAAAAAATTGGAGTATTGGCTCACCAGACCCTTATCTTTGGTTGGAAAATTCCAAATTTGTTCCAAAGTTCTTACGGCCACACACATTTATTATTCATCATCGTGTTGGGTTCCTTCCAAAGCTTCCATTCAAAAGTTGGAAAAGCTACTCAAAGCCTTTCTATGGGCTAATGCTTCTATAGGAAAAGGATTTCATCGGGTGGCTGGGAGATATGTTGCCTTCCCCCGTAGCTCTGGAGGACTCGACCTTATTGACATTCAATGTCAAGGGTAGGCACTTTGTGCAAAATGGATAATCAGAAGCATTACTGGCCAAGAAGCTTGGAAAGTTCTCATACGACATGGTATTGCTGAAGGCTCTCCTTATGGCCAGCCCTGTGTGGAAAGGATTGGGGTTTGTCAATCTTCTCATCACCCCCGTGCCTATCAAAATTATTGGCACTTTTGTGCTTAAGAGCATTTGGAAAGCTTGGGAATGCATTAAGCCCTGGCTTTTATGGAAAGGGGATGGCTTTTGGAATGGGCTCTCTGTTAATCATCAATCTCTCTAGTGGTCACCGATTTTTCAAGTGCAAGATAAGTGCTTAGCAGAAGTCCCGGAATCTCTGCGCTCAAATTCTTCAAATGCGGAATTCACACCATTGAGGACTTATTCTACAAAAATGTAATCTGGTTCTCTTGGCCGACATTTAAAACTCATTTTCGCTCTCTAACAGGACCAAGATACTTATACTACAATGATTGGCTCGGTTCTAACCACATGTTACACAAGATTGTTGTGCATTCCTCTCGCCGTGGTGGATGGACTAGAAATGGTATACAAACACTCCATTTTATAATTACAAATCCAATAAAGGCTACCATTGGCTTTCACCTCATTTTCCCATGGTGGATAAACTCAACCTACGATGGGGGCTTCACTCAACTCGTCTACCTGGAGTAGGCGATTTTCCACTGTGTGGACTCTTTGTGTGGAGCCCAAAATTTCCACTTTCTCTGGTGTATTTTGCACCAAGGACTTCCTATCGGGGCTCGTCTTGTTCAAATTGGGATCCCAACCCCAAGTGCCCATTCATGGTCACCTGGAAACTATCTTGCATATCTTCTAGTTTTGTCCCAAAGCACAAATTGCTTGGAATTGGATTCATTCATTTTTTTTCCTTCAAGGCCACATTGCTTTACTTGGCAACATATCCTTTTGGGAGATAATCCCAAGCTTCTACCTATGTTCACCTAGATTTGGCATGTTTTCAGAGGGGAGATTCTGTTTTGGATTTGGAAAGAAAGAAATGCTTTTTTCTTTGTTAATTCTAGTTGATCAATCTTTCTCAGTTTATAACAAGTCTATGGTGATCTCCAATGTGCTTTTGTAGATTCAAGTCCAGGCCAACAAGGTGGTGCTGGAGGTGGACCACCTCCAGACCCTACTGCGACACTGGGGGAAGCCCCATGCAATGTTGCTTGTGTGCCTCCATCTCCTACTAGGTGTTCCTTGCCTCCGGCCCGTGGTGGGCGTGATGCAGCTACGCACACAATGTCGTACATTCATTGTGTGCTCACTACTCCCGTGCCATCTAAACCAACGAAGCTACTCGTCAACTCGTCATTGTGGCTGGGATTACCACCTCATCATCGCATGAGTCCTTCATCAACTCGCCAACAGGGCTGGGGATCACCACCTCACCAACATGGATGGGGCTCTCCCCTTGCCGCCACACCTCATACTGATGATGGATAAAATCCACCCCCGCCACCGCCATCATCTAACAAGTTCCCTTGCCTCAGCCTCACCATTCCTACTCACGAGGAGGCGGACCAGAGGAAGAAGTTGTTGGTTGGGAGATCTCGGATGCCGACAAGACTTCGCTCGGGTTGGTCGGATGATCATGATTCACCCACTTCGGGCATGTTTGTTGTTGCTGTATGATTTGGTTGTTTGTTTATTTTTAGGTGATGCCTACTTTTTGTAATCTCCTAGGCTTGGCCTAGTTTGTCATCCTTCTTGCTTTGTTTGTTGTTTTGGGGTGTGCTCTCATACTGCCCACTTTTTTTGAAAGTTATCTTGTATCGTATTGAATTAATATAATATAAGATCTTTTTCATAAAAAAATGTAGTCCATGTGTAGAAGAAACCTATCAAAATTAGAATTTGTACCGATTTCGAGAGACATAAATAAAGCTTATCTTAATGACGACTTCCCTCTTCCTAACATCGATATGATTGTCAACTCAACATCCAGGTTATGAAATGCTATCACTCATGGATGGGTTTTGAGAATATAATTAGATAAAAATTGTCGGGAAGATCAACATAAGACAAATTTTACAACCCCATGGGGAACATTCTATTATAAGTTGTGCCCTTTGGCCTCATGAATGCAGTGTAACATATTAATGGGCTATGACTGTAATCTTCATGACATGATCAACGACATAATGGAAAATTATGTGGATGACATTTTGGCTAAATCTAGGACTCGAGAAGATCACCCAGAGATATTCGGCATATATTTCAGCGTCTTAAGGGCTACTGAGGTTTGACTCAACCCAAAGAAATGTGTCTTCAACGTGTTTACAGGAGTTTCTTGTTCCTAATCAAATTAATGCACTAGCTACTAAAGAAACTAGCAAACTCAGAAATGATGGAGGGTTTATGGTACCTCGAGATGGGATGAATGGATGCGGGCGCAAAGTGATGATGAATCCCTGCTACTAAAGGTTAATGACTTACAACTCAAATACATTAAGAAGAAGATTGATTAGATGGTATATGTGGGGATTTCCTGACAAAGCGGACCCAAGAAGCGTTAACTTCCTCGGCAGATGTCAACCCTAATTTTAAAGAAAGATTGGAGTAAAAGAATTGTATGTAGAAACAAAAGCAATATTGAGTCTAAAATTAATGAAAATATGATCTAAGAATGGATTTGATTGGAAGAACTGCAAATTAAAGGTTACATGTTCTAGGTCAATGACGACCAGGACTACGTAGAGGCGGAGTTGACGATGACTGGGAGGAGTGAGGATTTGGAATGTAAGATGAATATGTAAACCCTGCAAGATTTGGATAGAATCTAGATATTAACATAGGCTTTTGTATGTTGGGGTCAACCTACAAAAGGGATCTTAGGGAGAAGAAATCAGGAAAATGGTGGAAAATAGAGATTGGAAAGAGTAGATTAGGAATCAAGGTCGATCGGCGGCGACTACTAGGTTTAGTCGGCGATGATCAGAGTAGAGAGTTAGGTAAAGTTGAGAGTAATTGAATGGACAAGGAAACCTGCAAGCAAGGAATCTAGAAAAGGATGTTGCTGAGGGAGGTTTGGGTGTTGTATAATTTGATCTGAACCTACAAAACGTTAGATGAAAGAAAAACAATGATAATATGATAAATATCACATAAACGACACAAAGAATATGATAAATCCCATGAAGGACAATTGTGAGTGACGTAAGCATGTTCAAAGATGATTTGGGATGTCTGTAACTGCTGCAAGAATGCTCTGATATAAGAGTTAGTTCACAAGTCATGAGGAAGCTTCAAATTTTTGCATACATCTAATTTCTTCTTTGTTATGGAAATGTGAAAGAAATTTTAAAGGTTTGATGATGATTAGGTTGGGTCGTCACCGATTGGGGAAATTTTCCCCAATGGGCTAGCTTTTTGTGTTTTTGGCGTGATTTCATGTTTTTAAGGGTTGGAAGGGTGCTTTAAAGCTTATGTGTGGGATTAGGTTATTTAGGGATGAGATATGGATGAGTTAGAGATAAGGATAAGTTAGAAAAAGTGTAGGATAAGGATTTAGAATGAAAACATCTAAATGGAAAGTCCACTAGGGCATGATTAGGGCAAGTTAAATAATGGTTATTAATTAATTAATAAATATTTAATAACGATTAATATGGATGGATAAGTGGGCATTTAATTAAATTAAAGGAGGTGGATTTAATAAATATGCATAAGCAGGCAGACAAGGGTAGAGATACCGATTTTAGGTGTCTACATTTTTGCCCTTTTTTGTTGAGTGGTTTGGACTAATAAGCCACGAGACAACAACGATGAGGTAGATGATGAGCTCCTCCTCAAATGGGGGATCGATGATGTCACATGGAAATTGATGACATGTTTGAAAAAAGTAGATGAAAAAGGGTGGACGGGGAAGAAAAATTGGTGAAATGATTACCAAGGCAAGATGCCCAAGGTCAAAAGGATCGCAATAACAACAAAAACTATGGTGGTGACTCCGATATCACATTGGTAGAGGACAATTGCAGTCTCAGCGGAGACAAGAGACAACGTTCTACAAACTAATGAGTGGGTGAAGATCAACTGCATTATGGATGCAAACCGCGATGACGAATGAGTCATAGGCAAACATCAAAGTATACGCAACTAAATGCGAAAGGTATGTGAAATCCTTCGTATACAAGGAATCAAGCGATCAACCAATCACTCTAGGAACACATCGACCTAGAAAGTGTCGAACTCAAGCAAGAACACATCGAACAACCTTGATGGTTTTCCATAGGCTAACCACAAACCTAGGTATGAACAGGAACACATCTGACTGTTTAACCTCTTCAAGAAACATGATGCTGCTTTTCTTGTGCTATATGTTCTTCACTATGTTATTACATCAGGGAATAACGTAGGAATAATGAGATATGCATGTGAATAGGAATGAACCTCTGTTCTTATTTTTCACAACACGCTAAAATCCACACCAAATTGAAATGATGAAATCAAACACATTGCATGCTAAAATAAGTCACACCACTCTAAAGCAAAAGCAACATGTGCCACCAAATCATTCTTTGTAACCCCATCATTGGTGAATGATGAGAGGTCGCTGGTTGTCCTCCAACATCTGATTCCTCCGTCCTCTAATTGACGCTGCTTAGCTCAGTTAAATTTGTCTTTGAGGCTCAAACTTTGCATGTCGATTTTAGAAGAGAATCTTCTCCCATAATTTTAACATATTTATTAGATGTTGGGTTCACCCAAAAATGCATCCGTACAAGAGAGATATTTTTCTTTGTTACTCTCGACACACTTTATTGACAACTTGACAATGAATTTTGACTATAACAAGAGGAAAATAATAATAACCCTAAAATCACCTACTTGACTCTTTTATGACAATTTGGTCTACCAATGACTATTGACATATAGTAGACTACATAAAGAATCCTAAACAATAGTCGATACTAAAACACACTTGTTATATGATGACAATTACAAGAATAATACACAAGGAGGACTCAACAACATTATTAAAATATTGACAATTCCTAATCACATGACTCGAGAACTAATTATGACTCAAGTAACTATGATAATGGTTCAATGACTCTTTTGACAATAAAGCAAGACTCACCATATAAGCACACAAAAGAAACAAACCCTATTTAAACTAAAAGGCTATTGACTCTAGACTTTTTAACAATTTTTTTAAATTCTGATTATAATGACTTATAACCTAGATCAAATAAAAACATATGAAAAACTTTTGATATAACATGAAAAGCAAGTTACACGTTTTGAAAAATTGAGCTTTACGTGTTGGTAAAAATGTAAGTAGACCGACTTGATCCTCTACGCCTTTGAATTTGTTCGTGAAATAGAATGACGAAGTTTGAAGGATGCTGATATAGAATTTGAACAACGGCCAAAGTGAAGGGTTCAAGTGCATAGTAAGGTGGATCAGAGATCTAATGCGGTTGTGTTGCAACAATGAGTTTGAAAAATATTTATATCTCTGTAAGAATGGGAAAGTAAACCAATTTAGATCTTTGCAAGATATATAAAAGAAATCGGGTTGTTATTTGAATCCGAGTAAGAATTGAATTCACTGCAAAACAAGATCTGATGCAAGATGAATGACGAGCTATAGAATGCTATCAATGTGATGCCAATACTTGGTGTTCTTTGGTCCATGCTTATCTACACATCTATTGAAAACAAGATTTGAACAAATCTAAAATTCTCCCAAGACTCTCATGGCTTGATTTTCACAACAATATTAAACTCTATTCATATTGTAATAAAACAAAAGCGACCACACGAGCTCCAAAAAATTTCCCTTCTTTGAAACCAAATCTAAAAGACAAGCAATAAGGCATACAACGAAATATATTCTTCCTATTAGGTTGTTGCGCACACACACAGCACACGAACACAGCACACGAGACACACACATATATATATTCCGGGAATTTGGTACAAAAACTCCTCAACAAACATCTAACAATCTCCTAAGTTCGCGAGTTGAGTGAATCACTCCAAACTCACGTGCTACAAAGATACTATAACAAACTTATTTTTTATATATATATATATATATATATATATATATATATATATATATATATATATATAACAATAATATATTTAACTAACTTACCATGGCTAAATAATATTTACCATACGGTAAATACCCTATCAATGTAAACATTAATTTTCCTAACAACTTTTGTAGAGGATGACACTTTGGATATGGAACTTCCACCTTTGATGAATTTAACAAATTTATCAAAGTGCTTAGGTGTGTTGTAAGTATTCAAACTTTGAGATTTGGACATTATCCTTTTTCACATGGTCAATGATATCAAAGTTTGAGGAAGGATTTTCAAAATCATGGGAAACATTAGCTTGATTCGATTTATATGAGGTACTTACCAAATTCTCATCATTCCTATGATATTGTTGGTGAAATAATTTATCATGTGGAAATTTACATATTTCTACCAACGCTCGTGGGGCTACACCCCTCCTTATCATGTATGGGGAGGCTCATTATTGAATGTGAAACTATCCTAATTCTATATAATGATTTGGGGGTGTCTAGTAGGTTGGGGATCACATTGGAACACTTCATCGAACTCATGTAGCAAAATGCTTGTACGGGGTACATGGGATAAATTTGCAGCGGTGGGGTGAAGGAAAGAAATTAGGAAAAGGAAGGTTATTGTTGTGAGTAGGCAATAACAAAGTTCACACACAATAACCAAAGCAGTTCATCATTCAATTAGAGGAAGACAACAATGTAATTAACGAGACTGACAAACTAGAGACACATAATTCTTTAGTTTCATCTATCAAGGACACCAAGTTCCTTCTTGATCACTATACTTGCAAAGTTACAAGAAAAGAGAGAGAATGAAGGAAAACATGAGCAAAGAAAAATGGAAGAAATGCAACTTTTATTCCTTGAGTAGTGATGAATACTGAGGCTCAATCAATCTACAATAACTACTGACTTTCGAGATTTCAGGATCCTTTGAAATGGAGAAGTCATCCCAATTTATAACCTCGTGAATTACCTTCTCATCTACCCCACATGACTCTTCATGTTCTATTCTACTTGTGACCTTTCATTTTCCCTTAGAAGAGACAAATTAAGTACCTCTCTTATAATTTTGAGAGAATAATTTTACAATTTACAAATATTGTCACTTAAACAAATATGACAAAATACCATGATTGTGTACAACAAAGAATTAGAATAAAGGGAGAGAAAAGGAAAAGGGAAAGGGATTAACTGATCATTGAAGAAGCTCCTTCGATGTAGAACTTTTTGATATGAGGCATGGTGGTCACAATATCCTCTGCCAAATGCACTGAGATACCTCGGAGACCACGAATGAGTGTTTAAAAACACTGTTATGAGACTCTATAATGTGAGTTTGAGATAAACACGAGCATTACTCATGATGATACATTCTTGATCTCACAACGAGAGTGAGGATCAATCTATTTCTCCTTAGGCTTTCACAATTGTCATTCATGATGCACAAACCTCTTGATGCTTGTGTTCTGTCTCGCATCTATGCTGCTGACAACATGCAAACTCTACCTTTATTGACTTGCGAGATGTGAGCTCTTGAAGGAAGAAGGATGAGATCTTTCCTAGCTCACTTGACTCACCCACGATTCGCTCAACTCTCACGGCTCACCGAACTTAACTCAACTCAATTCAACCAGCTCACCTTGATGAGATGATGATGGTTTCCCTAATGATCTTGGATTTCAATGGAGCCTCAAGTGAAAATCACTTATCTGAATTTATTAACTCAAGAGTATCTATGATGTTTGCATACCTCAATTTTCACGTGCCTCTTATAGGAAAGGATGAGCTCTTGACTAGCTCTCTTGAATTTCCCAACTCACCCAACTCAACTCAACCAAATATCCTGTTTCAACTAGCTCAACTCAACTAGCTCGCTGAAGTCAACTTAATTAGCTCACTCGGCTCGGTGAGCTCAATTCAACCAAACTCATGAGAAGTCAACTTAATTAGCTCACTTGGCTCACTGAGCTCAATTCAACTAACTCACCTTGATGAGATGGTGCTTGCTTCAATCTGGGATGGTGAGCATGGTGACCTATTCTGATTAATTAAAGGAGTTATTGACACCTTTCAAATCCTTTCCATCTGCACAAAGTCTCTGGATTTTCTTTTTGTTGCGTCCTTCTGTGCTTTGCCTTGCTCCCGAACATAATTATGATCAAAATGATGCTTGAGACCTTCGTGAATAATGGATTTCCTTGTTTGAGCTATGCAATCACCTTATAACCCTGTGAAGATGTCAAGAAGCGGCGAGATGAGTGAAATCGGAGTCAAGCTGCAACTTTTCACATCCACAACTAAGATTTTCTATTTTTAGTAAATCCTAGCCAAGACTATTTATTTTTGGCAATTTTCCCTATTGACATTCCACGATGCTTGCCTATTCGGAGAACCACGGATGTCGAGAATTCACATTATTTGAACACTTACTATTTTTAGACATGCCCCGCCATGGACATATTTTATTTTTAGTAAGTGCATTGCGTGTGTCACTTTGTGATGGAAAAGGTCTTGTAATTATGGGTTTTATTCTAGGATTCCTAGCTACAAATTTTGGATGATTCCTTCGTCTAAACAAGTGGCAAAATGATTTTTTCATCAGAGGGAGCATAATACTGAGAAAAACTCAGTCCTCCATATCTCGAAAAATCAACAACTTCATTGTACAAAAACTATTTTAAATGAAACTAGATCTTTGAAGACCATTCCCTCCGATTTTCGGATGATTTTGCCTACTAGATATTTGGGAATTTGAAAATTTATTCGAGGAGGGAAGAATGTTGATGAAAAACATAGTCCTACATATCCCTAGAAAATAGGGTCTTCATGGCACAAAAACTAGTTCACACGAAACTAGATTTTTCAAGGATTGTTTCCTCCGATTTTCGGATGATTCCGCTAGTAGGATCCTTGGCAAGTGAAGAGGTGCCTCATTGTCCTTTCGTTCTTTGCATCATGGTAACCATTAATGGAGTCTTTGAGTTACAATGATCACAAGTAACTTGAAAGAAGAAAAATCAGTTGAAAATTTTGGTGCAATCAACTTTTTAGATGAAGAATGATGAGGAAAGCTTCATTCCTTGCAACCATGGATGTCTTTGGAACGTGATGGGCAAGTAAAATTGTTGTGTTTTGATGCACTTTCAGGTTTCACGGCTTGACCAATGGATTCTCGGTTGATCTTGGAGGGAAAAACACTTTGCAGTTAGTAATTTTAAGTTTTCTAAGCTTCTGAAAGTGTTTTTCTTTATGACAGTGGAAGCAACACTTGATTTTAAAAAAACTAAGATTTTCTTCATTTGCTTAGAGTGCACATTTGTGTCCCCTCTATCCCCTTGGGATAGGGACACAAAAATGTGCCCCAAGGAGATCACGACACTTGGCAGGCACAAATGCAATCTAAACAAGGTACGATTTAGCTAGTGTAGCATTTAAGGGGTTAATTTTTGGGTCACATTGAAAACCGGAGGGCCCAAGAAGAGAGGACAAGGAGAGGCACAATTTTTGTCCCCTTGGGATAGCGATAAGAGGGACACAAAATTCCGCCATGCCCACGAGTTGACACTTGCTATAAAATTGTGCGTTGCCCCTTCATGGGACCCCAACATTATTGGTTGCTTTTTGTTGAAGAGTATGGCGTCACTAATAACTACGACCGTAAAACTTCACGGGAAAGCTCTTGCTGGAATTTGACAATCCAGTTATAAAAAGTTCCATGTAGGTAATTTCTTAAAAAAAAAAAACGCATTTGTTTTATCCACTACTACCTACCTATATCCAGTATTGCGCCCCGCATTACAACTGGCTTCTTTTTCCCGATGTTGTAGGTAGGAAAATCGATCTGTCACTTATACTTACATCACATCATCATGTCATCAAAAATGCACCAGTGACTTGTGCTTTTTTACCGATTTTATGGACATTAAGATGCCCTTTTACTTGAAGTACAAATAACTATGGGGATCGAAAGTGCATACACTAGTATATACTCTGGTGTGTGGACCCTTCTTCGTGCCTTTATGCTCTGTATATTCAATCTTTTTATCTGATGCTCACAAATAGTCAATTTTTTAGTTTTGGGGACATGATTCCTGCACACGGCCATCGAATCGAAAGTTGAATCATCTGTAATTGCATACAGGTAAGTTTTTTATTTATATTTTGTTATTTTAAAAAAACTTTCGGGGATGTGCTTTTCTTTTCTAAATTGTTTGATATAATCACATTCTTTAACAGATCACAGATTTCAAAATATGAAAACGGAAAGATATTATGAATTTCCTTGTGGGTGCTGTCATTGTTTTTATTTTTTTATTAGTACTTGCCGCGGCAGGATACTGTTATTTTCGCCTGTGGCTATTAGTTTGCATCGGACTGCGTGTGCAATATCGTTTAAGTAATGTGTGCAGTATGGTTTAGGTAGGTAATGTTTGCATTATAGTTGGTACTGTAAACGTATATCTGCAATTTTGGGCATCGCTGAGTCGTGGAGTGTTATTCCCTCGTTGCCACCAGATGCTCTCGCTTTTATTAATTTTTTTTTGACCCATTAGCATTTGCCATGTGCTCTGTTGCAGGTATTCTCTGTCTGCCTGTTATTGCTGCATAGAGTAAGGTTCCTGGGAGGCGGATATCTGTTACCATTTTTTCCTCTTGTGTTTGTTGCATTTGGTGTGGTGCGTATTAAAAACCCTTTTGTTTTTGGTTTATAAAACACATTTCAAACAGGTTCGTTGGTTTCTGTAACATGTCAGCCGCTTTCCCTTTCGCTGCCACAATTTCCTGCAATGTGAGTATTATAGATTGCTTGTGCTGGGAAAATGGTTATCAAATGTTCGACCTCATATTCGGGTCTGTGTATTGTTCAGTTTATTATTGTTATTATTCTTCCAATTTACCCTGAAACTGAAAGTCGGTGGATGCCTGATTTTGCCAAACATTGTAAAACCCAGCTCCGGTTTCGATTTTAATCTAGGGTTATTTATATCCGTGTGAGTTATAAGAGAAGATATGAATGGAAGAGAGAGTGTTCTCAAATTCTTCAATTCTCCATTCTCCATTCTCCATTCTCCATTCTCCATTGTCTACTGTAGGCCAGGCGGCCCCATATATAGATTCTCTAGGGGCCCTCCAGAGAGAAGATGGAGAGATAGATAGGGTAGGGGAGATAGGGGATTCAGATGCTGAAGCATATCCATTCAGCAAAAAAAGAGTCGATATTTTCTTATTCGTTAGAGAACCAATATAGTTGCCCTGCATCTTTGGATGTATTCCAGTGGATATTTGTACCTGTTTCCTCCTGCCTTGGGTGTTGCATTTAGTGTGGTGTATGTTTACAGCCCTAATATTGCCTGTGTTGCTTCTGCTTTTGGTTTACAAAATACAGAATAAAAAGCCTGGACTCGAAGGGCAATGTGAGTATTATAGATTGCTTGTGCTGCGAAAATGGTTATCAAATCTTCAACCTCATATTCAAGTCTGTGTATTGTTCGGTTTATTATTATTATTATTCTTCCAATTTACCCTGAAACCAATTGTCGCTGGATGCCTCATTTTACCAAACATTCTAAAACCCAGCTCCAGTTTCAATTGTAATATAGGGTTATCCATATCTGTGTGAGGTGTAAATTACTTGTGAATTTGGACCAGAAATACAAAACAATTAGTGTTATGAAATATGCGTCATTAAAGATTCAGATGCTGAGGCATATCCATTAAGCAACAAACAGACTCGATTTTTTCTTATTTGCAAGAGAAACAATATAGTTGTCTCGCATCCTTGGATTTATTTGTTATAAATTACTTCTGTTGTTAACAACAAGGTGTGGGCCATATTTTAGCCTCTTCAACAATGCTATGGAAATTGGGTGGGCATGTATTTTTCTGCACAGTAGTGCTCTTCATTCATTTTTTATCCCACATTTTTGTTCATTATAATTTATAGCCTTCTCAGGTTTTTTTTTTTTTGTTTTAACTTTTAAGAAATCTAGCATACATTCTCAGATTATTTTCTGATTTAGTCTTAGTAGTAAAATGATTTCAGTTCAAATCCCACATAGTCTTGTTCTGCGCCTATCAAGCTTAAAATCCGTGCTGGGGAGACACTACCATAAATGAATATCATTCTACTAAAAAAGATAATTTACATGGTATCTTTTAATGAAAGAGAGGTTTTGCTGTTTTTAGAATGCGCCTCTTATTATTACCTCTCTGTACTTGTATAAACTTTTTACCAAGCCTACTGTCTATGCTACCTCTACTTCCATGTGATCTAATGTTTATCATGATTATGCTTTCATGTATACAGAACCATTTCTTATAATGGGAAGACCTGCTGATATTCTTAAAAAGACAAAACAATGAAACATTTAAGGTTGGAGAGACAATACAACTTACAATCATTCATAGAACATGATTTTTTTCTCCCCATACTTTGAGAATTGAGACTTGAGTTTGTATTGATTCATAATGTTCAAAACATAATAGTTAATAACATAATACAAAATTTCTAAATCATTAATTACATTGCCGTGCAAATACTAAGAACCCACAAACCATTCGAATTAATAAAAGCTCACCAACCACTTACAAATCTTACTTAAACTTTCTTCATAGCCCTTAAAAAATAACAAGCTAACTTTATTCATAAAAATAAGCCACTAAAATTCCTAGCCCTTGTTTAAGAATGAAAATATCATGAAAGCATACTATATTTACTAAGCTATCCTGCTAAAACAAATTGTTCACATAACTACATTTAAAATATAAAACTAAAGAAGAGCAATGGCATAGATACATAAGCTAAGAATATATTTAACTGTGCAAAATGAAAATATATTTGATAATAATTACATTTGTTTTATACGTTCCATATGAAAATATATTTGATAAATAATTACATTTGTTTTATACGTTCCATGAGGCATTTGATAGCCAAAAGCAAGCATTTAATAACTTTGGCACTTGACATACACATGGCATCCACTCGATTATATTTGTGGTGTTGGACAAAACATAATCTGTTGAGCATTAAAAGATTTCCAGAAGAAACCAGTTTTGTGTCATCTATGGATAAGTACACCACGCTGTTTGATTACAGAATATTGTGGTTTTAATATCTGTGCAGAAAACCCTACATGCATATAATTGCATAACCGAATAATAATAATTTAACAATTTATAAAAAGATGTTTGCCAATAATTATTATTATAATTTGTAATAATGTATAAACAAACATACACAAAGCTTCGTATCTATTCGTGCCATTCCATCTTGAACGAAATGTAGGAAACAGATCGGTCTTGTACAGCAAAAAAATGTATTTACCTGTGGGTACATGCACGTACCCACAGGGCTCGGGTATGGATTCCCGGACAGTACCGGGACCTGCGAGTACGTACCCGCAACGTACTCCATAGTGTTTCCACACCCATACCCGTACCTAAAACGTTTTAGGGCTGGTACGAAGGGGGACGTTTTGGTGTAGTCTAGAGTCAAAGATGAACAAGTCAAAGTTGAGCAACAACAACAAGAACAAGAGGAAGATGTGATGATTGAAGAAGAGGAAAAAGTTTATGAAGTACAAGAACTCACTCATGAAGATGAAGAGAACCATGAAGACCAGGCAAAGCACAAGATAGAAGCAATGCAGATAGAGGAAGCTGAGGGTAAAGATCAGACCAGAGCAAGGATGAAGACACAAAAAAATTGGAAAAAGAAGAAGAAAAGCAAATAGTGGGGCTCAAACTTTCTTACCCCTGGAGTATGATGCAGGAGCATCATCTCCATCTCTGCAAATATGTCATGGTGTCATCAAATTTTGGTGTGCAAGTGTGTTATAGGTCTAGTGAATCCATGTGAGTCAGTTTGGTGTGTTGGTTTGAGTCTTGGCCTTTCAAAATTTAAATTGCACACTTTCCCTCCAAAAGTGCAAAATGTGAATTTGAAGGCTATTAGGGGTATGAACTAGGAATCTCAAGGTGTCATGTAGGTCTTAGGGGATTTAAGTCATGAAAGTAAGTTCTAGTGGGGTCTAGGAGTCAATGTGAGTGAATTTAGGAAGTATGGGTCTTGGAGTCACCATTTTTAAGCTATGATGTTGTCTTGAGGGACTTGAAAGGTCACAAGACTAAAGGAAGTTGAAAAATCACAATTAAAATGGTAACTGCTGTGTAAAGAGTATAAACATCACTTTTGTAACTGATTAGAGCATTCATTCGAATGGTCCAGTGAATAGAAGATTGGAGCTCCAAGATTTTGAAGTTAAGATTTGTTGTTAACAGGATTGTTAGCTTGTAAATGTTGAGTAGAGCATCAAACTGTGCATGATCATTTTGATTCATCTAAATCTTATGCCTTCATATGGAAAAAGATTGTTTTCTCTAGTGTGAACTAACATTCGTTGTTTGTTGGCTTAGTAACATTGTCTCTGTTTCTGTTTTGAGCTAAAGGGTCTGGCAGTGAGGAGTTCTGAAGTAAAACTGTGTTACTGTAAAGGATATATGGTATTGACTCTTTGGGAGGTGCCTTCAACTCACAAGGAAGGAGTGAAGCTCGAGGAAACTGCACTCAGAAAGGTATATATTCTCAGGGAACCCTGAAAGAAGGAATATTGTGTGGAGCTAACTGTGTATAATAAAAAATTATGAGTTGATCCTTTGCAGTTGTGAAATGCATGTGTCATAGTGAGGGATCTTATTGATCAGAAGGGTTGGTTTGAAGGTGGAACCTTGTTCAAGATAGTCCATGCGTGGTTCATTGGTTGGTTTGTTGTATGATGTGGTAACCTTACGTGTCTGTAGCAGACCATTTAAAACTGTAACAGTGTGCAAGAACAAGAAAGATTCACTTTAGACAGTAAGTTTGTGTGAAATTCACTATACAACGTATGAACTCAGCATATTAGAAGCTCTTGTTGCTTGACTCAGACCTCAAGAAAAATTGAAATGGAAGGAAGATGATAGGTTTTCATCACAGACCTGTAGATACCTGAGATCATGGGTTTTGTTAGGCAAATTCATTTATAATTGTCCGATTCGTGAGTTTCTTAAGCTTTCAAGGTCAGGACTCTTGAAGAAGGTTTAGCAGAACATTAGGACACAAGATATAATCTTGAAATTTACTCTACTATATTCTATGGTAAATTTGTTGTTACTCAGACCTGTGGGAAAACCTCTTAGGGTTTGATAGCAAAGTGAGTTGTTGAGGACTTACACTCAATATTGGGGGTTGAAAATTTGTAGAAAGGACCTCCATAGGGCCCTAAGGAAGATTAAGGAGGAAGTTTTACATGACCATGCATACAATCTTAGATTCTCATGACAGTAGTGTACTTGAATGACCGAGACAAGGTATAAACCTAGGGTATGAGAAGAAAAATGGCAATTTCTTGTAGAGGAACCGTGGGAAACCTCTGCAAATTTGTAGATATCATCTTGGCCATGTTTACCTTGAGAATGTGAATTTTTTTGAGTTCATAAGTTGTAGGGTTATAGTTATCCTTGACAGTCCTGTAGAGGACAAGTGGAACTGATCCACAAACCTAAAAAGGGGGTCAGTTTCTTAAGGAACTAGGTCATAGAATTGAGACTCAATCTTGCAACTTTGCTCATTGATAAAACTTGTAAATGGGTGATGGAAAAGATTTCATTTTGATTAAATAAGTTAAAGCATCAAAATATGAGCTCAAAAGGATCTACGGAGCGGGGCTAGAAGAACAAGGAAGCTAAATAGAAGTAATGGTGATTGTGAGCAAAGTGTGTGATGAGTTGGCCTATGAAACCATGTATGCACAATAAACAAGATAAAGGGTTACCAAAGAAGTTAACAATTTTTTCTGGGTATGAATGGTTCATCCTAACCTTGCATGTATGACGCAGAGCATCATTGTCGTTTGGTGATTAGGGGTCATAAGGTATAGAGTGTGTTCAAATTGTATTTTTCCTCCATGTCTATTGTTGGCGAGAAAATTTGTCGAGGACAAACTTGTGGGTTTCTTGCCAACGCTCTGGGAGTCGAATTCCCTCTACTTAACCGGCGTAGCTGCCATATATGCATGCACGAGTGAAAGTGAGTTTTCTCTGGGTGGCCTTACGGCCGGGGATCCAATAGGGACACTCCAATGATCCTACGGCAAAGCTAGCAATCTCTTGCTAGCGAAGACTTTGTCTGAAGAGTGGGAAAGGGGAGTGAGAAAGAGGTAGGAGAACTAATGTTGTAGGTAGAAAATCAGATTCCTGCACACTAGTTAGAAATTTCATCACATGCACTAAAATTAGGAAGAAACAATACTGCAAACAAGCAACAAGACCAATTAGAATTTAATGAACACAAAGTATTAGTAAACCCCTTAGTCAAAAAAGGCTCGAAACTCCTTGTATTGATGCTCAAGCAGAAATTGTACATAGTATGAGAATGGAAGACATTGAGAATAGGGGAAAAATGGCTAACTCTTTTCACTCACAAGTGAGCAAAATCTCTCTCATGAACTTACAAGAATACAACCAACTAGAAGAATTTCAGAATTAGAACCCCTTGGAATGAGGAGCTCATTACAATTTATAGTGCTTTGGAATTCTCTTCGCCTACCCCCCATTGACCCTTCATATGTCATGAGACTTTTCATATTCTTAGGAGAACATTAAGTCCCCTTTTATAACTTAAGGGTGACTTATTACATTGAAAAAAGTGCAACCCCAACGTCAAATTAGAACATTGAGGAGAGAGGAAGTTGGGGATGAGAGGAGAGAGAGAGAGAAGGAAAGAGGAAGGATGATGTCAATGATGATAGATTCTGCCTCTGATAAAGCCCGCTGATCCTTCCAGATGACTCGATGAAATGCTCCAATGTGATGAACTCTGAATCTCGAACTCTTGCGCATGTTGAAGAACTTCCTTTGGATGATGTGTGAACACCATGTTTAAATACACTGTTGCATGACTCATTGGTGACCGTGGGCATCACTCATGGAAATCCACTCTGAACAAATCTTGTCCTGACTCCCTTCAATGCTACCGCACTGCTCAGCTGATTCGGACATGATCCTGATGAAGCATCTTATGAATGATGTGATGGTGTTGATTGCGAATTCCACCTCCCGTATACCAACCAAAGCATGAAATGAGTGTCGAAAGACACTATTGACATCCTCACTGTCACCTACTCTGCATAGTATGATAATAAAGACTGCACTTTTTTCTATCTCTTACTCGGAAGCGAAAGGTCGCTGGATTTTGCCCTGTCCATTTATGCTTCATGATTTCCTAAAAAAAAAACTTGCTATTTTTAGTAAGTATGAAAAATCAAATTTGCCTCGAACCTCAACTGGATGTTGCAACTCGATTTCCCTATCTCCCTGCGTTCCTCTCACCTTCTGGATCAATTTTCTATTTTTGGCAGGTGCTCGTGGGACCACTTACTATTTTTAGTAAGTGTCAATTTTGGACCAAGACGACCATTTCAGCGATCTCTCCTTGCAATACATCTTCTGTGTTTAATGCCTCTTTCGTAGTTTCTTTAATTGATGACTTTCCCGAAATGGCAATCCTCCATGTAGAAGACCTGTTATTTTTGGAAAGTGAACCTTCGGTGGTCGGATCACTGTGAAACAAAGTTTTCGATATGGGTTTTTTCCCAATATCGCCCCTTTGAAATCTTGGACCTATCCACTCAATAGTTTGGGAGATTTTAAAGTTTTAAAATTTTGACCTGGCAAGTGCTTCTGGACACGACAACCATTAATGGACCTCGAAAATTGCAGTCTGGTTTTCTCCTCCGTTTGCGAAAAAAATTATATTTTGATATGGGTTTTTTCTTCTTATGCTTCAGGTGAAATCTTGTTTCAATCCGACATTGGTTTGATGGGAAATCCAACTTTTTCTTCGTCGGGCGGAAAGAAGATTTCTTCATTGTGAATGTTCTATGCAGACACAAGGAGGGATTGAAGGTGTGTTTCTGATGGTTTTTGAGAGAGGAAGTAAGAACAAAAACGGTGTGTTGTTTCGTGCACTGGTTTGCAAGATTTCTACGAATCTCCGTTTCACGACAATGGAGATTTTCACTGTTTCTTCTCTTCGTTCTTCGCTTCTTCTTCCTTGTTTGCTCAAACCTCCTTCTGAGACTTGTATGTTTTCATGGAGTGGAGGAAAACACTGTTGTGATAGATCTGGTTCGAGGTTCAACAATGGTGGAGTGGTGGTAGGAAGTGAGAAAAACTATGCATGGGAGAGTTAGATGTTAGAAGTGGGAAGAAAGTGGCAGGTGGGGATTTAAAAAATATTCAAAAATTATGTACTTAGAGAGGGCTGGGCACATTTTTGTGTCCTTGACGTCCCTCACCTCAAAGGGATGTGAGGGACATCAATTTCCACGGTGAGCAAGGCGCGACACGTGGCGGTGATATGACGACAGGGAATGAAGGCTCCACTAGCTCCCAGGGTTGAAAAACTGGTCTTGAAGAGGTCACATGGGTGACCAGGAGTCTCCTGGGGGCTGGGCGCATTTTTCCAAGTCTGATGTCCCTGACTTGTGAGGGACATGAGGGACATCAAATTCCACGACGCTCTTGGTGATGACACACAACAATGATTGGACGATTGAGGTTTGAGCTCCCACAAGCACCTGGGGGTTGAATTGGCGATCTAGAGGTCGCATGAGGATCCAAAGGTCATATGGGGGATGGGTGAATTTTTCCATGGTTGATGTCCCTGACCTTGAGGGACGTGAGGGACACAAAATCCCGCCAGGCTCCTAGAGCTGACACGTGTCCTCCCAAAATTTGACTAACTCCCAAACTCGCTCCAAGAGGACAACTTGAAACGACGATAACTTGAGCTCCCGATGGACTTTTTTGATGAAATTTTATATGATCCTGAATGGAAATGACCTTTTGAATCCAATGGTGGGGGTCTCTTGGTCTTGATTCTTCCATTTGATCCTTGAAAAAGCGGATTTTTGATTTGGTACTCCACTGTGCATGAGAAAAACTGCTTGTAGACCCAATGCGCCAAAGTGTTGTGAAAAAACTAATTTCACCATATTGTAGGGCTTGGAATTCCTTTTCGATGATGTTTTGTTTTTCTCCTAACTCCACCGGAGCTCCGGAATCGCCTTCGGAAGTTCAACAACTGTTTTGGCCTAGGCATGTGAACCCTAATTTTGGTGAAATTGCCCCAACTTCTCCGAGTCCTTCCAGAATCTTCCTGAATCACTTCCATGATGTCCCAAGGCCTTTGAATCATCTCCACGTCCATTTTGGCTTTTTTGCTCTGTGCTCCATGGGGTTCCCGGTCGGGAAGGCTAGTGATAGCCCTTCCCACGATTGATTACTGAAGCACTGAAACTTTTAATGAACTCCTAAAATCACCTAGGGGGAATGAATGGACTTTCCTAAATCACCTAGGGGATGAGATAACGTTAATCGAGAGGTCACTTGGATTGATTGGACAGACCCAAGGTGCCTTGGAATGGTAAGACTTGAAAAAATTAACACAGGGGTATAGTTGTCATGCTTGGAAATTGTTAATTTCCTTGTTGCACATTTGCATGACATAAATTTCAAATGTATGTAAAAGTGAGGGATGAAATAAATAGAGGTTACAAATGAGGTGTAAAGGTAATTTTGACTTGGTCAAGAAGGGTTATAAGCTAAATAAGGCCCTTAGAACCTTGTCATCATATGTATGAGCAAATAGGTTTGTTAGGATGATATTCTCTTGATTTCCATGCTTAGGTGATTGTTGAGTTACTTCAGGAGTTAGCTTAGGAAGCTTGACTTAGAAAAGATCCGCCTATTCATAGGGGATTGGAAGGCAATAGAGATAAGAGAGATGTATTCGAGGAAGCACTAGAATCAAGGAACCCTTGAAAAACATGTAAAAAGGGTAGATAATGATCAATAAAGATGTTGAAGGGTGTTGCAGGTAAGATTTTGTGTGTAATTTGTATGAATTATGGCCTTTGAATAAACTGTGTTGTAGTCCCTGCTCAAACCGAATGCTAGAACTATGACAGTCAACAAGGAACGAATTCTAGAGCACTGTAAAAGCATAAATATGTGAAGAAGGGTAGCATTAACACCTGAATTTTTATAGTTCTTGAAAGTTGGTAATTTGTCCTGTAGACCCAAATTTGAACTCTCGGGCCTTAACTAGGGCATCACCTAATTCGAATTGCAACCATCAAAAACTCATGAAATTTTAGGATCATTTCTATCTAGTCACTGTAGTCATTTTTATCTACCCTCAATATTACTTTCTAACCCCAAGCGCGCCGACCTCTCACCCGGCCGATTTTAAAAAAAAATCCGCATGACCGAAAAATTCCCGAAAAGTCACATGAGGCATGTAAGCGGTGATACCCGAGAGAAAAGGAGGGTCGGGGAGGTAGTCTCATGCCTCTTGTTGAAATACGAGAGGCAAAGTAAAACACATAGGTGTTGGCGCTCACCGAGGCACGTGCGGGTGCGAGCCCCTCCTTTATGTGAGCATTGTGAGAAGGTTTTGCCATAGTTGAGGATGATTGCAGAATAAGAAGTACATTTACTAGTTAAAAAGAAAAGTGGAAAGGAGAGCTTACAGATCCACACATTAATGCATTACAGAACTAAATAACAATGTAATAAGCATAATAAACTAGATTTGAGCCATGGTGGTTATATAACACAAGGGTTTACACCCTTAAGCATGATATGCATAACGAACCCTTATATATATTCATTGGTAGCCACATTACAATCAAAAGAGGTCATTACAGACCATACATATTAAATGACATGAGATTCAACCCTACAGATCTTTCCTAGCATGAGATCCTAGCTATACCCTTCCATTTTAACCCCTATTACAAATCTTAGTGCCATACAGAGGCTCATGACATCACTCACAACCCTTAGCACTAAGTGTTCTAAACCCTAACATTACTGCAACACTCGGTTAGTCAACATCTTACTATCAATGCATTCTCTTCTCCCTTTCGAGACGATGTCTCGTATATTTGGTGATGTCTCTCATTGATGTCTTTTCTCTAGTCCGAGCATCTCTTTTATAGGATCAACACCCACCGCCATGCCTTCTCTTCTGGACAGATCGCGTGTCAAGTGTCGATGTGGTCCTCCAATGGTGAATGCTTATCCTTTTGCAAACCCTCCACTCTCTGTAATGATGTCTTCTGGGAATATTCCATGCGTGGAATATCCTTTTCTTGACCTCCAAGGTTTTAGGCTGGCACCTTATCCACTCATCACACCTAGTCGGGTCCTCACGTTTTTCCTCAAGTGTCTTCAGAATGCCAAATATGGCTAAGTCCTTTGAACTTGTGTCCGCCTTCCGCGCGCTCCCTGGTTTCACCTAAACCCTTCTTAAACCCGTTTGTCCTATGTGCTTTCCCCGAGCGCCCTTCTTCTCACTAGTCCCGTGCGCATGCACGCACTTTTTGAGTACTTAGCCAATATTTCAAGGCCCAACACTAGCTGAGCTTTGAGGGCATGTCAAGTTTCAGGAGCTAATTCGCATGTGTGAGAAAGTAATATGAGGTTTTGCAGATCAGATTGTATAGGTATAGGAAAAGGAAGAAATTAAGGTGCATGAGTGGTCAAATGGAGGAGTTAAGCTACAAAATTTGGTGATCATCATCATATTGTCATGTCAGAGGTGGATCCATCAAGTTTCAAGTGAGATCATGAAGGTAAGTGCCACTGTCATGAATAAGAGCACTAATTAGACCTAATTTGCACACCACATTACAAAGGAAGTACATTTTTGTACATAACATCAGATGAAATTTGGACATGAGTTAGAGTCTGATAAAGGGTCTCTAAATCACTGAAGAAGTGGTATAGTTGTTTCAGGAAATCTTGAGATACAATAGGGTTTGCTTGGTGGAAGGGCTAGTAGGATAACAAGGCCTAATTGGAGAACTAGTATGAAATGCAAGTGTAAAGTGGAATGAAGGGTCAAAACACCTTGTAATAGGTCAGACAAAGTGCCCTAGGAGTGTTGAGGGTGGTGTGAAACCTACATGTTGTTTTGAGTACCTAGACCCAAGAGGCCTATCTAGGTCTAGCTTTGTGTTCATGAAGAGGATGCATGCATAGTTATTGTATGAAGAGTTCAATGTGTGTAATGGCCTAATGGTTCAAGAAAGGTGTTGGAGAGGTGATGGAAGTATGTGAAGAATGGAGTTATGACTCCTAGCCAAGGTACAACTATCTTATGCTTTCTTTCATATCAATGCATGTATGGAATGGGATTGTGGAGAACTAGTACTGTCTTGGCAAATGTTATATGTCTAACCAGAGCATATGAGTGGGCGATAATCCTCAATTGCAAGGGAGATATGAGTTAGCCCAAGCAAGCTAGGAACTCTTGGAGGAAATGTAAGGCATACTAAGAAGGTAAGTTTCCAAATAAGAAGTATATAGAGAATTTGAATATAACCCTTGCACCAATGTACCAGAGAACATGGTCTTGAGAAGCTAAGGGACAGTTTAGAGGAAGTTGGTTGCAACTCGAAGAATGGAACCTTTTTGGAATTCAATTTAGTGGATGAACTAAGTTGTTTGTAAGTGTGTGTGAACAGGGTATGCAGATTGAAGAGCCACTGAAGGCTGAGAGGCAAAATTGCAGATTTGGTCAATAAGCTAGTAAAGGGAGAAGAACAGTTGAAGCACATAGAAAGATGGTTGTTTGGACGAATCATTGACAAAGGGTATATTTACCATAGATTAAGGTGTTGCAGCAGGGTAGGGAACCTTGTGAAAACATTTAAGGTAAAATTTGGTCATTTCTTGCAAGTTAAGCCAAGTTAGGCATATAGAGAAACTTGATGATCCTCTTTTGCAGAGCTTAACCAAGGTAGTTTATTGATTCCTCTTAACATGTCATTTGAATTATGAGGTTGTTTACTTTGCTCTGCATCAATTTAGGTAATGGGCATACAATAGCACACTTATTTTGCATACATTGATCTATATGCATGTACATGATAACATATCCTGATAAGAAGTTGATATCAACTGGTTTATGGTTTGTGTATGATGATTGAGTGTTTTGATTTCTCCTTTTTTCTTTATCAACATTTTCAGGCAAGGACCAGGAGCAGTTCACAAAACAACAACAATGTTATTTAGGGGCTTTTTCTGGAGGGATTCCGGTGACCATATTGCTGCACTCTTGTAGGTACTGCTCGACAAACCATGTAATCAAGGAAATAGTTTTGGAACTTGCTCCATTTAGAAACCTTTTGTTTCCATTTACCTGTTGTTTTTATCCTCAGCACGACATTTTCTTACCATATGTGTGTTCATTGCTTATTTGGTACGATAAATGGTTGAACTGGATTTTTTTCTGATAGCATCTGCTAAACATTATGGTCATTTGGATAAACAATTTGAACTTAATATCATTGTGATTAAGGCGAATTAATTGCATTGTCTAGTGTCAGTTGCCTGTAGGACAAACAACTTGATAAAGCCCTGAAATATGTTTATTTGTTTATATCCAAAATTCTCGCCGGCCCCTCCGTTGCCCTCACTTCCTCCCATTCTGCCATTCCCCATCTAGGTTTCTTACCACAAGGAAGTATCTTTCCATTGTTTATAACTGTAAGGAGTATTGAAGAGTGGTGCAAGCTAGGAATATTGTAAGATATATTCAAACAGTTGCCACCTATTGTTGCATGTGAATGCAACCTGGGTCTGTTCATGTAGTATTAAGTCATAACTCAACATTTATATAGAAGAATTCCATTGCACGGGATGATGCAGATGTCAAAATTGAGGGTGATTGGAAGATAGTCCAATTGCTAACTCGTATGAAAAGACAAGTGACAGATTTATAGTCAACATGGAAAAGAGTTTGGACTTTATTCCTACTCTGTAGTACCATACTAGTGTCTCCTTAGAAAATGAAAATCAGTTGTTCTAATTTACTTTTTCAAACCATGGTGACAAATCAATGCTGCAGGATAATATAACAAATGCTCAAAAGAAACAAGCCTTATGACATTCAATAATAACAAACGATTGGCTATCACAGATCAGTGCTTTCAAAGTAACATATGCATAAGCATTCTTGCAATCCCCTTTATCAACATCATATGTTCATGCACAAATAAATGATAAAGTAACTCTCGGTGCCTCATATTATTCGATTGTTCTTTTTAATTTCAAGGAGGACAAAACTTCCATCAAAGAACAAACAGACAATCAATTCCAAAATGGATCACTTACTTGCAGCAAATAATATTTAGAGGAGGCGACAGAGAAGCAGCTCAAAATTATTCAAACTCCTGGCATGGTCTTAGGTTCAGACAGATTCAAAGATCAAATGAGATTCAAACTTCCCAATTGAATTAAATTTTAGATATGTAACATCTTAGAATGTCTCCACAAATGTGCACAAAGTATCACAAACAGTAGTATTTCCAACTTCATTTATGTTTTACCATAATGTAATATTTTCTTGATTCTTAGCCCTATTTTGCTTGACTTACAACTGAATGCGCCCTATTTTTCTCTACCTAAAACCAAATGAACACTAAACTTGGGAAAGGTTTAAGTTACCAACTTCTCCTACACAAGCAGATCTAATATTTTTGTAGGTTACAAAAATGAGGGCTTGTAAGAATCTTACCAAAATAATAATCATTATATGGACAAACTTCATCATTGATGGCTAAGAAATAGAACCCCAGACATTTTTTTGTATTTATTCAAAATTCCTGCCCTTCGAATAAAGAGTGTTTAACATTTTAATTCGGCACACTTGTTGACCTACATGAGAAAATGCCAATGCATACTCTGATGCTTAGAATAAATAAACGAGATTAAACACAATAGCCAACCAGAAGATGCCGACATCTGTCTAGTAAAGAAGCAAGAATGCATCCATTCCTATGCAATTACCTTGATTTTCAGTGAATGTATATGATTTTCCTCATTACAAATTTAACCATGAATGCAAACAAAAAGATAATAAATAGATGCAACTATAGAAATTACCTTTCTTAGACACCATTGTTTGCTTAGCCTTTAAATCAGGCAGTGAGGGTGGATGAAGTGCCTGAGCAAATGATCCTTGTGGAGCTAACAGAGACATTTCCTGAGTGATATTCTTATGAGGCACTGGGTTTGGAGTGTTTGTCAAGTTGGCGAACTGGCATTCATTGTGCGACTTCACTTATTCATGGTCAACAAATTCAGCAATCAGAAATTGCCTTCCATTTATGGGCCTTTTTAGGTTGTATGGATCATGTCGTGCGGCCACTGCTTCCTCCACAGAAGAATTCTTCAAAAGTATCAACACACAAATAAAACAACACAGCTACAGGGCACTCTTTTACTACATAAGGAAAGTAAATATTCTATCGAACAGTTCAATGAATATATGCAGCAGAATTATAAGATAACAAACAATAAACAAAATCATACGCAATGAACAAAGGTAAATCCGGGAAAACAAAATCATACGCAATGAACAAAGGTAAATCCGGGAAAACAAAATTTAATGAGGTTAAATAGCAGTGTGTCTTTATTTGATCCATCCAAACATATTTGACTCTTCCTGGCTCTGAAAGAAGCTCTTTCAAGGCCTTTTTGTATAAGGCTGAAGAAACCTTTTAACTATCTAAGAGCTTGTTGAAGATCTTAGAGGTGGAGGAACCAAAAGAAACAACGTAAGTAAATACGAAAATATCTTGCTTCAGTGCACTCTATCTCAACCTTATATTCATGCCAAAAGTATGGAATCCCCATATTCTTCAACTATTAATCTGCTTGTGAACAAGACATCTTATCTGAAGAGAAAATTATCGTACACAAACTTGACCTTGAGGGATATGATAAAAATTATACCAATTTGAGGTCTCTGGATCTCTCCAATAGAAAGGAGTCGGACTTCAAAGGAGTAGTAGCTGGTCTTGAAAAGGATGTTTTCTTAGCATTTGACATAGACTGGCTTGCAGGTATGGGTGGATGTGCAACTGCAGGATGTAGAGATGACGAGTCAACAGATACTTCTGCACCCACCGGAGGAATAATATCCTTCAGGGTGTCAGTTGTCAATGGCTTAGTGTTACCAGCCTCCAATGAGTTCTTCCCAGAATTCCAGCACTGCTGTCTCTTTGCAGGTTCTTGTCCTGGCTCACTATCTGATGATAGAAATTTATCAAAGCAAGCAAATGGTTACGAACTTTATTGAAGTATGAGAACAAGAACTTTGTCCACACTAGTGTGAAACTATGTGCATATCAAATGTTGAATGAGGGCATATTGAAAACCTATTTTGCAAGCTTCAGCAGCAAAATTATATTTTCAAAACCAGAAAAGAGTAAGATCCAAGATCACAACCAGCCAGCCCTATACTTATATGTGCAAATTGTAAGAAAATAAGAGTACCCAAAAATGTTATGGGCTGGCCTTACTACATCTGGAATCACGCACGAAGATACGAAATTGTGTTATAGGATTAGCATTCTCTATATTCATGCACGAGAACTAAGAGCAAGTAATGATTAAGCTTGTTAGGAAAAAAATAATAGGAAAAATCCATGTTTATTAAACTGTTACCATAAAAAAACCCCTATTTCCCCACTAAAAGTGTTAACACCATCTAATTGTCATAGCTGTTGTTGTTAGGACTCGGGTGCACAAAGTGACTATATACACATGCTACAGTAGGATTAATCCGAGTCCACATATACTCTGAGAATGGTTTGTAACCAGCCCATTATGAATGCAAAGCTTGACAAGATCTGCTTCAAGCTCAACATCCCCGATGGACAATTCTAATGAGAGCGAGGACCCAAACTATCAGTAAAATGGATCTCAAAAAGAGGCCAAAGTGATCTAAACTAGTGACGTCTTTTACTGTGAGAGCTTATACATTTTTTATTTTTAATGATAAAGGCAGCCTCTAGCTTAACTGTCTGTTCATAGTGCTAGAACAGTCTTGGTGTACTGGAAAGACAAGTTTTCTGGGATTACTAGAGTTATCCCCTAGCTTCTATTCTCTATAGCTACTCATCCATTTTAGAACTGTGCATAGATCCTTGCATATATCTCAGGGTCAACATTAGCACAGTCAAGTATGGTTTTGCATTACGGCCATAATGATATTTAGTTTCAGATCTTTATTTCATTAGTAAAAAAGAAACTATTCAATATAGTAACCTAGAATTCAATAGAATATTTACTGTTAACAATGGGTACACATATTCAACAGTATATAATTTTATAAATTCCAAATTCTAAATATAATGTATTGAATACATTGTATAAAAAAATTGCCAATGGTTCAAGCAAAATTTGGCTATTGTACTATATTCTGACATAAAAAGTGGAATTTCAAGTTACCAATTTGAGCACTGTTTTTGGACCCAGAGGCTCTAAAAGGGTTTCTTAACATGGGACTTTTTAATACAATTTCAAACACTGTTTTTAAGTGGCAACTTCACAGTGGGAATTTAATAAGGATGCTGCAATGGGTCTTTGGCAAGTATTTCTTAAGGAATATGATTTGCAGAGGTGCAGAGACATTCTGACAAACAATCAAAAGTACATTTTGGTATAAATGGTGGTAAATCACAAAGCATAAATGAGGTGCATCAGTCAAATTGATTTCCGTACAAAATTTATTCATGAAACTCGTGGATTTTATTTTCATAACTAAATCTACAAATGAAATTCTGTTGATTAATAGTTTTAACTTTGTTGCAGTTTCATATCCACATACAGCTTATATTGAAGTATATGTAATCACTAATCAATGTAATCATAACTTGGTTCATGAACAACTAAATCAGGACAACCAAACTAAACTTAGTGATTTTATTTTGAAGCTAAATGTCCATTGAACCAATTGTCTACACAAGTAAATATGGTTTTGGCCGTCCATGTATTCTTTTCGAAAATTTTGGCACTTCATTTGGGAAGAGTCCAAAGATTATAAAGGCACTTCATTTGGGAAAAATACAAAGATTGTGAAGGCATTCCGATTGGGAGGATTCTATTGATTGCAAAGGCACCTTGGTTGGGAACAGCCCCAAATGATTGTGATGATTGGAGGCATCACAGAAAACTTAGAAAACACTTTGCAGAAGGATTGCAAAAGAAATGCATTGTCTACACAGTTGATTGGATCTGACAACAAATTTGGTCGAAAGAACATTAATGTAGTCATCGTCATCATCATCACTGTCATGTAAATTTTATGACACTGCTGTCAAATATTTTGAACATGTACGTATTTAACTTCAATCAGCTTTTGCTGATTGAAATTGAACATGAAGTCAAAGTGACTAGCCTAGGTAATAGCTACAAAGTACAAACTCATGTGACACATTTTACTCATTTCAGCATGTAAACATGCTGGCCCTATGATATTATTTTCCCAACCATCCACTTCAACCGGTTGAATTTAAAAGCCAAACGCATAACACAATAATTAACAAAGTAGCAGTTTTACTATTCAAAACAAGAGGAGAAAGAATGAAAGAAAAGCAGGGAGAAATAATCTTCATTAGAGCATTCATGCTTCCGCTTCTTCTTGATCTGCTCCTCAAAGTCGACATCCATTGGGGCGACTTCTGCAGTTTAAGTATGTCCCAACTTCAGAGTCTTAGAGTCCCTCAACATTCAACATATGCCTTGGCGAATCTGAATCCACTTGAGACTGATGATCAGAAAATTTTGATTTTATATTCCATTCATTAGGAGTAAAAAACTGTGACGTTTTTTCATCCTCCATAATTGACTTGTTTGTTTTATCTTCCTGCTCCTCATGTTCTTCTTTCCTCAGTTTCATGGCATGTTTATCATTACCTTCTAATACTTCTGTCTTGGCTCTCGGCTTGAGCTCAGATTAATGAAAGGGATCATTCTGAACAATGCTTTCACTCTGAGAATATTGACGCTCCTTGGAATCTTCAAGAGCTGAGATTATTTCCTGTTTTCCATCCTCAACCATAGTTGAATCTGTTGCACACGATTGTAGCAGTTTGTCATTTTCGAAACCTGCAAGGCTGATTTTGTTTTCATGTTCAGATTCCTGAACACTCATTTTTCTGCATTGATGATGGTCTTCCATCGCCTGATCAAGTTCTTTAACTTCTTATATAAAGCTAGTTACAGATTCATATTCAGATTTGTGGTGACGCAGATCCAAACTATCATGATGAATTTGGCCAACTTGGTATTCAAGATGCCCCACATCATAAGGCAATACTTTACATTGTTGCATCTCCTGCAATTTTATGTTGGATGGAGCTAATATAGACGTTCCATCACCTTGAAATGTGGAGGCAATTACATTAGCCTCTTGGTCTTCAGGTTTTAACACATTCATTACAGAGGGATGGTTGTATTCTGCTTGTTTCTGTTTATGACGAGCACCTTCTAATATTTCAGTATTGCATATGTGCTCAGATTTTAACACTTTGGGAGTAGACTGTGAGCTGATATGCTGAATTTTCACAGCTTTAATTTCTAAAAAATCTTCACTGGTTGGCTCCTGCTCAGCTAAATTTACATCAGTCTGGTTTGATTTAAAACCTCTCTCAAATGACTCAATATTTTACTATTTTCTCTGTCTTCTGTCTTTTCTGACTCAAAAGTACTTTCACCCATGTAATGATAATACTCTTCTTTGTTGTGCTTGAAATGGTCAATTGCTGCTCCATCATGATCGGTTTTGGGTTTAAAGTCTAAACCATGGGTTGGAGGATTCATGCTAATAAATTGTTTCTGTGCATATCCAGGCCCATATTCTCTGGACCTACTGAATTTGATTCAGACCTCTGCATGTCTTTTATATTCAGATTAGTCCTACTCAACATAGGCACCTTGCCACTATTGTTTCACTGCTCTTTAATTTCGCATGTCTGTTTCTCTTTGAGGTTCACATTCAACCATGTCCTGCTTAACAATTGAGGCTTCTGATTCTTGATAACTATGTCTGGGTTCATATTTTAAATCATAGGAAATAGGATCTGTTCTCACAGATTGATATTTATCTTCAACCCTTGTAGCCTCTTGACTGACTGCGACTACTTCAGATTTTGTCATATCAACGGAATCTAAGCCAATCTTGCATATCTTTAAATTTCCATCATAGTAAGCTGTCAAGCTATTTCCTTTTTTTTCCTGCTCTTTCAATTGCTATTCACTCATTGTTTTTGAATGCATTTGATCTGCAATTTTATCCGAAACATGGAAGACTTCTACGTCAGAACTGATTTTGGATTCTGCTCCAAGTCTGTCCAGTAGAGGATCCAGACCCTGACATTGAATATGCGCATCCCTCGACCCCACATGCTCTTTCCCAACTGAACTTAATGTATTGAAATGTTTATCCACCATGCTTGGGCCACTGTGATTCAATATTATCATTTCATCTTTGTCAAATGAATTTCCTGGCTTCACTTCTGCCTCATCTCCAAGTCCAGGTTTCTGGAAACATGCAGAGGAACCCAAGGCTCGTGTTTCACTAATTACGCCGAAGGCATTGTCACTATGGGAAAGACCTGGGTGGCAGCTGACAACAACAGACATCCAATGGCAGGGAACACTTATTGCAAGGACGTTGATGAAATGAATCTCAACCATTTGTTTACACGTCAGAGAATGGGTGGTGGGAATTTGCAAAGGATAGTCGTTCAGGAGCCAAGGTGATTTGTGCTGAATGAGTCAGGCCCCTGCCGCGTGCCTCACAAATTTACCCATGTTTTCCTGTGTTAGCTCTCCTCCGGCCGTGTTTAGTTCCAACATGCTTGAAGTTACAAACTTTTGGATTAATATGTCTGCTTTCTTTCAGGATTTCCACGGCTAGAATTTGCAAGAAATCAGCTGCGTCAACATGCTATATAAATATAGTTCATACTCACCAATCACAGTGTACAAATTATGAAATGGGACGAAAATTGTATTGAATGAGTATACGTACCAGGATAGTTGGATGGGGCCTTGGCTGTAGTATTGCTTTCCAGAAGCGTAGGGAGCTTGCTGTGAGTTGCAGTAATCTCCGCCACCATTCTCTCATAGGAAGCAGTATTCCCAAGCGTATGGACCATCTGCAGCTTTAGCCTGCCCGCCTGTTTGTATTAACAACATAGGAGAAAATGGAAATCGTTACCTGTGGTCTCGTGCGACGTTTGGGCTAAAAAAGCAGCCATCTCTCTTTTCTGGGCATGAAAATGATTTTGAGAGTATTAGCAAAGAAAAATGAAAAGAAACTCCAGAGCAAATTTTATTATATGGCATTCATCGCTTGAAGAAAAGTAAAGAAATTTAAAAATGAGACACATTAAATCTATACACCAATTTAAAATTAGTTGAAAACAGTTAGCTTTAATTATTAATAACTCACTTTATGCTGCAAACCATATTTACGCTGATAGAAAACTTAGCCAAGTATAGATCAATGGATGGCAAGATGGTTGTAGGTTGCATGGATGATCATGACAATATTATGAGCTGTCGATCTAGCATAACTATATTATAGATGAGTTGATTTGTAATCGAGAGTGTTGCCCATGACTTATTTATGCTTCTTATGAATATCAAATATGATGTGTTTCACTCAGTGTTGTTTGGTGTAAATGCAGCTCTGTGCTCAATTTCACGATGGCCGGTAATTGTTGGTGACATTAGCAAGACAAATGACATCTCATTCAAATTGGAACGACACTATAACGGTTGTTAGTTTACAAGTTTGACAGTAAGGAGGGACCCACTTTGACACATATTTAATATTATAATACACCGGCAAGTTAAGGCGTTCCAGAAAATATACTACATTGTTACAACACTGTACACATAAGATACATAATAAAAAATGTTGAGGAGTCATATCCAGAAGTTGAAAACATGAAATCTCTGATAACAAACCTTACCTGCAAGTCTAACAACACGGGAACATGGGTTTCCTCCATCTTGGCTGTCATGGACAAGCAGGTGACATACGACAACTGAATTCATGTACATGTGGGTGACCAAAACAACTTCTCATATTAAAGAAACAAGAAAACATGATTTGATATAGTAGTACCTACAATATTAAGTGTTTCCTACCTTAAGAATCCAACTCAAAGCATCCTGACGAATAGATGGGTCTAGAGTTTGAGTCCGAATTTGTGCAGGAAACCCTCCTAAGGCATATGATCACACTGTCTCTCAACAAGCGCTTATATGGATTCGTCATCCTCCACCGGAAAGACAAGCATAAATACAATAGTCTTCGGCAGACAGAAGATTAGACAGTCAAAATTGGGTGCCATGAATCCCTGCTTCAATGCCGCGTGAGAATACCAACATCCTTTGTTTGTTGCAGGTCGAAACAACTACATATAGATAATGATGATGGATTCAATCCAAGCAGGTAAATGTAGAGAATATACACAACTCAGGTCAAGTTCCGCCATCACCATCTCCATAAAGAACTTAGGCCAAACACAACCTCCAATACCATTAAAGATGTAGGAAGTTACGAGATGGTAGGAAAACAAAATAGGAAACCACTTTGGTGTTATTGTATGGTGGGACCGAAAGATGACAGCTGTTCAAGGTTGGCTTCATTCCCTAAACTTGTTAACGCTTTTATTGCCATCCGAAGGGAAACATCATCGGTAAGAAAGCCCACCGAAAATACGATGCTTTCTGACCAGGGCTTCTTAAAAGAAAAGTGCCTCTGACGTAACGAGTATGGTCAACGTGATTATTACAATGATTTAGACAATTTTGATGCCCTCTCTTTTCTATCTATTGGAAGACAAACCAAATAATTAATCTGTTAAAAACGATGTCAACATATATATATATATATATATATATATATATATATTACACAGAAGACATATATTACAAAGTAGAATAAGGTCACTGAGGGTTGCGCAGTTTGACACACTGCAAGCATCTGAGGGATCTGTTTCATTAGATGTTGATGTACATAAATCTTAGTGTTTGTCCACTTGGAGGTTGCAGTGGCATGATTTCTGAGCAGCAAAGAAGACCTTTGTTTTTTTGCCCATTTACAGGAAACATACATCGAAAATGAGTACTTGTTATATCAATCATCCGAATTTATGGTCTCGATTTGTGACATATTTTATGTAATGAAAGTCAAGAACAATCATTCATTGACAGTCACCATGCGCTACCTTCCTGCGCTGTCAACCCACATTTACATCACATTCTTATATTATTGAACTGATCATTTTTTACATTCAAGGCCCATAGGATGTCAACTGGATTTGTCACATGCTCCTGCAAATGGTCATGCCTTCCACTTTCAGGTTTATCAACACCATCCAAAATCACAGTTACAAAGAAATTAGACTTAAATTATACAAACAAACCAGGGCATTTTCTGCAGTATTAATTTGTAGACGGAGCCATTCCTCTAATGGCCCAGCCAACAACATCTGCAAAACATGGAGTGGAACATGCATTCATTTTCAATTCCATGAATGGAAGGCATGGGGACGGAAACCAATTTGACCTTAATGTCGAAATTCTTATCCAGTTGAGGGTGAATGCGTGCAACATTCGAGGTACTAGTGAAATAAGAATTCATTAATCCTTGGGAGGTTAGAAGCTTTGACAACTCAAGGAATGGGATGAGGTGGCCTTATTAGATGAAGGAGTGCCCACCATGCGAGGCTTATCCTTAGCTATCCTCTTAACCTCTTCGTCATTGTTATTTGGTGCCATCTTTGATTGACCAGTTCCCAAGGTTTCTAACACTAGAGCGTTGATGTTGTAAGTAAAATAACAAGATTCAATCACATTAATAAAGACAATTTTGCTTGATCAAACCCCGCTAGGCTCGAATATTTACGAAGGTTCGAGAAAAATGCTACGCCCAATACTATTGTGTCGACATTGTCGAACCCTACAATGGCGACCTTATTGGGTGAAACATTGTTCATATGACACGGTTGTAATCTTCAAAACAATCAACCAAATTATATTCTTTGATTTGATACGCTCCCTTTTTATAACCTTTGATGAGCTTGAGGATCGAAGGATGACCCAAATGTCAATAGAATAAAGTTGGAGATCAAGTGATGTGGGACATGTAGGTATTTAGTTCCAACATTTTAATTTCCAGATTTCCATTCATGTCTTTGCCTTATCTAACAAACTTAATGTTGTCCAATCAAAATCCTTAATCTACATTTCAATCATATGGCTAATCATAAGAAGGGCTCTATTATTGATGCTTGTCACTCCATCAACTATTTCCTACACTTACTCAAGCTTATAGCTGGAAACAAGTGCTACAACGTTCTACTAGAAGTAGGCATTGTGGTTGCATCTCAAACTTGGAAACTTTTAGATTCTCCCTTTATTTGTTTTGGCCCATTTAAGCATAAATTACACCACGTCAATAGTGAAATCGAGTTCAAAACTATAAATTGGAGTGCATATTGTAGATATTCATTGGGTTGGAATTATCTGACCTGTGGAATAGGTACGGGGCATGCAAGTATTTAATTTCCATCATTTAATTTCCAACTTTCCATTCATGTCTTTGTCTTATCTACCAAATTAAACATCATTCAGTTGATGACCTTGAAGCTGTAAAATAATAAATTCAAAAAATACAAAGTATGTTTGGTAGATAATTTCTCTCTTTTGTCCATCTTTTGGGTGTGCTCAATTGTCGATGAGTGTTCTTGCATTGCCTTCCTCTTTGTAATTGCTCCAACTTAAAATTTAAAAGGGGCCTGCAAAGTTCTACAAGAAACTATATCTGCAAGCAACTGTTCGCTTAAACAGTACATTATGGTATATCTCGGGAAACAGTTTCCTAGTGTCTTACAGAACACAAATTTTCTCGTTCATTCTATAGTCGTTATTGTCACGTGGCTATTCAAGGGTATGCTTTCCCATTTATCCACGAAGCCACTTTCCTCTCCATTGGACTTCTCCCGAACCCTTCATCTTCATCCCTCTGCCTCTCCCATTATTTCTCTCCCTCCAATTTGACTTCTTCAATAGATCCCCTTCGGCATTTCCATCGTACATTTCACGTATGATTGCTAATTTGCTAGTATCTATGCCACTCTCATTTAACCTGTGAACAGTGTGTGTTGTTTCAGAGTCATCTGCTGCACCTTTCATTCCATCATGGCACAAAACCTTTAGAAACATTTACCAATCCCAAAGGACTCTTTTTGCCAGAGTCAAAATGTTCCATGTGTTCCTTGTTTTGGCTATCATGTTCGATCTTTTCTGGTTCCAAAGCAGATTCATGTCCTGCTTGCAATATGCAATCTGATTCAAGCCCTTTGACCTCTGCATTTTTCCTTTCCTAAAATTCCTTGGTTTATATGATCTGCAACTTGCTATGTGAAACATATCATGAGCTTCTGGTATTTGCAACCTGCGGCGGTGAATTATAGTTTTCATTTCTAATATATGTGGAAGATGGCAGAAGACTAGAGTTTTTGGTTGAATCTACAACAGGCAGAAGTGAGTCAACACCTTTTGAACCCAAAACATATGAAGCGGAATTACCTATGTTCCACAGTGTTTCGGGATGGCAGGACAACAGGGAACACGTTTTGTGGATGGCTGTCCGAGGGCCATTTTTGGGGACAGCGGAGGGACGACAATACAGACACACACACACATACATATATACACACACATACATATATATGAATCTTGTACATATATACTCAATTTTCTACAAGTTAATGGACAGCAGTATAACATGACACTGACAGCAGTATAACAGCAGCAATATAACATGACATGATGACAGCAGTATAACATGACAGCATTATAACAGCAGCAATAAATTTAAAAATTTAAAATATTTAAATATATCATGACAGCAGTCTAACTGTTAACAACAGTATAACAGCAATAAATTAATCATGACAGTAGTATAACAGCAATAAAATTTCTGATTTCATTGTTCAAACTTTAAATTCAAAGTCTCAAACTTCAAAATACAACTATGTCTCATTTGGGCTGCAGCTGGTCTATCAATATCAAAAGAGCTACGTTGTCACTCTTTGGTTGAAGCTGTGGTTCGTCCAATGGAAGCCCGACCGATCCCGGTTGCACTTCCTCCTCATCAATCTGCCTAACATCTTCAGGATCAACATCCCAACATGTTGCTGGAGTCTGTCAATACTCAGTAGTCTGCCAATCCTGAAGTCTCAAGGCACTATGAATTGCAACTAGCTTCTCTGCTCTTCTAGAAGAAATGAACTTGTTTTAGTCATTTTAGGGTTGAACAGGGGGTGTGGGAGGGTTTGTGGGACCCGTGCGCTCCTTTTAAAACAGTATTTTTTAAATAATGTAGTTTTTTTAAAACTTTATAAAATGCTGATGGGCCCTCGTGTATGTTTGACCATCCCCAAGATGGTTGAAGGGTGTCTCAGGCATCCCTGGTTGCCTCAGGGATGGCCAAATGTCACCACGGCATTTCCTTTTCCAGAGACACATTTTCAAAACATTTCGGACATTTGCAAATTTCTGGGGACGTCCCTTGCTGTCCTGCCATACCCAAAATGTCATTGGGGACTGGGACGGGGTTTTGGGGCCGGGGATGTGTCCCCGCTGAACACAGGGAATTGCTTGAACCTGGAAGAGGTGAGTTATGCTGGAACTTGCTTTCTACCAGATCTTTCTTCAACCCTTTAGGAGTGATTCCTTTTTTTTTTAACTCCTCTATCAGCTCTGAAACTTTGAGCTGCCCTGGGGGCAATTAGGAGCTGACATCTCTGTCTACACCAAAACTACCAAATAAACTAGATCAGGAATATAAGAAGGAAAAAACGTATTCAGGTGGGCACCTGCATCTAATAGAACATAGAGACATGTAAAAAAAATAGGCAAGGATCAAAAGGGAGAATAGTGAAGAATATTATTTGATAAATAAAGCTGTAAGGGTAGGCTAGAAAAGCCTTGCAGGTTGTTATTACAGATTTGTCTTTCCAATTTGTTGAAACTTGCATGAAAGCTTGGACTTGAAGCTTTCCACTGACGTGAGCATAGAATCTTGTCCTTAAGGATCAAAATACAAGTTACCAAAGAACTTTGCTTGTTCCTTCTCTCAAACACTTGTAACCATCTTCTTTACTCTCAACTTATAAACCTTCATTTTTTTCATCATACACTTCTCACCAATTTGACAGAATATTGGCAGCAAATGAATCCCATCTTGTTTTTGCAATTAAGAGCCAAGATAAAAACTGAAACATCAATGAATCAACCAGCAACTTCAAGCATTCAAACACTTCCTCAAACCAGTCACCATGGAAACATGCTACTCATTCAAATTCCCCTTTCAATAAGCAAAAATGCCAAAAAAATACCCTCCTCAAACAATCTGAAGCCCTGCTGACACGGCCTGCTCACTAAAACTGTTCAGCAATGAACTTCTCTTTCAGCAATGACCATCTTCAAATAAATATGTGGTTTGCTGCAAAGCATTTCCTTTCCCAAACCAAACACAACTAACAATCTACAGTTGCAGGATCCACTGTGAAGTAAAAAGAACAAAACAAGAATGAGTTTTTTTAGAAAGAATGCAAGGAAAGGAACTTACAAAAGCTAAAAAGAAGTGCTAAAAGAACTGCAGCAACCAAAGACTAAAATATCTAATACTAAATCCTAGACAAATCAGTATATACAACCCCCACATTACAAAACAAACGTCCAATGTTTAGAAAGAAGATAATTTCCTTCACGAGAAAAAAACAGTTTTCTTAGATTATCATAGCCAATAAGAAAACGACGAGGATTGGCATAAAAGAAATTTCTTCTAGAGAAATAACATCAAATGCATCCCATAATATTTCCTGTAATACTCATATTTACTCACTTGCCCTTGAAGGAATTTCTAGCCCTAGAGTCTAAAGCCTTTCCTACAACTTTGAGTGCATTAATCTCCAAAGAGAAACAACCTTACCTAAACAAAGAATAGATCATTCACATAGGCAACTAAACTTATTGAAAGCATGTTAGCCCATTGTTGCCAGTTGCCAGACTTGGACTCGGCAAGATTATTGTGTCAAGTTAGACATGGCCAAAAAGTTTGGCCAAGGCTTCACAAATGACTCAGCTACTCTAAATGAGGGCTTTAAATTACAAACAGGAGCTAATTTCATCAATTTTAAATGCTCTAGTCTTGTAATCAGATTTGCATAACTCGCAACTATTTTACCATGCAATTTAAGCCTAAGTCACAAGGTTCGAGTTCCCTTCCATGTTCGATGAGGATAAAGTTCGGTTCAAGTTCGCCAAGGGATAAAGTTCGAGAAATAAAACGTCTTTACGTTCAAACAATTTTTTTCTGCCATTTTTATTTTTTGAAAAAATGCATAAATATGTCAGAGGGACAGAGTGGAGAGAGCTTTCTATCCATTACTTTCAGTTGGTATATGTATATATACATACATTTGTAAAATAATGCGAAATTGTGTCAAAAACTTCCGAAAGCTATTCTCCACATAAAATGCACCACATGCCTAAGACCGACCCATAAAAAAACACCATACACATGCATGTGCATGCATCGGTGGGACCCATGTGTCAGCGGTCACATCATTCTTTTCTTGTTTTTTGAATAAACCGGATTGAAATCAGATAGGGGCATGTGGCATGTAGTAGGTGGATTGGTAGGAGCTTGTGTTTGTAACCCGCAGGTCGCGGGTTCAAATCATGTTGGGTGCCTGCAACATGTTTTTAATAGTGTTGAAATGTTGAAAACCACAAAAAAATCACAAAAAAACTAAGTCCTAAACCTTGTGACACATGGCAGTGGATGGCATGATTGCCGCGAGGATGCATTGCATGAGTTATTTCATGTATGCGGTGCATTTTGTGGGGAGAATAGCCTTCGCCTTAAAAACTTCCCACTTAAAAATAATGGATAAAGTTAGAGTTCATGTTCAATGAAAATAAAGTTCGGGAAATTCAAACTTTTTTGGTGAAATTCGGAGAACCATGTGACATAGATTTAAGCATAACTTTTTTATTCAGTCTAAGTTGCCGATAAATTTTGGATATGGGTGTGGAAACGACAAATGTTTTTGGTCCTAGGTGTGGCGTTGGATACAACCTTACAATATATATATATATATATATATATATATATTCCAGCCTAATAAATAGGAATTAACAACATAATATGCATATGAAAAACAAAACAAGCTATATAACCACAACAAATACTCATAATATCGGTGAACCTAGGCACAAGTGTTATCCCTACCAACCACATCTAGTCGAGGTGTTTATTACATTTATCTCATACATGCTATTTCTGTCCATGTTTTTGATGGCTTGTATTTGGTACCTTCCGCAAAATTTGGTATGTACCCGACCGTATCGGGACTGCCTAGATGTATCTGTCCGTTTCCTTTGTGTTTCTAGGCCTAAAATGGATTTTTTAAATTTCTTTTATTTGCTACTTTAAATTTAATATATCATTACGGAAAAATTACAGTTTTCGCAGCAGCATTATTCTCATTGAAGGTACCAAATACAAGCCATAAAAATGGGCGCGTATCTCGGGCCGTAACCATACCGGTGCTCGGGGATGGTGTTTTGCTATTTTAGATTCAATTGATAGTTTTTCGAGATTATTAATGGACTAATACAATGAATGTCACCAGGGGATCTTTTAAGTCACCGCATTCGCCCAACATCATCCGTTAAATCCGAAAATCGCCGAATCTTTACTTGCAGGAAAAAAACATTAATATTTGCCACTAAATTCGTGAGTCGAAAATCGAAACACGAAGCTTTTATGTGAAGTCACAAAGCTTTTATGTGAAGTCGTGAAGCCTTTATGTGAAGTTGTGAAGTCCCAGGAGCTGGAAAACAGGTGTCGAGGTGCAAATAAACCAGTAGTAAGCGTGGATGAAAACATGCACCGTCTGTGAACGAAGGATTTGTAGAGTCTTGCAAGTAATTCCAAATAAAATTATTGTGATGGCGTGAAAATGAACCTTTATCCGGCATGAAGGAAAAGCTCGATAGGTTTAGGTTTCTTATTAATGTTTGTTTTCATATTATTATTTTTATATAAAGTTACATATTTATAACTTTAATAAAACCTTTATTTTCGGGACTTTATAAAATTCATAAGTTAATTTATTATAGCTTATTATTTTAATAATTTCAGAAATTCTAAAATAATTATCTAATAATAATTTTAATGTTTTTATATGCTTATAAATTTAATGAAGTGTTGTAGTTTATTAAACATTATAAATGTATATTAATTTTATAGGTTTAAAATATAATTTTTTTAATATATGATAATTTTTTGAATATTTACTACGTTGCCAGGATATGGATACGAGTATCCGTTTGGATACGGATACGATATGCGGATACGTCAATTTTAAAAACCCTTGGATACGATACATCTTGGATACGTCCGTACATATATATTAAAAACTATATATATATATATATATATATATATATATATATATGTACATCTACTCATTTTACTCATTTTTTAGTCCATAAAAAACTGAAATAGTAATACAAAACTTGAATCAATGTTCAAAACATTCAATATACTTAAGACTTTGCATTTTTATTGATCATGTGGCTGCCATACATATGATATACGAATATCATGTTAACATGAATACGAACAAAACTTGAAATTTGAAAAATATACTAGTAACTAGATCCATGTTCAAATTTTCAAAACAAACAATATACTCAAGATTTTACATTTCATTGTTCATGTGGCTGCCATACATATGATATAGGAATACAAACAAATCTAGAATATATCATCTAGATTTTTCTCAAAATCAAGTTCATGTGTGCCACTTGCGCTAGCTCCACTCTCATTAACTCCACTCTCTACTCCTTGCGAACTCCCTTGAGCGTCATCTTCGCCATCAAATAATGAAAGTTGGGCAAGCGTGGCTACGGAGGCATCCAAGTCTGTGGTCTCGGAATAAGATCCCAAAGTTTGTGAGGCCCTCTAGCATACTCCTCAGACTTGTGTGACAAGAGGCGCAAATTGGAGTGCACATATACCAAATCCTTAGCTTTTTTAGATGCCAACTTGTTTCTTTTAGCTGAGTGGATAAAGCTATAAGTACTCCAATTCCGCTCTGCGGAAGAATTACTAGCCACCTACAACAAAGTTAGAAAATTGAAATTCAAAGACAAGTTAGTATCCTAAGTTCTAACTTAATAAAATTTAAAATATTCGAAATGATTCTAAATTTTAAAATTTATAAATGTTATACTTGTGAAAGAACTTTTATAGCAATAGGACGTAAGTACTTGGCATCATGGCCATGTACACGCCACCATGTGGTTGGAGTCAAGCTACTCTTGTCGAAAAGAGCCTCAATCGATCCCATGTTACCTTCTGAACCAGTAAACATGCCCATTTCACTTCTGACCACACTGGCTATAGATGGATCAGGAAAAATTCTTTCTGAGTGTTGCCCTGGTTCCATTTCCAACTTTGGAGTAAGAAAATGGTGCTTACTTGTTTGGTAGCCCAAGTACATCGAGCTATAGTACTTTGGGGTCGGTGCATAAGAGAGGAGATGTAATGAGGTGGTCATTTTATTCCACCTCTTCATGACCACGATCTTGGCCTCACCGTAGAAGGTCTTTCGGATCTAGACCTTTTTTTTGTATTATATCTACGATACGCTCAAGCATGGAATCTATGCCATCATATATCTCTCCCAAGCATGCTTCATCAGTATCTACATATTGGATCATGGAGAGAATGGGTTATGTAAAACTTAACAAGTACTCAACCTTGACCCATGATTTTACCCTTGTAGCTTTCCTTGTAGCTTTCTCTGTATTTGATTGCCTCCACACTGACCAAACATTGCTGATCACCATACTGCTTAAAGCCTCTCTCACCTTCACAAGCCGTCTCAAAACAAGCGTGTGAGAGGCAAATCTAGTTTCTGCAACCTTCAACAACTCTAACCTTGAGAATTTCCTAAAAATGGCTTGTGACATATGATGGTTTGTGATAAACATTTGAATGTCATTTGCCTCAGAATAAATTTGCTCAATCCATGGGATTTTCCCAATCTTTTGGAGCATCAAGTTAAGGGAGTGGACAGCACAAGGGGTCCAAAAAATGTGCTCATATCTACCCTCTATGATCATTCCTGCTGCTTTACAATTTTTAGCGTTGTTCGTGATGACTTGGACAACATTATGGGGGCCCATCGACTCAATTGCCTCTATTAAAATGTTAGCAATAAATTGTGCATCCTTGACTTGCCCTTCACAATCAATGGTTTTAAGGAACATTGCCCCTTTAGGGCATACTGCAACAACATTTATGAGGGGTCTATTTCTAGCATCTTTCCATCCATCTGAAATGATGGAAACCCCTATTTCCTTCCATGAGACTCTGATTGGCTGCAAAATCTTGTGAATGTGTTCCACTTCCTTTCCCAAGAGTGTGGTTTGAACTTTTTCGTAACACTCCGGGATTTGTACTCTTGTGGAGCTTCATTGATAACCTTCACCATTTGATGCCAATATGGAGATCTCAATACACTAAAGGGCAGCCCACATGCATAAGTGCATCGAGCAACAACCTCATCAGCAACCTCCCTCTTTTCAATATTAAATGCTTTCTCCAATGCTCCTTTTGGCCTTTTTCGTGAGCTCTGTGGACTCTCTTCATCAAATGGTTGACTTTGAGTTTGAATGAAAGGATGAGAAGTAGGTCTAGGTGTGGGTGGTAGTGATGAAGGCCTTCTTTGCGAAGGAATTGTTCTAGTTCTATTTCTTTCAGCTTGTTTATCAGCCTCCTCTTGCTCTCTTAGGTACTCTGCCATTTTTTCATTTGATATTTTTGGGCACCTCTTTATCCCCACACCTCCAACACCAGTCAAATGGATTTTCACTCGACTATATGAGGATCTGTACTGAGCTTGGCAACCATGACATATCCAAACCCGACACCCACCACCAACAATGTTGTCTACCACTGTCACATGTCTCCAAAGAGGGGAATTAGGATCATGTTTCACAGGAACTGATGTGTTTTCAGCTTGGCCTTGCACTCCACCCGAAGCAGAACTTGATGCCATCCTAATCTGTTTTTGATCACCAAGATCACCATAACGGTGTGAGGTGAGAGCATACACAGGGTTAGGATGTTTAAAAAATTAAAAACATTTTGCCTTAACATAAATAAATTAGTTATGTCATCCTAATCTGTTTTTGATCACCAAGATCGCCATAAAGGCGCGAGGTGAGAGCATACACAGGTTTAGGATGTTTAAAAAATTAAAACACAATTTGCCTTAACATAAATAAATTACTAATTAGTTATGTCATCCTAATCTGTTTTTGATCACCAAGATCGCCATAAAGGCGCGAGGTGAGAGCATACACAGATTTAGGAAGCTAAAAAAATAAAAACAAATACATTAACATTGAACAATGCATTTAAAATTAAAAAATGATTTTTTACCAATTAATAAATTAAATAACCCTAAACTATGCCATCCTAATCTGTTTTTGATCACCAAGATCGCCATAAAGGCGCGAGGTGAGGGCATACACAGATTTAGGAAGCTAAAAAAATAAAAACAAATACATTAACATCGAACAATGCATTTAAAATTAAAAAACGATTTTTTACCAATAAATAAATTAAATAACCCTAAACTATGCCATCCTAATCTGTTTTTGATCACCAAGATTGCCATAAAGGTGCGGGGTGAGAGCATACACAGATTTAAGATGTGTTTAAATTATAAACTTTAAAAAAAATGCAACATAATAAATAAATAAATAACTGTAAAAAAATAAAACGAAAGGATGAATTAAAAATAAAATAAAAATTAAAATACGGTATACCTGTAGTGTAGAATCGTAGATCCTGGTTGCCTCTAAAATTTTAAAACAATCTCTTCCTCTCAAGTCTCAACAATGGCTTCTTCTCCTTCTCCTCCTTGCAATGATGGACTCCAAACAATAGAAGCAATCGCTGCCCCTCCTTCAAATCTTTGCCCCCTCTAAGCTCTTTGCAAAACCTCCTTCCAATCTTTGCCTCCACTAAGCTTTTCACAACTCTTCTTTGGCTCTTTGCTCATTCACTTGCAAAAAAACAATGAAATTGTTTGTGTGATTTCAAATGAGAGGGGTGGGTGCTTTTTATAACTTTTTGTGGGGGAGAGGGTGTATTATTTTATTCATTTAGTGTTTAGGGTTCGGTTTTAGGGAGTAGCAAAGTAAAATAAAAAAAAAAATGAAATAGAACTTAAAAATGCGTATATCTTTGTTGGATACGTACCTGATATGTATGAGGTGCGTCGGGGATACGTCACGGTTACGTCTGTGCGTATCCGTGGACGTACCCGACGCATACCCGTGCACGTATCGTGCGTATCAACACGTATCCCCACGTATCCGTATCCGATACATTTCCAGGGGATTCCGGGGTTTGGAGTATGCATGCAACGTAGAATATTTAATTTGGAATTCTATTTCTTTTAGTAGTATTTAATCACGAATTTTATTGCCGATTTTTAACGGCAAATTTTTAACCAATGTCATCCTCGGCGAATTTGAACACGAATTCAAATGCGGCAACATAGGGGATTTTTACAATGGATGATAACTTTAGACTTTTCACATTAATCACTAAATCATCTTATTCCATTCCAGGCAGGATACAAGAGTCTACTGAAAATCCAGCAGAGCCTCTCCTTGTGTTTCCTTCAAGTCCCACACCCAAGAATGGTTATAAATGAACCAGTTGTGTAAAAGCTCGTGGGGATCGATGTAAGCCTTTAACACCACAAGCCTCTAACACCACACAAGTATCAATATCACAAAATTATGGGGCAAGGAATTTGTAGTGACAACCTGCTAGAAGTTCTCCAAGACTATTGAAGCCTTCAATAGGCATGAGATGTGTTTGATTTGTTAAACCATATGTCCTGTGCGGGCTTTTTTTGTGACCTCTATTTCCCCCTCTTATTGTCGCTTCCCTATTTGGATGCCACCCGCCTCTGTAATATCTGTAACATTTTCTTTTTCTTTTTGTTTTCTCCAAACAAAAACCTGCGCAACGTTGTTGAATGCCCTGCTTTATTTTGCTTTTTTAGTCATGCATTTTTGGTTTTAGTTTCAGCCCAAAAAGGGTTCCATAGTGTTTAAAACCAAAAAAACAATTGTGGTTTCTTAAAAAAATACTGACAAGATTTGTACATGTGCACAGTAAGAAATATGTCCTTTAGGTTCATAGTTGCTGCAGTTATGTTTTTAGTTGGTGGATGCAGCCTGCCCTAGCCAAAAAACCCAGAATATTTAAGAACATCATGTATGGGGCACCAGAATATAGTGTGCTGTGTATTTGAAATCCTCTATTTTTGCATCTTTTAAGTTTAAAAAAATTTGAGTTTCTTGATTTTAATTGTTGAGATAGAGGTGAACACAATTTAAATTTCCCTGGATGCCTTGAACGTGTCTGGAAAAGAGCAATGTATATGCTAGAATTAGATCTAGGAAGCTTAGTTCTGTGCTTTTTTCTGTTTTGTTTCGGATAGTATTCTTGATATGCTCTCACTGTGTGGATCTGTTCATACTTTCATTCTAAAATTGCTTTGGAAGGGGTTGCAAAGAATTGGAATAACTCAAGTGATTTACTTTCCCTTTCCTTTTTTCCACAGCTTTGTGAGCCCATGCTTGTTCAAAGTTTTGCGATTTTTGCTTGATGGAAAGATAATCCTTTTTCCCCACTTTAATGAATGCTCATGGATACCAAATGCAGCTGCCATACTTTTTACTTCTGCTATATTGGACTACTGGGTGTAGAAGTCACTACAGTTCTATTCGCTCTGTTTTATGAGGATGATCCTATCCCTTCCATTGCAGGTTCTAGTGCTGCTTGTTTTGCATATGTTCCCCGTGGTCTTCGTGCATACAACTGGCTTTGCTGTTCTCGGCTGTAATTCTTCTGCAGAAAAACGGCAATCTAATTAAACTCAACATCGTCTTTAGTTCCATCTGGTTTCTATGTGGAAGATGGTAACATATATGAATCTCTTGACTCCCCCTTAGACCATTTTCTATGTATAATGTGCAGGCACAAATTTTGCTCTGTTCCCAAGTGAATGAAAATGGATGTGTCCTGTATAAGTGTTTGGATACAAAATTGTATACCTTCATACAAAATAATTTCTAAGTAAACAATACCTTGTTATGCCGTCTGAAACAATAATGAACACTAAATCATTCGTAAGTTTGATAAGCACTTTTAAAGTTTTATCTTATCCACAACATAAGTAGAAAGACCTTTTTTGTGGTTGTCATTGGGCACTTTGAATAGCTTGTTGTATTGGTCAAACTTTAAAGTGCAGCGATAATGAAGGAATGAACAGTTGTCTGCTTTAATGCACAAACTCTTGTTGCTTTTGTTATTTATTTTCCTCTGTAAAGTGGATCCATAGGCTGCTGTACATATGAATTTGCAGGCCTAAGAGCAAGGACAGCTATTAATAGCTGCAGCTGTGCACAGCTCTTTAGGAGCCACACCATTTCTATCCATAGCATAAACTGTACCACTTGTGAACTCAGCAATTGCGTTGCATACATGCTTTTCTGTGTCCACTTTCAGTATGTGGCAACTCATTCCCGCCGCTTTGCCACACTTGCCTTCCTCCTATTACATTCTTCCATGGCGAATGCACTTACATATTGGTTTTTTCTACCTTCTCATCCTCCCACCTCTTGCCTGTTCTGTCTTGGTTGTTCTGTCATACCATTCTGCACCCTATCTGTATGATCATTGCACCTTTTGGTGCAAATGCTAGTTTAAGGGAAAAAAATTCATTTGTACTTGGATCACATTATCATGCCATCATAAAGGCTTCAGTGACTTGTGCTCTTTCACCGACTTTATGGAAAATAGCATCAATGCCTCTTTTCTTACAGTACACAAGATATAGGGATGGAAAGTGCATACAGTAGCATATACCTAATATACCCTAGTGTTGGAAAAGTGTGGCTGCCCTTTTTGCCTTATGCTTTGTATATTCTCTCTTTTTTATCTGATGCTCACAGATATGAACTGTTGGGCAGGATTCCTTCACATCTTCATTCAATTGAAAGTGGAATTATGTATAATTTGAAAGTTTCTTATTTTTATTAAGCCGAGAGGCATTCTACAATGGTATCTTAGGGGTGGCGGTGGGCTCTAATGGAGTGAGCGTGTTCACTTTCAATTTCAACCTTAAATTTGATGTCCATTTGACTGTCACTTAGTGATTTAACTAAATGGATAAAAGTGTTTGGACTCCAAATCCTTTTAGATAAAGAACAAACAACTTGTGGAGGCAAAGTTGTAAGAAATTTGAATTTACTTAATTGTAGATTTAAAAAATTAAATTTAGGGAATCGATAAATACACCTATGATAGCTATTTGATCACAGTAGGCTGCAAGGATTTTGCATCTTGGCGTTGCATATACCACCATATAACTGAAGGTATCATGCTTGTTACAAAGAGCCTAAGGTCTCAAATGCCGCCTTGTGAGGATAAGATACATGCATCCCAAACTTCTTTCAGACTGCAGCTGATATTTCCAGATTAGAGAAAGTCTTGACTCCTTCCTCTACTCTCTACAACTTTTTTGTCATAGAGGGTGTCTCCCTACTACCTCTAGTAGCTTAGTGCTATTATGATTGGGATTCAAAGCACATAGAAAAAGATGCAATGGGCTGGCCATTTTGTTCCACCTCCTCATGATGACTTTTATTTTTAAAATCTCTCTCGGATTCTCGCTCCTCCTTTTGAATGATGCATTGCATTCTTTCGAGCATATAATCAATCCTCTCGTAAATATATCCCAAGTTGGACTTAACATATTTGCAATTCGATCGTAGACATGACGGGCTTTGTAAAATTGAGCAAGCGGTTGGCATTGGCCAATCGTTCATCGGCGAGGATCAAATTTTCCCCCTTTTATGTTTCGTGTTTGATTTCCTCCACGCAGTCCAATGATTGTTGATAACCATTTTGCTTGATATTTCTTTCACCCTATTTTGCCAGGAAACAAAAATGGAAAGCAGTAGCGGAAACGACAATTTTCAAAAAACCTTGGATACGAAATGTTACGGGAAACGTCCGTACAATATATATATATATATATATATATATATATATATATGCATAGTACTCATTTTATAATTGTAGACCATAAGAGATAATTGATAAAGCACTCAAAATATTTTGTATTCATTGAAATTTGAACTTCTAAAGAGTCATCATTCAACATGGTTACAATTTCAATGATTCACATATACATGATAATAATCTAGATTCTAGAATATATCATCTAGATTTTCCTCATAATCATCTCCATGAACACCACTGACAGCTCCACTCCCACTAGCTCCACTCTCCATCCCTTGTGCAAAAGATCCCGATTCTTCTTCATCAATACCAAGCAGTGAAAGTTGGCTAAGAGTAGCAGCAGAAGCATCAAAGTCACTAGTCTCAGGATCAATATCCCAAAGTTTGTTGGGACCTCTAATATAGCCTTCAATCTTGTGTGATAGGATGCACAAATTGGAATGCACATACACTAAATCCTCAACCTTCTTGGATGCTAACTTGTTTCGTTTGGCTGAGTGGATGAAGGAATATGTACTCCAATTATGCATTCTTGAAGAATTGCTAGCCACTTGTTACAAAAAAGAAGTTAGAAATTTTCAATTAGTAATAATATTAATTTACTAAGAAGTAAGAACATACATTTTTAATTAATAAACAAACTTTTGATTTCATTTTAATATTTTATACCTGTGAGAGGATTTTAATGGCAACAAGTCGTAGGTACTTGGCATCATGGCCATGTACATACCACCACATGAATGGGGTCAGCTTGTACTTGTCAACTAATGCGTCTATTTCACCCATGCTACCATTAGATGAAGAGACAAAGACCTGCCATTTCATAGCGGACCATACTAGCTACATCTGGATCAGGAAAAAGCCTCCGGAATGCTGCCTTACTTCCACTTGCAACTTCTTGGTCATTATATGGTGCTTGCCTACCAGTAGCCCAAGTACTTCACTGCTATAATATTTGGGATTCAGGGCATAGGCTAGGAGATGCAATGGGGTGGTCATTTTATTCCACCTTCTCATGATCACGCTCTTAACTTCATTGTAGAAGTTTTCTTCAGGATCCTACTCTTTTTGTTGTATGATGTCTCTAATTTTTTCAAGCATAGAGTCAATGCCATCATAGATCTCCCCTATGCAAGCGTTATCTGTGTCTGCATATCTAATCATAGATAAAATAGACTCAGTAAAACTAAGCAAGTATGCAACCTTTGCCCACCAATTATCATCAAGTATCAATGATTTTATTTTGATGGCTCTTTCTGTGTTTGCTTGTCTCCACACGGACCAAACATCATCAATCACCATAAGCCTCGAGGCTTTTTTACCTTCACAAGTCGTCTCAAGACGAGCGTGTGAGAGGCAAATCTTGTTTTAACAACCTATTAAAATAAATTAAAACAATAAAATATAAAATTAAATTTAAAAGAAATTCAATTGATAATTTGATATTTCATAGAAAGTTAGCAAATAAATATTAAAAATTAGAAACTAGGAAATTGTTTCGTTACCTTCAGAACTCCAATGTTGAGAACCTCCTAAAGATAGCCTGGGACATATGATGATTTGTGACAAACATTTGAATCTCATTTGCCTTTGTATAAATTTCCTCTATCCATGGTATTTTGCCAATCTTTTGCAACATCAAATTCAAGGAGTGTACTGCACAAGGTGTCCAAAAAATGTGCTCATATCTCCCCTCAACAATCATCCTTGTTGCTCTACAATTTTTGGCATTGTTCGTGATGACTTGGACAATGTTTTGAGGGCCCACTGACTCAATAGCCTCAATCAAAATATTAGCAATAAATTGAGCATCTTTCACTTCACCCTCACAATCAACAACCCTTAAGAACATTGCCCCTTTAGGGCACACTGCAACAATGTTGATTAGGGGTCTATTTCGGGCTACTTTTCATCCATCCGAAATTATAGATACCCTTGAGTCCTTCCATGAATCCCTAATTGGCTGCAAAGAAGTATGTACATGGGCCACTTCTTTTGCCAATAATGTTGTTCTCACCTTCTCATAACTAGGGCTTTTATACCCTTGTGGTGCATCATTAATACCTCTCACCATTTGTTGCCAATATGGTGACCGCAACACATTGAAGGGCAACCCACATGCATAAACGCATCGAGCAACCAACTCATCAACAATTTCCCTTTTCTCATTTCCAAATGCTTGCTCTAATGGGCCTTTGGTTCTCTTTCGTGACAAACTCTCTTCCTCTAATGGAGTTTCAACTTCAACTTGAATAAAATGATGGTTTGATGGGGTGGGTGGTTTTTCTGAACCCCTATTTTGCAAAGGAGTGGTTTTAAATCTAGCTCTTGAAGCTTGCAAATCAGCCTCCTCTTGCTCTTTCATATATGCCAAAATATGTTTCCTTCAACCTTGGAACATTTTCTAATCCCGTTCTCGTTTTCTCCATTAAATGAGCTTTGAGTCGGGTATAAGCGGATTTGAATTGTATATTGCAATGATGACATACCCAAACTTGAGAGCCACCGCCAGCAAGGTTCTCCACAATATACACGTCTCCAAAGAGGAGCTCTAGGATCCACACCCCCACTTTGGCTTGCTTCCCCTTCCCCATGCCCTCCCACTGAAGTTGAACTGGATGCCATTTATGTTTTTATATCTCAAAGAATCAAACCTACATTGAAAAATAAAAACATAAACTTAGATAACAATAAATAGAACTACACCCTACATATCCTATTCTGCTTTTGATCACCAAGTTCACCATTTAGGCACGAGGTGAGAGCATACACGAGTTCGGATTTTTTAATTTAAAAAAAAAAAAAAACTTAAAAAAACAAAAAGAATTAAAGTTTTAAACCCTACACATCCTATTCTGCTTTTGATCACCAAGTTCACCGTATAGGTGCGAGGTGAGAGCATACACAAAGTTCAAATTTTTTAATTTTAATTAAAAAAAGCGAAATAAATTTAGTTTTAAAAATAGCAAAAAAATTAAATTATTAAACCCTATGCATCCTATTATGCTTTTGATCACCAAGTTCACCGTATAGGTGCGAGGTGAGAGCATACATAGAGTTCGGATTTTTTAATTTAAAAAATACAAAAAAACTCTTAAAATAGAGTTCTACTCCTTTGATCACCAAGTTCATTGTATAGGTGCGAGGTGAGAGCATATACAGAGTTTGGATGATATTTATAATTTAAAAAAATAACATATGCTTTTTATTTTAAAAATGCAAAGGAAATGTTACATTTTTTTAGCATAGAGTTTAAAAATTACTAAATTAAAACTACATATTGATATCATGATCAATGATCATGAATGATGTGCATTATGCACACTTCATTCGTGATCATTGATCACATTAACATTTTCTTTAGCAAAAAAATAAAAACTTGAAAAATACCTAGTTTTGCCTCCTTAAAGTTGACCCCTCCTTCCAAATCTGCTTTGAAATTCCTCCTTGATGCTCTTAGCCCTTAGTAGCACCTCCTAAACTCTTTCTTCAAGCTGCTCCTTGATGTCTCTTTGCGCTTCACAATGCTAAATGTTAGTTTAATGAAAACTAAATTTAGCAAGAGAAAAATGAGCGTGTGATTTAGAATGGACCCTAGATGTCATTATATTGCTTTTAGGAAGTGTCTTTAGCAAGTTTAGGTAGCTAGATTAGGTTTAGGTTCATTAAATGAAGTTATTTTTTATTTTTTTCCAAGTTACGATGCTTAAAAAATTGAAAAAGCAGCGGAAACATCCCAGACGTTTCCGGAAACGTCCCAGACGTTTCCGGAAACGTCGGGACGTTTCTCAAGCGTTCGTGCCACGTTTCATGCATGTTTCTGTTTCAAACGCGTTTCAGGCCTGAAACGTGACCCCTATGGCGTTTCTGGCTTCACAACTTTGACCTTCATAGGCTGCCTCAAGATGATTATGGCAGCGAAGCTAGCCTTGCCAAGCTAAACAAAATTGAAAGAAATTAAAATTATGAGAGCATATTTAAAAAATGATACAAAAACTATAATTTAGATTCTAAACCACGATCTATTTTATGTTTTTGAAGTTAAATCTAAAAATAAATGTAAATTGTTAAAAATAAAAAATAAAAAATAAAAAGAAATTGTAGAACTCTCTCTCTTACCTTCACCCTCAAGGATGACCTAAGATAGCATGAGACATGGATGGTTTGTCACAAACATCCAAATATCCCGTGTTTGCATAAACTTGCCTTATCCACAAGATTTTGTACAATTTTTTTCAGCATCAAGTCAAGTGAATGGATTGCTCGGTGTGTCCAAAAATATGTTTATTTATTGCCTCCACTAACAATACTTATTTTTTTGCATTGTTTTTGATTACTTGGACAAACAACTCAAGATTGTCTATGAGGACACCAACAATGAAGCGTGCATCCTTCAATTACCTCTCACAATCAACAACATCTAAGAGAAGTGCCCCTGTAGCGCACACTTCGATAGCATTTACCAATGGTCGATTTATGCAAAATTTCAGTTCTTTGTTTCCTTCCAAGGATCCCGAATTGGTTGCAAGTCATTCTCTACATTCTTCCTTTCCTTGGCTGACAATATGATTTAGATCTTTTCACAATCAGGGCTATTGTACCCTTTTGGGGCTTCATTGATGCAATTCACTATCTCATTCCAATATGATGATCTTACCAAGGTAAATGAAAACCTGTTTGTACAGATGCATCAGGTGACAAAGTCATCATATATCTCCCTTGACTTATTGTTAAAAGTCCTTTCCAAGGTGCCCATGTCTTACATTATCTTCGTGAAAGTGGAAAGTCCTCTTCATCTAAAGAATTTTGAGCTGGCTGTTGAAAAGAATTTTGAAGCGGTAAGGCTAGGGCTAGCACTTGAATGTGTAGGTGGTCTACCTGATGTGAAAGATGTGATTGGCCTGGAAATCTTTTACCTGTTGCATCCGCTTCCTCTTGCTGCTTTATAAAATCCAAAAATCTCTCTTCACTCTAACCTTCTTTATCAGTTCCACTGAAAAATTTACTCCTGTCCAGTAGTCCTAGGCTAACCGTTTCAACCCAACAATAGTATCTCCTGTATGTAATGTTGTATTCCTTGCATATCCAAACACGAAAACCTCCACCTGAGATACTATTGTTGTCACATGTTTCCAAGAGGATAATGGGGTCCAATTTGAATGTAGCCATTGCAGTTTGGCATTCCCTTTGGCCTATACAGCTTGAGTGTGATGCCATTCTGAAAATAAAAACTGCAAAAAAGCAACTAAAATAAAAAAATCAAAAGAACGTGGAAAATGGAAAGTTATTTTTGAAAGATATAAGAATGAACTTAAAAAGTAACCCAAGTCAAAATGCAAATAAAGTACTGAATTTGATTGTATGTACAAGAAAAAGCCAAATTTGATTGTATGTAAAAGAAAAATTATAAAAATCTCCTTGCAGTATTTTCTCTGGCAGTCTCTAATGATGGATAATAGAATGATTCAGCAATGATGAGAGATTGCATTTCATTCAGTCTTTAACTTCAAACTTGCAGTACTCTCCTGGTTGTTGAGAGATTAGACTGAGAGATTGCACTGAGTGAAGGATCAGCAGTAATGAGTAGAGCACTTAGTGAGGGTGTGGGTTCTTGCACTTGTGAATGATCACATGGGCAACTGCAGTGTGGGTTCTTGCACTTGTGAATGATCACATGGGCAACTGCAATCTCTGTTTGCCAGTAGGTTGTAGCATGTAGAATGAGTGTTTTCTCCCCATTTTTAATTTTTGTTTGTCTGTTATGTTTGGGGGATGAGTTAGCTTGGGGAGGGGTTGGTTAGCTCAGGATCAGTTAGGTTTCATGTTTTTTTCTTCTTTAAACTTTACATGCCCGTGCACATTTCCTGGAACTTAGTTGCACGTTTATAGTGCTGTACAAAATAGTTGCATTTCTTTAGGTCTCTACAAAAATTTAGGTCTTACTGGCTCAGATGGCCATCTTTACAATCGAATGGATGATTTCAATCTAATCTTTATGGAGGGCATTACTAATGCTTCCAACAGTGCAAAAGAGGCTCAAGCTTTATTGTGGGGTTTGATGGTACCCTGGGATTTGGATGTAACCAGATTCCTGATTCAAGAACAGCTTCTGGTATTTGATTGCTCAAGCTATTCATCTAGTATCCACTTTTGTTGATTATCAGATTTACCATATCTTAAGGAATGGGAATGACAGTGTCAGCAACTGAAGGTAGCCATCAACTTCGCCACCAATTATTTGACACTCAGATTTACAATTTATTTGGTTTGTAAATGTCTATACCTGCATATGGTTATTATGCTATATAACAGCGGGATAGCTAGATGTTATATTGGAAGTTAGCCATTAATTTCTGTGCTCTTTGTTAAGCCAAATCTTGATCTGAATGTTTTTCAATCTCATTTTATGATCAAATTTGTAATAATGAGTTTTCTTAATAATCAATATCAAACTTGTACGTATGTTAGAATCAAAATCTGGTTAACATGTACAAGGAATAATAATTACATGGGCCAACCAATTCTCATCTCATCTCATCATCATTCATATTACATATATAATATGGACTGCTGTATCACTAATTATATTCGTTCTTTGTTAATTGAATATTTAGATTAGTAAAGAGTTGAGAGCATCCTTCAACTTTTTGCAGTTAAAGTAAAAGGTATATAAGGCCAGAGAAATATGGTGCTCCTTTTGGAGGCAAAAGATGCAGAGGAATGGGAATATAGAGGGAGGGTGCAGCCAATGTGGTCATGGCCTACCACGGGACATCACTGGATTTCGTAAGACTACATCTTCTAAAAATTGCTTTTCTTTGTTTCTATTTTTGTCTAATTTTTTTACCATGTTAAATAATGTATCAAAGGATTTGTTGATCCTAGAATAAGCTGTATTCTCTTTTTATATAATGAGTATATCGTATCGGATGTATCTTAGCTAGTTTATTTTCAGGAACTTCTCCTTCATTGTAAGGAGAAAATGTCTTCTTGCAGCTTGGAAAAGTACTACGTGTGCAGAAAACTGCTCCAATGGTCCCTAATGGCTGTAGCTTAGAAATGAATGCTTCACTTTTGTCTACCGAAGAACAAGCACTGTGGTCAGATTTGCGAGAAGTGGTTGCAGTGAATTTGAAAGAGCCTTTAGCTCAAGCATATGCACAACATGTCATAGGTTCCTTACTAGGATCTGATCACGTTGATCCTGGGGTATGTGTCATGTGAGCCCTACATTCTTGTTATTTTAAAACGCTAAAAACTTATTGCTGGAATTTGTTTATGATTATTTTCAATTGGTATTTATGTTTAGACTAGGAATTAAAGTGATTGTGTATGCATTAGTATTTGGATTCATAGATCAAGATTTGAATGGAGTAACTTGTCTTTTCTCTGATGATCTTGAAATACTGCATGAAGTTTTCTTTGATGAGTGTGAGTTATTGTACAAATGACTATACATGCATTTCAGAACCTTTAAAGTTGCCTTATTTTCAACTCATTTCATGCCTTAATAAGTTAATACTGCAGGATTAAATGTGAGAATTGTAGCTATTGAGAGTGAGTTAAAATAAGTTTCTATATAAGTTTCATTTAGAATAAAGAAAACATGCTAGCTAATTTTGTCCGACTCTTGATTATGCAAATCAGCTTCATCAATGTATTTTTTTCCTCTCGGTTGAGAATAATACCTAATTTCCTACTATCTTATTTCAGTTTGATTATCACCATGCTATTACATTTCAATTACCAAATGTTTAAATTGTTTATTTCTTTGGAATTCTTCCCCTTTCTTCTATTTGATGTTAGTTCTTGTGCCCAGCTCTGTGTAAGGAACAAAGCATGGCTGTAGCAATTTCTATATCTTGGTTATTAGCAAAGCAGATGTCTTATTCTATCTTCTAACAACATGTTCCTCTAATCCGTGTCTTTTTGCTTTTGCTTTACCCAGCTATTACAGGCAAGAATTTGGTATTGTAATCTTACAAGCATATATGCATATGATACAATTTTATCTATTTTTGCTTTTCTGTTTGTTTGCTTTAAGTCTGTCTTATTCCAATTGTTTTGATGCAATTAAATGAGAAATTTTCAGGGCGGGGTTTCCTTGTTTTTGTAGCTTTTTTCATTCAATATCTGCATTTTGATGGATATTGAGCTTTTGCATACACTTGTTTGAGTTTCAAAGGAGTTTCTAAAAACTTTCAATCAAAACACCAATGATCAACACCCTCAATTGAGGATTGAAGCTACCAGGATCAATCTCCAGAGTGGCTTTGCACTACTTATGTCAGATCATGCATCCTTTTCACAAGGTATAATCATGTCATTGTGGAGGTTTCTCTCATTTTGTTTGTCTTCCTTTTCAACTCTTTTTGGTTTAACGATTCATAAAGTTATTTCCTTTCCTCCCTTTTATCAATAGACACGATAAGAGGTGTAATGATGGTTTCTGTAAATGACAATCCTTCCTTTCACTTCACACTGTCACCCACGTGGTATCTTTATTTCATGCTTTGTATGTATTATTAATATATCATCAATCCTCAGTTGGGTATATTACATTTTGAGGAATTTTACCAACTATATAAAGTGGGATTGTACAGTAATTCTGTCTACTGTTTTTATTTAAACTTTGCACTGCTGTTGAATTGACAGGTCTTAATGGTGCTACTCAATGTATCTCAGTAGAAATCAAGGTATTGTTTCATATCTTGGCTGTAAATTATTTCTTCTAGTTCTTCTATTGCCTAAAATTTCATCCCAGGATATAGGATATGTATCTGATATCCTTTTAATTCTACATTGTTCTGTTCTCTTAAATTTTGAGCATAAATATTCGTACTTCGAAATCACAAAGATTGCTGTCAATATGTGTGTTTTAACATGCTAACTATGAATGCTCTTATCCTTACCGACCCAAAAAAACTATGAATGCTCTGAATTACTGTCGTGTTGCTGCCATTTTTCATTCAACCTTTTGAGGAAGGCAGCCAAAATGTGGGTTTCTTCCTTGTTCAAAGTTCATATCATCAGAGAATCACCTGAAGAGGAGTGTATCTCGTTTTGCCATGCACCAGCACCTAAAGTTTTCCCAACAGAAGGTGAACTCTTAACTTGAATTCCCTTCAATAAGCAAAGTAATTATGTTTGTTGTTTCAAAATTGAGTATGAACTATGAATGGCTGAAGGAAATAAGAGGGTGGTCCGCTTCCAACTTCCTTCATGCATCATTAGCACAATTGTAGTCATGATGCCAGTCTCATGCCACATTTTCCTTGTATTTCAGGTAGCCTGCATCAGCAAATACTCTCCATTAGATTTATTCTCCGAATCACGTGATAGAATCCATCAAGCCATTGGGGAACTTTTTGAAACCCCCCAAAATAATTTGCGGATATTTTTGAATGGCTCATTGGTCTTTGGTGGATTGGGAGGTTATGCAGAGGAAGGATTGCTTAATGGTTCTATCACTGAATTGGCAGTTAAAAACCTGGAAGGCTTGCTTGAGAATGTAATCTCATGCCAAAAGGGAGAGTGTATGGCATGCTTCAAGGATCTTATCACAGAATCTCTTCTTCAAAGTGGAATATTGAGTAAGCTTCTTCAAGTTCAGAAGATGGACATGTATGACATTGAAGGTGCAGTCCATGCATATTTTACTATCATTAAGGAACCATGCCAGATATGCACTCATTCCTCAGAGGAAGAGGGGAATATAAGTATCACAGAAAAGAAAACAGCCATGCCAAATGAACCAATGAAAAAATGCACTGAAGAAAACTATTCTTTTATAGATTCTCTTTCTTCAGAGAATAAGTCCAATCCAGATAATCATATGCAAAATCATATACATGAATACTTCAACTCTCTTTCACTTGAAGAAAGCAGAAAGATTGTCCGTGATTTTCTTATAGCCACAACTGCGAAAGACTGTAGTTTAATGCTCACTTTCCAACCTGTACATCAACATGCCATGGACGTGAATTCACTGGATGGAAATAATCTACTCTACTTGACAGCAACTAATCAAACTTTCCGCTACAAGGTATGTACTTCTAAAAACATCTTACTCATTTGCATCAACTTGTGCCAAAAGTTGAGTCAGATAACCTAGTGACAAAATACATTTCTTAGGTCATTTAAGAATTCATTGATACTATTATTGGAAAGACCAGCAAAAATATTGGTCTAGGATAAGTCATTAATATTTTCACTACAATACAACTTCTAAATGAATGGCCCCTTTGTGTTAACATTGAGAACTCGTATATTGATCGAACATTTGTTTCCTGAGTTTGTGCTGTCAATAAACTAAACTAACTTGTGGCTATTAAATGCATTTCAGGCACACTATATAGACTTGGATTTGAAGCGCTTGGAAAACATGATCCATTACTACAAATTGGATCAGAAAATAGTGCGTTTTTACACCAGAATACACGGGCAAACAAAAATCCAAACCCATAAAGATTCCATACTGCATGAACTAGTTTGTTTTGTCTCTTAACATCATTGTTAAAAACATGGAAATCTGTGTGCCTGATTGTCATTTACCACGTCTGCAGATGCAGACAAGTCACAGGCCATGCCATAGCATCTGAGATAATGCAAACATTCTTGTGCATCCTTTGTGATTATTGCCACATACGGGTTAAAACCAATGGATTATTCAGCCTCTCAATGCTTGGAAAATAAGGCCACTAATAATATAATTCTGTGTAGCTGTAATCCAGGAGTAGATATACTTGTTTATATAACGAAACCATGTAGAGCTATGCATATGTTCTAAGATGATATATGTTTCTTCATCCAAGTAGTTCTGCATAGTGCACGTGAAAATGTGGAATTATTGTATTAAAATAATTACATGAACAATTACAGTTTTAAATCTGGGAAACAAGTGAATAGAATTTAAGGGAAGTGCCAAAAGCAGTGTTAAAAAATAGACCTCCAAAGTGTTATGGACCTGCAGATAATTTGAAAGCTAAATTTTAATGGGGCCTCAAAAGGGAATGTGGGTGCAGCTGGAGGAGATGAAATTATCACATATTCAAAGGGTCAAATTTTCTGTTCATTTAGCCTTGGTCTAGGTGCAACTATTCTGAATTTCAAGATATTATTGATGGTCTTAGCGCAGGCTTAGAAGATCTACTAAATGTTGGGGTTTCTATGTTTGTCATAGCTTCAGTGGGAGGCAGTTGGCTTCTAAACCATCAGTAGCTGCATAACTTGTATGTACATGACCTCCAAACACCTTGCAATACTTTCTATGTAACAACATTGGACACGTTGTGGCATATTTGTTAGCAAATAAAGGAGCTCTCATATTAAAAGTTTAACCTTGTAAATGATAGGTTCACCTTCACTTATATTAGTGGTTATTCTGTTCCATCGTTATATGGTGTTCTTGATCGTGATATGAAATCTTGGCTTTGTATTCAGGCTTGTGGTCTAGTTGATGCTCTGTTGTTTCCGTGAATTACTTTGCAAATGATTTCTGTTTATCCCATATGATTGTTCACAGTTTTTGTGCATCAACTCTTCCTCAAGTTTTTATTTTTATTGAGATTCCTCACTAGTGCAGAGCTTTTTTCCAATGAGAATTTTGAGTAGTTTTTGGGAAAGCATTGGGTAAGGTAAAATGAAGATCAAGTAGGAAGCGACTAATCCAAGTTAGTTCCCAGAAGACACATAAATTGTTTGTTGGAAGCACAGAGGAACACTAACAGCCAAAATGTCATGCCACTTTTGATCACTGCCATAGACACTATTTGACAGTCATATTCTGTTGAGACACTTGTTTATTGGACACTCAGTATTATGGAGTTGTGCACGTATTTTGATGACAGCCCTTTTGTGATTCATATCATGCGTAATTATGTTGTTCCATTTGGTTATTTTGTTTCATTGGTGTAGACTATGATTTCCTGATTCTATTGCATACCATGTGTTCTCTAACATGTGATTTTGACAAACAATACTAGATGACCGTCTTGTTGATCACATATGACGGCGATTGTTCCGTGATGTTAGGTTTATGATAGAAATGTGATGAGTAATGAATTTTAATTTTGATTGTCACACAGACCACAAATTGTTTGTAGGAAGCACAGAGGAAAACTCAACAAGCAAAGCCTTCTCTTTGAGGAGTATCTCCTGGTTTTATTGTGCTAGAACAACAGACTGCTCCTTCCAGGAAACTAAAATTAAGGAAGATTATAGGTTCTGTGGACTTTTGAGGATTAAAACTTCTTCCTATTAGCTGATTTGTTGTCAAGGGCACTAAGAAACCTTGGGAATCTTGTACAGATGTTAATGCCAAAAACTAAGCCATGAGCACATTGAGGTTGAGGTATTAAAAATCATACAAATATGTGGAAAACATTTTCTAGTCTAGGAAAACAGAAAACAAAAACGTTTACAAGAAATGCAAATCACAGGCCCAGCAGTCCCACGACCACCCAAATCAGTTATTGCCAAGGTAGATATATATTGGTGCAAAATTTGCCATGAACATCGTGATGTTTGTAGACAACATAACACTTATTGACACTGTAATGCCCGTGATTTCTTCTCCCCTCTCAGACTTGTCTCGTCCTCCAGCTGTATGTGATCTTGGAAGATATTTTGAAAGTCTAAACTAGTTTGTTTGCTTTACCTGTGAGTTGTTTTTGTCAGAGATATGATGGGCCTATTTTGTTGAAATAAACACCAAAGGATTATTTTTGCAAGAAACCACATTTGATTGGCGTGAAACCAAAGACTTTACCCCCCTCTGTACACATATTTCATGTGTGTCAGTATCCATACTGCCTGCGCTGGAATGGGAGCTTTGGAGTATGTTTTTTCATTGATCAAAGCATAAAGGAAGCAAGCATTTTTGTCATATGTGGTAGTGGCCAGTGATCAGTTAAAAATATATGCAAAAGGGGCTGTGGAAAAGGCGTAAATGTCCAAAAAAATTCATTGACATGTGTAAAGCTAGATTTCCACAACGCATACCTTTATCCTCCCCTTTCTGCGCTAAGAGAAGATCTGAAATAGGGTAGTGTCGTCCACTAAAGTACCAGGGTAGAAACCTTTTCAAGAAGTTGTTGATGTGGCCTCTTTGTAGAGATGCCACAAAATGTGGATGCACAGGACATGATACATGCACTGTTGAACAAAATACCTTAACCATGGTATCATAGAAGGCAATGATTGTAGATTATGCAGGGGTCGTGGGAGAAAGTATGACAATTTGTATGAAGAAATGCTTCTGTTTCACAAATGCAACCAACAGGGGTCTACCAGATCAGTTCACTTTTTCCAGCATACTCCCGCTTGCGCCAAAATAAGAGCTTTGGAACAGGCGTGGATATCCATCGCAATATGATGAAAAGGATTGTTTTCTTTTTGTTTGTTTGTTAGATGCAGTAAATTGCAAGTGCCATGGTTGACTTGTATGCAAAATGTGGGAGCATACACATAACACGTGAACTGTTTGACAGAATGCCCTTGTGGAAATTTATGCAAAATTTGGCAGTATATGGAATGCATTTCTTATTTACGACAGAATGTGTGTGCAATATAAGGTGTGGTGGATTTTGATTTGTAAGAGGGGGCTGGTATTTTTCTCAGAATTATTATGCAGTGGATACCATTAATCTCTGTGTAACTGCAAGAGGCGTGTATTAGGTTGGATGACACTACATTGACCAGGGTACTTAGCGCATGCACCGAGATGGGAGCTTTGCAACATTATATTAATAAATGTACATGCAATCTATTTGTGAAAGTATCTAATGGAAATATAAATTCTTGGAGTGCAATGATAGGAGCACGGATGGTCTTTTGGCAGTGTTTGTAACTAATATTGTTGGGCGGATAGGTATGTAAAATGTAGAATCTTGCACTTGACACATGAAGTGTTTGTGAAATGCCTCAGATAAATGTAGCCTCGTGGAATGCTTCAATCTAGGGATATGCACAAATGGTTTTGTTGAAGAAGCTTTAGAGATGTTTGAGCAAAGGAAAGTGGTTGGGAATCAAGGAAAATCCACTAAAACCATTCGATCAGATGCCTCGGTGTTGGGTTTGGTTGTTTGGAGGAAATGCTAAGTTGGTATTGTATCTCATCCTGTGACTTCGGTGTCACCATGGCCAGTTGTCAGTTTTGTGGAGCTCATCATGTTTGGTCTTGTGGTTTGCGCTTGGTGAATGTGGAAAGCTGATGCGGTCACGTTGAATGCGAGGATCGTGAGTTTTGCATTAAAAAAGGTATGGTTTTCCCCTTTTCGCTTGCATTAAATTTCACTTCATCATTTCTAGCTTTTTCAAAATTAAATGTTGAATGATAGGGAACATAATTCCAACAAATGACAAAATCTTTCTTTGACGTGAACTCTCAAAACATAAACAAAAAAGAAGAAAACTTTGATATTGAAAGTTATCAAACCTAGGATCATTCAGAAGTAGAATTTATGGTGAAACATGTAATTCACCCGTTGCTATTGAGAGTAAATTCTTAAGATGATGAAATAGAAGTAGTCTGAAATGTGAAATTTGTCACTTAAATTCAAAGAAAAATCTCTATATAACGGGAATCCATGCGCAAGATGATTATGAAAATATGAATCTCTAATTGGAGCAATAAATTGTGAATCAAGAATGATACAACTTAATTAGTTAACCTACATGGTTGTAATAACTGGAAGATGAAAAGACTGTATTGTTAGTATTAAACAATGTTATGAAATGAACTCGGGATAGGTTTTCTATTGATTTAGTAACCATATCATGAATAAATTAACCCCCTTGTGCGTAATTTCCCTTGATACCTAGTGGGTGGCAAAAGCCTTGCAAGATAGTTAGTGGTTGTACCTATGATTGATCTCTTGTGAGATCTAAATTATGTGAGTGGAGACTATGTTTCAAATTACTTGCGTATTTACCCAACAATTGAAATAGGTCCTTAGGAGGCTTTTGTAATGCATAAGATTATTTGGGATATCTCTCTTGCAATATACACTTAATACTTGCATGTCTAAGAGCAATGAAATGAGTTGTCTTGTGCGAGGTCATACTCCTTGTAGTCTTAAATCCCTAAGTGTTATAGGAATTACATTTGTTCCAAAATGATGATAATACAGGACCAAAGTAATTGCGTAAATGTAGTTAGTAAAAAAGGTAAATAAGATTAATCTTTGGAATGCCCGCTACGAAAAATGGTACGCCATTGAACAATGTCAAAACCAACTAAAATGTCAAATGTGATCATAAAATGAATGTAATAAAGTAGAGCTCCACGACTAATACAACAACCTAATAAATCGAAAAACCAAATATGATGCATGATCACATGCTTTGTTTGCATAAATGTGGATTAAACAACGATGCTAATGAAATAATAAAGTGTAGCCTTGAGAATGAGATACCTTCAACTGTAGCCAAGGTCTTGTGAGTTAAGGAAATTGCACTCTAGTTGGACTTGTAAAAGCTAGTAGAACCCTTGGCATAGATAGGAATATATCAAACCTAGGATCACTCAGGAAGTAGAATTTATGGTCAAAACATGTAATTAACCCGTTGCTATTGAGAGTAAATCCTTAAGATGATGAAACAAAAGTAGTTTGAAATGTGAAATTTATCACTTAAATTCAAAGAAAAATCTCTATAATGGGAACACATGTGTAATGTACCCTTCCATGTGCAATATGATTGTGAAAATATGAATCCCTAATTGGAGCAACAAATTGTGAATCAAGAATGATACAACTTAATTAGTTAACCTACATAGTTGGTTGTAATAATTGGAAGATGAAAAGAGTGTATTGTTAGTATTAAACAATGTTATGAAATGAACTTGGGATAAGTTTTCTATTGATTTAGTAACCTTCTTTTTCTTCATGTGAATTTTCCTCCTTATAACGAGAGTATTTTTCCAAACCAAGTAAACACGGCTCTTTCAAACAAATCCTTAAGTCAAATATTAGAAGACACATATGTGTATATACATTCCTAATCACAATCATGCTATATAAAGTTATTTCCATAAGAGAAACAAGAAAATTCTAAAGGAACCACTATAGGTGAAATGTTAAACAAAAAATACATGTAACCTAGTTGTAAAGGAACGAAGGGTCCCATGTTATGTGTTCTTCAGACAATTATAATCAACTAATAAAAATAGGATTGTAATAAATATTTCACCATGAATAATGATGTGTTGTGGGAAGTTCTTGTGAGTAAGTGTATCTTGTTGTGGGTCATTGTACTTTGTCATTTTTGGACATGTGGCTTTGATGTGCATCATGTGTTTTGTTGGGGTTAAACCATATAACAATGTTGCATGAGATCTATTATCGAGATAAAACATACAAAAATGAATGCGAAATAATCGAGAAGATGAAATAAAACAATAGGAAGATAACACTAAATTTAACGCGGTTCACCCGGTGTGGGCACGTCCACCAAGAAACAACTAATATTATTTTTCAATTGCTTTATAGAGAAAATACAATGAAGATCTCTTTGTCTTCCAACACCTCTTAGGATGTTTAATGCTTTTCTTTCACCTAGCTACTCTTTCTTGCTCACCAAGAAAACTTACATGCAAACAATTGTTATTTTCTTCTCTCATACCCTCATACAATGTATACATGCATATATATCTATTCTGGGAAACTAACTATGCTTTTACAATTAATAAATCATCTTTAAAACAAGATATTTATTCTAATTCTCGTTTAAAGAACAAAACACCATCGCACATGTGACCGATGTCGGTCCCGCTGATCGATGCCGGTCATGTCCTCGGCCGTTGCCGGTCCTGTCAAAACCAGTAACATGTAAAAACAAGTTTTTGTGAAGCACTTAAGCTCTACACTCAACAATCTCCCACTTGGAGATCAATTGTTGCACTATACCGTGCATCACCATCCTTGGTTCCTTTTCCTTGGCCCGTTTCTTCCACTTCAACTCTCGGACTCAAGACCAACATAAGTGGGGTGAAGCTCCAACTTCTCCTTTATCGGTGGCTTCATTAGCATATCCACATGGTTCTCATATAACCATGCTCATGCATAAAATTTTCAAATCTCAAATACCATTACCTTGGAGCTTTCTTGAGCCCATATAGGCTCTTTTTCAATCTGCACACAAGTTTCTCTTTACCCTTGACTTCATAACCAAGCGGCTATTGCATAGAAATCTCTTCCTCCAAATCACCATGAAGAAAAGCCGTCTTAACATCAAGTCGTTTCTAAATGCAAATCTTTACGTTGCAACCAAACTTAGAATAGTACGAATATAAGTCATCTTAACTACATGATAAAAATCTTATCAAAGTCAATACCGCTTTTTGCAAATCCCTTTACCACAAATCTCGCTTTGTACCTTTTTAGTCCACCCTCTTCTTCTTTGATTCTCAGTAAACCCATTTGTTACGTAGTGCTTTCTTACTCTTGGTAACTTGACCAAATCCCATGTCTGATTTTGTTCCAAGGAGTCCATCTCCTCATCCATGCCATGCTCCCATTGCTTGTGAGTATCTACTTGCATTGCTTCTTCAAAATTTATGGTTCACCATTATTAGTCAATAATAAATAAGAAAAGGAAGGTGAAAATCTCTCTCGAGGTCTACTTACTCTTTGTGAACTTCTCACTAAGATCTGGGATGTTTGGGGCTCATCCTGTGCCTATTGCACATTCATGTCAATCTCTCTGCTAGTGACCGACGTCGGTCACCTATAACCGATCGCAGCTTCAGAATGGCCCGACCACGGTTCCTCTGTCTGCCGATCGATCGCAGCTTGCGTATCGACATCGATTTGAGGAGTCGACACACGGTTCCTATAGCTGTTTTCTCTAAACTTGATCTTGTCTGCCGATGCGGTTGCTTTACCGACATCGGTTTCTATAGAATCGATATGCGTGTTCTGTGGATGTCTGCTTTAGGTTTGAAAACTGATTTTCCTTCAAAATATCCTCAACTTGTTCATGTTTAGGCACCAAAACCTGATCCATGTACATTCTTTTTCATTCCAATCAATGTCACGACTCCTAACAATCTTAGAATCTTCTAAATCCCAAAATCGATATCCAAAATCACCAAAGCCATAACCAATGAAAGTACATCTCTTATATTTAACATCCAACTTCCTCCTATTTTCTCTATCAACATGCACAAAATCTTCTGAGATAAAAACTCTAAGAAAAGAAAAATCTACCTCTTTTCCAGACCAAGCTTTTTCTGATATTCCACCATCTAGTGTTGTTGAAGGCCCACAGTTGATCAAGTATACCGATGTATCCACTGCTTTTGCCCAAAATTTCAAAGGCAAGTTGACATGTATCCTCATGCTTCTAGCATGTTCCATGATTGTTCTGTTCATTCTTTTTGCAACTCTATTCTTCTATGAAGTTCTAGGAATCATTCTTTCTCTTAGTACTCCATCTCTCGAATAATAATCATTAAAAGTTTTGTGCAGAGACTCACCACCACTGCATGATCTAAGGCACTTCAATTTTAAGTTTATTTCATTTTCTACAAGGGTTTTCCACCTTTTAAAAGTTTTAAAACATCAGATTTACGCTTAATACAATAGATTCATACCTTCTTTGTGGCATCATCAATGAAAGTCACATAATATTGGAATCCTCAAATAGAAGCTACCAGAAATGGTCCCCACACATCTGAGTGTACAAGCTCCAATTTCTACTCTTTCTTTGTTGACCCAACCTTGAGAAATCTCACTCTCTTTTACTTTCCAAATATGCAATGCTCACAAAATTCAAGATCTAACTGTTTCAAATATGATAACTAACCCTTAGCCTTTAAGATTTACATTCCTTTTTGACTCATATGGCCTAGCCGATTATCCTACATGGTTGCATCTCGAATATGTAGTATATAACATAGAAAATATATCAATAGCACAAGTAAAATGCATTTAAAGTTCATACCTTCTTACCTCTTGCCACAAGAAGAGATCCCTTGGTAACCTTCCAAGAATCAACTGTGAATGTAACCACACATCCAAATTCACCAAGTTTCCATGCAGATATTAGATTTCTCTTGAGGCTTGACACATGCCTCACATCTTTCAATATCCATGGATTTCTATTATTCGCAACTTTAGATAAACATCACCTTTACCAATAATATTTTATGACTCATCATTTCCTAAATAAACTTGTCCAAAATCACCCCGAACATAATTTGAAATAACCCTTCTTAGGGATAGCATGGAAAGAAGCTCCATAATCTAAAACCCAAGATTCTAATTTATAATCCAATGAGAGAATAAAGGCATTTTGCTTTACCTCACTTGCAACGTTTTCCTCTTTACCTTTGTCGATGTATTCTCTTTGTTTCCCTTCGACCAACACTCCTTCTATACATGTCTAGAAGTTAGAGAAGCCTTTGTTAGGACCAAACCAATGTGACAGCACAATCCCATCTTCCCTAGGAAACCCGACTTCTTTAACTCAGCTTGTCTTTGCCCGAAAAATGCACTCCATGGTAGTATTCCTGTTGAATTGGGTATGCTTACTCAACTCAAAATTGTTTTATCTTAACATCAACAAATTTACAAGACTCGATTCCCTACTACCCTTTCCAACTGCACTCGTCTCCAAAACTTGTGGTTATATGATAACCGCTTAATGTCGCATTCCTTTTGAATTGGGTACGCTTACTCAACCGCAAAATCTCAATATCAGTATCAACTATTTAACAGGTCAATTCCGACTACCCTTTCCAACCGCACTCATCTCCAACTTTTCTCCAATTAACCAGCCCTATTCCCTTGCAGTTTGGCAAATTATCAGAGCTTCAAATATTGTTATTATAACTAAACCAACTAAGTGGAGAAATCCCAAGCTCCCTCACTAATTGTAGTCTCCTTCAAGTGCTTGACATAGGGGTTAACCAACTGAATGGCACAATGCCATTGGAATTTGGCAAATTGCTCAAGCTTCGAAGGCTTCATGCAAATGACAATCATCTCATTAGTGGAAGTAGCGGTTTGTCTATTTTAATCGCCTTGACTAATTGTTCCTACTTAGAAGACCTCGTATTATCTACCAATTTTCTCACCGGTGTCTTACCCTCTTCAATTAGCCAACTATCAAGTCTACTCTACTTTCTCGAGTCGAGCACTAATAAAATTGAGGGGAAAATACCGAGTGGCATTGGCAATCTGACAAAGTTGTCATACTTGGGATTATCTAGCAATCATTTCAATGAGACTATTCCATCTACACTCAGTTAACTTCTGAATCTTGAAAGATTGAATTTGGGAAAAAAACAACTTATCTGGAACAATTCCAAAAGGTTTAGGTAATGTAAAAAAGCTTGGTTTGCTATCACTCAATGAAAACATTCTTACAAGGGAAATTCCAGATAGTCTTGGTGATCTACCCACTAAGAGAGCTTTTTCTTAATTGTAATCAATTGTCGGGGAAAATACTTGGCAAGTTAGGGAGATGTATAAAGTTGGAAAAGGTGGACTTATTTTACAACAAGCTAAGGGGAAATATACCTCCATATTTTGTAGCTCTTCAAAATGTCCATTTCTATTTCAATATTTCTAGCAATTTGGTAAATGGTAATGGTCTAAGCTAGAGATGTGTCTCTCAACCACTTCTCAGGGGAAATTCCAGGCACGCTGTCAAGCTGCACAGATTTGCAATATTTGAATCTTTCTTGGAATGCATTTGAGGGGCAATGCCAACATTACTCACAAATTTGAAGAATCTTGAACATTAACCTCTCTAGAAATAATTTGTCGTGTACAATTCCAATAGGTTTCAAAGAGATGAAAATGCTTCACCATATAAATCTCTCTTCAAAAAAGTTAACAGGAGGTTCCAATGGCAAAGATTTTTACAATAGTTGGCAAGTCACCTATTATGGGAAATCTTGGCCTTAGTGGCACATGGATAAATTTGCATGCAAACCAAGCTCTTATTCCAAACACAAGAATCTCTCCAAAAAGGTAATAACACCGCTTGCTTTATAGTCATTAGTCTTCATCATGTCTTTCTTAGTAATTTACTATGAAGACGTATCAATTAACGTATCCCTACTTTCAATGTAGGATCCACAAGAATTTTGTATGAAGAACTTGTAGATGCAACTAGTGGGTTTTCCCAAACCAATTTGATAGGTGTTGGTAGTTTCGGATTTGTGTATAAAGGGATTCTCAGGAATGGCACAAATATTGCCGTTAAAGTTCTCGATTTGCAAGATGAAAATGGTCATGCAAGTTTTAATAAAGAATGTAGTGTGTTAAAAAGGGTTAGGCACCGAAATGTGATCAAAATAATTTCAACATGTTCCAACCTTGATTTTGATTTTAGAGCATTGGTCCTTCCATTCATGTCAAATGGAAATCTAGAGAGATGGCTATATCCCGAGGAGAAGATGAATGCAAACTAAATTTTTCTAATAGAATAAGATTAACATTAGAGATAGCACATGGAATGACTTATCTACATCATCATTGCTTTGTACAAGTGATTCATTGTGACCTTAAACCCAATAATGTGCTACTTAGGGGATGATATGACTTCGTACATAGTAGACTTTGGTATTACTAAATTAGTTCTTAGTATTTTAGCAGATTAATTGACCTCAACAAATGCACTAAGAGGATATATCGATACCTTGCACTGTATATATTTTATAATATGAAATTTAGTAATTTTCATGTCTTGATGTTGTTTGTAATGTCCCCCATTTTCTAACCTCGATTACCTGCTGACTGTTTAACCCATAGTTATGATTTGACAGGGTTTTGACATATTTTGGACATTAGGTTATGTTATTTGACCTTCATGGACATGTGTGGTTATTCGAGCGCGTAGCGCCAAGTTAGATTTGATTTGTATGTTGGAACATTTTATTAGATGTTGGGGATACTAACTTATTGCTATGATATTTGGGCTTAATTGATATATGATGGATACATAGTTTAGTCGCATGTCTTGATGCTATAGAATATTCGATTATTGATGAGGACACATGACGACATGGTTATATGACATTTATATGTATTACGATGGCTAACATATGACAAATTGTGTGAGATTGTGCATGCTTCGCATTTACGATTCCATGTGATGTTGTGATATCATAAATTTGCATGTTTAGACTTGATCGTTTATTGAGTAGTTGGTTTACTCTTGTATTGGACAGATGCGTTTAATGTGTGTATTGAGTGTGCAGGTGATAGGTCACAGGAGAACGTGGGTTTTAGGGCGGCTACACAAATTGTGCACAAGCGGCCCACGGGGCTAAGTCCTAACCATGTTAACTGTATGAGGCCTTAGTGTATGTTTGTATTATTTGGGCACCATGAGTGACCCTCATTTGTAATGTTGTATGTCGTAAAATTAATTATGTTTAGGGTGTTTATTTTGTTAAGTAAATTAGGTTTGGGGACTTAATGGTCCCCACTTGCATTAAGATTTGTATTTGGGTAAGTGTGGGTTAATTAGAGAGGATTAGGGTCACATGTGAACCCTTGAGTGGGCCCCACATCCTCTACACTTGTGCCCAAATGTGCCAAACCCGAAATTGGGCTATTTATGGCATTTTAAGTGACCCCTTTTAGTTTTGGGAGTTCACTTAGCATGAAAATAAGCCCTTGGACCCTACCTATTAGGTAGGGGGATTAATTTCAAGGCATAGAGGGAGTTTCCTCCCATTTAGCCTCTCTTTTGTCACCATCCATGTAAGATGGATTGGTATGTGTGTTTTGTAAAAATTGCACAAACTTGTTTTATTTTCATTTTGGGCAATTTGGGAGAAGAGTGTTTAAAGTGAATTTATATTTTCTTCTTTTTATTTTGGGAATATTTGACTTGGAGGGAAGAGAGGGGTGACACATGTCACCCCCTCATTGGTGAGGAAATTTGTTGGCTTCTCTTCAAATTCTCCTTCATGTGGGTGAAAGAGCACTTTTTTGAAGGGGGGATCTTTTGCTTGGTGCTTGAAGACTTTTTGGAGCTAGAGTTTTGCTTGGATAAAGAAGTGGGAAAAGCTTAGAGTGTTGGAGAGATTTTGGAGGTAGGCTTTTGATTTCATTATATGTTTATGTCATGTTAGATCTTAGCTTTGCTTATAGTTTAAATGTGTGTTTTGTTGCATGTTTTTGCATATTTCTTTGCGTATGTTTATTTTCATTTTCTCCATCCATCATATGGCTTGGTGGATTTTGGATTTTTATTGGGGAAGAGAGGGATTTTACCTCTTAAACCTCGTGGCCTTATGGGAAAGCCATGTAGGTTCTTTTCACTCCCCTCATATGGTTTGGGGTGGGGAATTGGTCCATATGGTTTGGACCCCTTCCCCATTCTTGGAGAGGAAACCCAATGGGTTTGAAAATCCTCCCAAGAAGGATATAGGCGAATGGATGGAGCAATAAGGAGGGTTTGTTATCTTGGAGTAATAAGGAAGTTGTGAAGAAATTTTTAGTGTGCATCCTATGGTTGGACCACACTTTTGACACTTTTGGGTATCTCATCTTCTCTTCCCCATTTGTGAGGATGAATATGGTTTTCTCCTCCTTTATTTTGTTTGTTAAATGTTGTGTTTTCTTTAGTGCATGGACTTGTCTTGTATGTGAATATGTTGTTGTTTATGTCTCCCTAAATCTTGTGCACATTTGTGGAAGCTATCTCTCTCTCCCATGGGCTTGGGGAGGCTAGCATGTCTTCCAACCTTTGGAAAGACATGTAATGATGCCTATAGGTTGGGTGGTAAAATAAGCCTTTCTCTTTTTGTTGAAGACTATATGGAGTACAAGACTTGGAGTCTAAAGCTTGAATATGGTTTGAGCATTCTTGGTGATTATGACAATGGTTTCCCAATTTTGGGAGAGTTATAATTCTTTGATCTCATTTGGTTATGGTTGAATCATGGTTGTAATTTCTCTTTTGTAAATCTCCCATTTTGGTATACATTACATTTTGTGCAAGTAAGTGTTGCTTCAAAGATGTGTTATCACTTTCTTGACTGTAGTAGAAGATTGTATGTAATGGTTTGAATCCCACTACTCTCCATGAGAGGTAATGTCATTGTGTTGGAAACTTGTCTTCCTCATATTGTATTGGACTCTCTCACTTTTGTTTGTAAATATTTGTAAATCTTATTTCAATGAAAGTTGTAAAAATTTCTTTCTTTACAAAAAGGGTAGTATAAGAGTTAGGAAGTTAGAATTTGAAGCTTGCACTTTTAATTTGTATTGCAAAGAAAATAGATTGAGTTTCTTGGTAACTTCAAGGATGGTTGTTGTAATAACTCTTGATGTTTCATATCAAATGAACTTTGCATTCCTTGTTCTTGAAAAACATAATTGAAATAAAAATGTTAGAAATTGGAAGAAAACTTGTATTGCTTATGTATTACCTTGCATGTTGAAGGTGGGTGTGATGGATTAAGTGAATGATAGTGTTAGCTTGCCTTGGTTGCTATTAATCTATGTCTTTTGTAGGGTAATGAATGGATTTTAAATGTAATCAATTCGATGTATTAAAATTGTGCTTTTAAATGTATTAAGTGAGGGAAAACTATGACATTGTGTCAATGGTAAAAGTTTCATTTAAATTGGAAAAAGTTACTGAAGTAGTTGTCTTGTTTTGATTTCTTAAGAATCATTTAAAGTTTGCTTTTGTTTCTTAATATGTTGGACTTGAAGGAGAAATTATTCGTTTGCATTCAAAGTCATGGGGATATATGATAAATGGCTTCTTTTATTATTGTTGTTAGAGTTAAATTAAGCATTAAAGAGAGCCATTTTAACCCATACTCTTTAAGGTTGGTGCCTATATGTATGTATGTATGTATGTATATATGTATATATGTATAGGAGTAAATTCTGATATATTTTTTTATCTGAACTCACCAATAATAATTCTTGTTTTAACCCTATGAAATAGGTAGAGAAATGTGAAGGATTTCTGTTATAAATACAACTCTTTAAAATAAAAGATATTGCCCCCTGCCACATATTCCACTCCATATCCATGTCTTGGTGCCCCGTCTGCTGCCCTCTATTGACCGCAATAGCAAAATAACCCTGTCTATTTTGTTGTAAATGACCGTGAATCTTGATATATATATCCCAAACCCAGATTTAAAACTCTGGTTTCTCTTCTTCAGGGTAAGAAAAAAAAAAAAAAGGGAAAATAACTAAAGAAAATATATCCAATCTTGAAAACGTAGATTAAAAATAAATAAATACAAAAACAAATAATATTGCAGATCCTGTAACTAGAAAAAGAGGAAGAGGCTGATAACGTGCCATCATGGCCACCTCCTATCTATTTATGCATCTCTATATCTGCAATAAGATCACATCTTTGGCTGCCCTGAGTAGAAGAGAATAAACAAAACCTCCATTCTTCCTTGAGCCCATATGGTCGACTTGTGAAAAGGAGAGGAAAAAAAAAAGAATAAGGGAAACCAAACAAAGAAATCCAATAAAGCAAACCAAAGAGATATTTAGGGCTTCACACCTTTTCCCTAAAATCAAGGGTGCAAATGGAAACAATCTAAGGGCCCAAAATTGGTCTTCATTTCTTTCTAATCCCTTTGACTTGTTTTTTTGAAATTTAGATCATAAAGTTATCCTTAATTATTATTTTTTCCTTTCCTCCTCACCAGGGGTTAAATTTGACGGCCACCTATGCCTGTCAAACAATTTTTAGATGACGGTCATTTTTAAATATTGCCCTTCAAAAATGTAAAATAATGTTATTTTTATACTATTAACAAACTATAAATCAGATTATTCTGTATATATTTAATTATTTTTATATATTTTACATATAAATATATATAAAAAATGACGGTCATACTTAAAATATGCAAGTCGCATGTGACGGTTATTTCAAATATTTGCAAGTATTTTACGGCTAAAATCATGAAAAATGTCTAAACGGCCGTCAAATTTAACCCTTGCTCCTCACGTATTGAGAGAATAATATTAATTCAAAAAGTGCTTTTATGAGAGGGTTTCATTTGGCATTGTTTCTTTTTTTTATAAAAAAAAAATTAAAGGCTAGCTATTTAAACTAGAGTTCTAAATAATCCTCACCCTACGTAAGCCTAGACGGGGCTGTTTTTTTTTAATTTAATAAAAAAATCACCTTTGTTTATTTTAGTAAACATTGATCTTAAATAAAATAAATAATCACCTTTGTTGCCTTTAATTTCGATACAGTTATGGATTTATGTTAATAATAAGTGTAGTTAGGAAAAAAAAACAAAATGCACAATTTTTCAAGTATTATTTTTGGTTTGGTTAGGTATCGAACTAGGGCATTACATTGTTATAATTGATATATAAAGTGGCTTATGAATTTTTAATTTCATCGTATTGTATCTGAGAATATGGAATGATTGGAACACTTTCAACCAAAGGAGATGTGTATAGCTATGGCATTCTACTATTAAAGATTTTGACAAGGAAGAGACCAACAAACGACATGTTTGTTGAAGGAATCAATCTTCAAAAGTGGGTGGGCATTGATTTTCCAAACAAAATAATAGAAGTTGTAGACAACAACTTTCTTAAAGATGTTGATGAATCAAATTTATCAATGGTATTGGCATGTCTTACTCAACTAATAGAAGTAGGGATGGTTTGCACAAGAGAGTTGCCTCACCAACGTCCAAATATGAAGGACATAGTTGAGAAATTAGATAAGATAAGAGGAAATTTTAATGGTACTCTTAGAGTTTTTCAATTTCCAATAGATATCTTATCTATTCTTGAGAGAAGAAGCGGTTTAGTACATACTAATTTAGAGAACAATGAAGATTTTTCCACATCTACATACTAGTGTTACATTAGGTTTGATTTCTTAAATCAAACAAAAATAATTAATTTTTCTAAATGTGATGTAATTATGTCAAGTTGTTCCCCCTATGGGAAAGGCCATTCGGACATTTACATGATTATGTTAAATTTGACGGGCGGTTACACGTTGAGTAAAAGAAACATGAATAATAGCGAAAAAGTGCATTATTATTGTGCTTATCCGGAGATTCCAAGGCGGATGCGCATGGTCCCGTAGCACACTCCATGACTTGTGCCACAAGTCACACAATTCAATCGACTCAAAGGAGTTTTTACGAATTTTGTCAATTAGGGTTTTGAACGCCTTGTAAGGTTATACCAGTAGTAGAAAATCATTACACACCGAGAGAAACCCGAAGAAGGATCTTCTTCAATGGTGGCAATAACAGGTGCTCGACCACTGGTCTCAGTGTAATGTTTGGCCTAGACGTTTTTGTGTTTTTCTGCATTGTTGATGGTTACAACGAGTGTAGAAATCGAGCATGTTGAGGTTGGAGGACTCAAACTACATGTTGCAGAGACTGGATCAGGTATTTCTTATCATCCAAATCATGTCTTGTTCATCCATTATAGGGTTTTGACTTACTTTTACAGTAGTGTATGCACTTGTCTTTAAAAAGGGGCATTGATGAAATTTGGGTACAGGCCTAGATGTGCTCTTGCTACATGAATTCCCTGAAATCTGGTATTCATGGCGTCATCAGATGATTGCATTGGCAGACGCAGGATTTCATGCTATTACTCCTGACTTCAGAGGATATGGGCTCTCTGATCAGCCTTCTGAAATAGAGAAAGGAGGCTTTGTGGATCTTGTGGAAGATATGGTCGGCCTTCTTGATCCCTTTGGTATTCAGAAAGTAAGTACCCACAACTCTATTTCATGACTTCATATCTGGATCCCCCAGTTCATATCACAAATGCATGTTCCCCTGAGTTTACAGGTGTTTGTTGTGGGTACAGATTTTGGAGCAATGGTTGGTTATTATCTAGACCTCCTCCACCCTGATCGAGTGAGAGGAATTGTAGCAGTGGGGGTACCTTATATAAGATCGGTTTAAGAATCCTTTTGAGGGAAAAGCTTCCTGAAGGCTTCTATGTCAGACATTGGGAGGTCTGAACACTCTTTTCCTCTTCCTGCAAACCCAATACTAGGCCTATATTTGCTAATGGCAATTTCTAAAAAGAAATTATGCATGTAGGATCCCGGAAGGGGTTTGACAGATTTTGGGTGTTTTTAATGTAGAAGTTGTGGTAAGGAATATATATACACTTTTCTCAAGATCTGAATTGTCAGTGGTAGAGGAGGGTAAAGAGATAATGGATATGTATAATCCTTCAACGCCATTGCCACCTTGGTTTACTGAGGATGACCTAAAAATGTACTCAAGCTTATATGAAAAATTAGGATTTTCTTTTCCTTTGCAAGTTCCCTACATGGCTAGGACAAGGTAAACCCGGAATTTTTTTCTCCACCTCCTCTCTTGCTATTGTGAATCACCCAACAATTGTTTTTAATATACAAGCTAATGGTTTGAATTTTAACTGGTTTTTGCTAATAATTTGCATTTTGAATGCTGAATTACAAGAACTGGGGTAAATTGGGGGAAAATACAGATTATACCATTCAAGCTCCCACCCTTCTGATCATGGGTACTAAGGATTATTGTCTGAAATTCAAAGAGATGGAATCTTATATCAATAGTGATATAATAAAGGCTGATGTGCCCAAATTGGAGGTCAAATTATTCGCAGAAGGAAGTCATTTTGTTCAAGAGCAGTTTCCTCAAAAGGTGAATCAACTTGTTATGGGCTTTATCAATCAACAGATGAAGTCTTAAGTTTTTCTCGAAGATCTTTCTACAATGCCATGTTTATTTTGGTTATGATTACGGTTGTAAAATTGAACAACCAAGGATGAAATTAACTAGATAATAATGCCATTAATTAAAGAATTAATTTGATGAGTGACACTTAAGCAGGCTCCTTCCATGAGTGACACTTACATTTACAACCGATTATGGAGAGAGCTTCTTTTTCCCATTTAAAAAATTAGGGAAAATCTAATAGGTTCTAAGTTGAAATGTATTTTGTAATCACCTTTTTTAAGTTTTAAGTTTGAATAATTTATTACTTATAAAATGAGTATTTTATTTAATTTTTATCACATTAAGGTTTTTGACTAGATGACATTTAATGTGTTAGATGAAATAAAGACATAAATGAAAAGGTGGAAATGAAAATGCGAGAATTAAATTCTTGCATGTCCCATACCTATTCCACGGTTCAAATGAAAATGTGGGAATTAAATTCTTCCATGTCTCATACCTATTTCACTCCTCAAATATCTGGAGTCTTTGCTCTACCTTATTGTCTTGATCTCACTCACTTTATCACGTGATTGTAATTTGTAAACTAAAATATTCTTAATTGCATTTTTTTGGTATAGGACCCATTTTATAGGGTGTTGTGAATGACTTAATAAAATTTAATGACTTAGTTAGACCTGTAAGAAAATTCCGGCCATGATAGTTGATGTAAAATTTAGTGACTTTGTGGCTAACCAACTTCCTTTGCGAGCTCGCAGAAATCCTGAAGGTAAGAGTTGGTGTTTCAGTTGAGATGAGGTTTCCCTGCTATTGCAGTTTAAGGATGGGCTATTTGAGGATCTTAAGGTTGTCTATGTGGGTTGTTTAAAGGTTGAGGTAGAACCATCGGAACAAGATGATGTTGCATAGGATATTTTAGAAAATTTTAAGTGTGTTCCAAATTTTTTGCCTCTTGAGCTTCAAAGCAAGTTTTACCACGGGTTTTGCAAGCAGCAACTATGGCCTCTTTTTCACTATATGCTACCACTCATGATATAAAATCTCCACATGTACGAAAGTCTTCATGTATTCATGTTTAGTTCAAATAAACTACTCCACATAACGCGACCACTCATGATATAAGATTTGCAAAAAAAATTCCCACAAAATGCTACCACTCATGATATAAAATCTACACATGTACGGAAGTCTTCATGTATACATGTTAAGTTCAAACAACCTACTCCGCAAAACACAACCACTCGTGATATAAGATTTGCAAATGTATATGTACGAATTTGTAACAAGTTTTAAATGTAGACAGAACCTTTAAATGAAGTGGTTCATCTATATTTCTACACTTACAAAATCAATCACACCCCTTATCAACATCAACTACAAAAGAAATAACTATCCCTCTAAATCAAATAACATATACCGTTCAGCGTTCACATTGCATTACATACATGCAATTGCTAGTCCTAGGTCTTATTGAATAACATAAGTGTGATATGTGATTTTTGGCCAACTTATAAGTGTGACATGGTTATTGAAAATCTGCTGAATACAAGACCAGCAGAATCAATATTTTGACACTCGGCATACCCAAATTTCTTCTAGGATGGAGTGGTTATTTTTGATAGTTATTTTAAAATTAAATAAATCTCGTCCAGATAATGCCTTTATAATCTAAGATTTTTTTGTCCATTTTTAAACGGACGTGTGTCCCATTGACCATTCTTTTATCGTCTTAACATGGAACTCTAGGTACATTAACGTGCCATTTGCATTTACATGAAATGTATTCTACACTATGTTTTCTGTATTATACAGATGTTATTTTGGTTTGAAAAATTGATGTGGGTTTCGAGGAATGTATTTGAACTATATTGGAAAATCCCCATAATTTTTGCATGTCAACAATGGGCAAAATTTTCTATCCCAACCTCAAGAGACTTACGAGATTACCAATGGTCGAAGAATTCTCAATTCAGCCTTTTGTTTTATCATAATCCTACACAACATATATCTTTTTCCTGTTTTTTTTCCTGAAAAATACATCTTCTGCAAATGTTGTTGGCCTCAACATGTTTTAGTTTCTTAAAACTTTAAAGTAATTATTGTGGATCATGTATTGGGTCTCTCAATCGCATACAAAAACGGCATCGAATCAGCCTAAATGACCCTTCCATGCATGGGGCAGCCGCAGTGCAACAATATTCTTTAACTTGATACTATTTTTCATTGAGTGGCCTCATGTTACTCATTACTTAATTGTTTGATATTTAGTGCTAAAAGGATATATCATGAATCATTTTATTCTTAATTTTCTAATATAACATCAATACTATGTTGTAACCTATTTTGGTTAATATGCGTATGCTTGTGAGTAGATAATCTATGGTTTAAGACATTTCTATCAATTATTTGTGTAGGCTTTACATCTTATGGAACAAAGTAATACTCTAACATTTGATCATGTCAATTCTTATATGCTGCCGAAGAAAAGGAGATAGACACAAACAAGTGAGTCTAATAGTAGTTCTATAGAAAAGAGAGAGTCTTTGTTGGTTGGTCTAAAGGGAAGTGGAAAAGTAACCGCGAAGGATCTATTTCCAAATATTAGGTGAAATGCTTTTCTGTTATAAGGCCGAGCATGTCAAAAGGAATTTTGAAAGTGGCAATGCGCTCTTTTCGACAACAAAAAGTGACGAGGTCAAGAAAATATGGCGTAATTGAAGTTGAACATGATTTTAATAAGAAGAGTATGCCATCAAGGCATCATGTTATAGCAATGGTGATACTAGTTGGTTTTCTAATTTTGATGCATGTAGACATTTCAATTATTGTACAAATGGCTCGACAAAATTTACTGTAGACTCAAGATTTTTAGATTCAATTTTATTAGGTGATGGGAGATCACATGCGATAGAAGGGATAGGACCTATCTATATAATATTGAATATTGTTGCAAAGTTCGTAGTAATGAATATTTGGTGTCTTTCTAACATGATTAAAAATTTCATCTATTAGTCAAGTATTTAAAAATTCTGATATTATTGTGAATTTCTTTGGGAAGAAGGTTATTGTGTCTAACATGAAACATGACAAGGTTATATCCCTAGGAATTGAAAAGGTGGCTTGTATAGACTCCTTTGGCCATATCATAGTCAACTTACACCTATTAGTTGTAAAGGGTTATACAAATGTTTTGTGGCATGAGAGATTTGTACAAATCAACCTCAAATACTTAACTAAACGTAGTAGAGTCAATATGGTTCTGATTTGCCAACTATCGAAGAAAAATAGGATATGTGTGCATGGTGTTTGGTTAGAAAGAATAAGAAGAATTCATTTGTGATTGAAGTTTCTGACGCCCAAAGGAATCACGTTCGTGTAGATTGTTTTAAGCCATGAAATTCACAACAATCCTTAGTGCAAGGCATTTCTAGTTTTGGTGGATGATTTCTCCAAGAAGATGTCTATATAATTCTTAAAAAAAAATTCTAATAGAAAATTTAGTTTCAAGTAGTTCAAGGATTACTACAAGAAGGAAGGTGCTAAAAAATTGACAACCTCCTACACTCCACAAAATATGGGTGGTTGAATTGTATAATAGAAATATCATGGAGATGGCTCGGTGCATTATGATTAATGGGGTATACCTTACAAACACTAGAGATAAGTAGTGAACATGATGATGTACATCTTGAATAAGAGTCCATGCAATGCAAGATGCCACAATTAAGAAAGCTTGTTTTGAAATCCACTTGAGATAACAACTCTTCATTTTTAATCTTGTAACATATATGATGGTTCTGACAAGTAAATAGAGTAGAGTAGATTCCAAAAGTATGAGATATTTCATTGTTGTCTATAGTGACGAATCTAAGGTTTATATATTTATTGATATTTCCACTAACAATATAATCATTAATCATTAGTAGAGATGGCGATGTGAAGGAGATAAAATAATTATTTGTGAGGTACCCAAATCTAGTGTTGTGATCCCTTTAGAACATAGGGGATCTAGGTCATTTAGTACTCCCTCATAGATTTTAAGAAAATAACCAATGGTTGGCTAATATTTCTAATACATGGGTCTATCAATAATGGTAGTTGAGTTGGTAAATAATTTGATTCGGATATGGTTATCATAGAGTTCTCAAGTGAAACGTTGTTGTACTCCACCATGTAGAATATGTGTGAGAGGATGAAATGCCTCGATCAAATGCAGATCATGTAGGAATGGAACGAAGGTTTTTAATTTAATCGAGCATGTTCATTATTTTGTCTCGATTTTTAACAAGACTTGAACCATAACAATAAACCAAATTAAAAAGAAACCATGAATTAGTGACTTCCATGTACGTTGAATATGATGCCTTGATGAAGAATCATACATGGGAGTTGGTGGAATTACCTTTAAGAAAACATCACATTTAATCCCAATGGGTATATAAAGTCAAATATAAATTCAATGGTACTTTGGACAAGTAAAGGTTTGTCTTGATGCTTAAAGCTTATTCAAAACATGAGAAGATATCGTATGAGGAGACTTTCTCTTCTATAGAAAAGATGGTCACATTTCGGTTGCTTCTCTCCATGGCGATCAATATGGTTGGAAGGTGTTTTAGATGGATTTAAAGTGTAACTTCTTAAAAGAAGAACACATTCCCAAATGAAGAGCACCTCCTTGAAGGAATAACACATTCTCGAATGCATATGTGGATGAGGTCATTAATATGTTGCATCCTAAAGGGGTTTTGGTTTCGATCATGATCCTCTAGTTGCGAGTTGAAACAATCTCTGTATGTATTTAAGTAGGCTCCAAAGCCTAATATATTGTATATGGATGTATTCTCTTTTAACATAAGATGAGTATATCGTATCTAGATATATTTTAGCTAGTTTATTATGCACCATGTGTCCTTTAATAGGAATCTCTCTTTCCTTAGAGTACTTGAGTTTTCATTTAACAAATTTCATGGCCTAATTCCATATCAATTGGGGTCTCCTTCATTTGAGGAGACTTTGATTGCATAAAAATGAGTTGTAAGGTTCCATTTCGCCCACTCTAGGAGGATGCCATTCTTTGTAGCATCTCACTCTATCCTATAACCATATGAGTGACACCATTCCCTTTTATCTTAGACTTCTTTCAAATTTAGAGATCATTTACTTTGGACAAAACCAATTGTGGGAACAATCTCATCTTCCCTCGAAACCTTTCCTCTTTGAATGATTTACAATTGGGTCAAAATAGAATCCATGGTAGTATTCCTATTGAATTGGGTATGCTTATTCAAATCAAAGTGTTGTATCTTAACATCAACAACTTTTTAGGAAAAATTCTCACACCCTTTCCAACTACACTCGTCTACAAAACTTGTGGCTATATGATAACCAATTAATCGGCCACATTCCTTTTGAATTGGGTAAACTTACGTAATTACAAAATCTCAGTATCAATACCACCTATTTAACAGGGAAATTCCAACTACCTTTCTAACTGCACTCATCTCCAACTATTGTCATTATATGTGAACCAATTAAAATGACCTATTTCCTGCAGTTTGGCAAAATTACCAAAGTTGTAAATCTTGTTATTAGAAATAAACCTAGTGGAGAAATCCCAAGCTCCATCTCTAGTTGTAGTCTTCTTCAAGTGCTTGACATAGGGGCTAACAAACTTAATGGCACAATGCCATTGGAATTTGGAAAATTTCTCAAGCTTTGAAGGCTTCATGCAAATGAGAATCATCTTATCATTGGAAGCAACGACTTGTCTATTTTAACAGCCTTAGCTAATTGTTCCTACATAGAAGACCTTGTATTATCTAATAATTTTCTCGGTGGTGTCTTACCCTCTTGATTACCTAGCTATAAAGTGTACTCTACTTTCTTGAGTTGGGCAATAATAAAATAGAGGAAAAATAAAAAGTTGCATACAGCAATCTCAAAAAGCTGACATACTTGGGATTATCTTTCAATAAATTCAATGAGACTATTCCATCTACAATCAATCAACTTTTGAATCTTGAAAGATTGAATTTGGGAAAAAAATAACTTATCTGGAACAATTCCAAAAAAATTTGGTCGATGCAAAAAGGCTTGGTTTGTTATCACTCAATGAAAACACGCTTTGGGGACATTCCATGTAGTCTTGGTTATCTTCCACAACTAAGAGAGATTTTTCTTAATCAAATTAAGTTATCGGGAAAATAAATGGAAATTTAGGGAGATGTATAACGTTCAAAATGGTCCAAAATTTGTGTCCTCTCAAAATTTCCATTTCTATTTCAATATTTCTCGCAATTTATCAAGGTTCTATTTTGGATTTGACTAAAACGGTAATTGTCAAGCTATAGATGTGTCTCTCAACCATTTCTCGGGGAAATTCCAGCCACACTCTCAAGCCGCACATATTTGCAATATTTTAATTTTTCTTGGAATGCATTTGAGGGCCCGATATCAACATTACTCGCAAATTTGATGAATCTTTAGGAAATTGACCTCTCTAGAAATAATTTGTCAAGTGCAACCACACTTAGTATCAATGAGATGATTTTTTTTTGGAATATCAATCTCTCTTCAAGGACAATGCGGTTGAAATTTGTAAGACACATTTCAACGTTCGAGGACAATGCAATTGACACAGGCTTTAGCTGCGTATATGTTGTTTACAAGTTTTTTGTAGAATTTTAATTTTTTTACCATTTTTTGGATTTTTAATGATTTTATCAATTTTTTGAATTTTTTTGATTGTTTTGATTTTTTTATAGAAGAAAATATGAAGTCGGAGACAATGTTAAAAGTGACTGTAAGGAAAAAATGCCCTAGGTAGTAGAAAAGGTCGTCGGGAAGCAAAAATATGCCCCAACGTAGCGAAAATGTGTCGAAAAATAATCATCACGACAAGTGTTAGAAGACTTTTAGAAGAAATGCAATGGTTTCAGGGCACTTCAGGGGCGAGAAACACGTTGCGGGAGGAAAAGGAGCTTACCATTTGACTATTGATTTGAGCTCTGACCTACGAGAGGAAATGACGAGAATAGTGAATTGAAGGCACTGTGCACACTAGGTGAGGGACTTCGAGGATTCCAATGGATGGACCACAGGAACACAACTACTCTTTTTACCTTGACACTTCATTTTTTTGAATTTTTAGCTAAAACATGTATTTTAGGCTAAATTAGGGCAAAATTAGGGGGGGAGACTTTCTTTGGTGCGGCGTGGGTGCTTGGACGCCTACGTTGGCGGTCATTTTTGAATTTTGTAATTTTGCTTGCAGCATGGGTGCCTATGTTGGCTTGGTTTGTTGCATTTTTTGAATTTTTGATCAGAAGCATGGGCGCTTGGGCGTATATGTGTAAATGCATTTGCACATTTTGGATTTTTTGACTGCAACATGGGCACTTGGGCTTATATGTGCAAATGCATTTTGCACTTTTTGAATTTTTTTGACGGCAACATGGGCACTTGGGCGCCTATGTGCAAATGCATTTGCACTTTTTGAATTTTTGATTGCAGCATGGGTGCTTGGGCACTTATGTTGGCATGCATTTTGCATTTTTGATTTTTGACTGCAACATGGGCGCTTGGGTGCCTATGTTGGCATGCATTTTGTATTTTTGATTACAGAATGGGCGCTTGGGTGCATATATTGGCATGCAAGGGTGCCTAGGCGCCTGTGCCTAACTGCAAGGGCACATGTGCAACACTGAGTGCACTACCTATCTTCCGGAGGCCATAACTTTTGCTCCTAACATCGAAACGACTCCATTTTTTTGCGTTGGAAATATATTGAAGTCAAATATGCAATGATAAGATAAAATTGGGGTTTTGAACTTTTTACCAATTTGTTTTTGTTTTTGAATTTGTCTTACCAATTTGTTTGAGTTCTTGATGTTTATCTGGATGTTTTGAATTTTTCGACTAACAAATTTGAATGTTTTGGGTAGTTGTAAAACATATTTGAATGTTTTTGATTTTCTAGAATTTTTTTGAAGCTATGTATAGGAAACAAAGAAACGTGGATGCCCTAGTGACAGATGGGATGTACAAGGGTAGAATGCCACGTGTATGCGCAAGAAAGTGAAGATGTGAAATTTCCCCCAGCGTTAGATGGGAATATTCAATTCACGTGCGAAGTTGGATCGGGGCCAATATAGATAGGTTTAACATGATGATGAACAAAACCCAATGACGTCTTTAGGAAGGAGAAAGGATGCCCCCAACATTGTTGTCACCCTCAAAATTTCCCTCATTTTTCAAGTCAAGTTTCAAAATTTTGAGTTGGTGCATGTTATCCCAATTTCCCCCTAAAAATTGATCAAACATGACCTGTACGTTTAAGAAAATCAAGAGGGGCGGTCATGCGAACCCACATTCCAAATCCAACAAAGTGAAGGGTAGGGTTGGCCAAGGAGGCCAACGATGTCAAAGGAGATTAGAGCATGCGTAAGAAGATTGTAGAAAGGGCTCGAAGTTTTCAGACTTTGCAAGCGAGTCGAATCGGGGCAAAGCAACGGACTTGTGGAAGTCACCAAATGCCTCATCAACACAAATTCAAAAGGTGTGGCCCAAAGAGAGACCCCAAACTTGTGCCAACCCTCCACGTGTCCAAGGTCGAAAAAGGGACAGAGCCGATCGTTTAATTGACTAAGTATAAGAGGGTCGACGGAAGCCTCCATGTGCCTCATCGAGTGTAACTTCAGAAGTGAGACCCAAGGGACAAATCCCAAATAAGCGCTAGCTCTCCATGTGTCTAGGGTCCCACAGAAATCAAAAGGGGCAGAATCGATCGTTGTATCGGCTAAGGAAAGGAGAACCAGTGAAATCCCCACGTGTCCCTTCGGCGCTCTTTCAGGGGGCGAATCCAAAAGCAGAGTCCCAAACATGTGCCAACTCTCCACGTGTCCAATCGGTGCACCTCTAAAGGTCAGTCCAAACAAAGTCTCCAAATGAGCGGGAAGCCTCCACATGTCCTAGGTCAGACATAAAGCCTTTGCCAAACAGAGGGACTTAGTCAAAACACAAAAATACAAAATAGGCCCGCAAGGGACACGTGGCCATGTTTCAGGTCAAAGCGGGAAGGTGGGTTGTTAGAGGAACTTTGGAATTTTAGATTTTATTTTGAAAAGCGTAAAAGTATAAAAGTGAAGCGCAACCTGCTGACGCCTAGGTGAAGCCACGTGTTAATGCTTGCGTTGAAAAGTCAAAGTGGGAAGGCGGGCTGTTGGAGTGATTTGGGAATTTTGGTTTTATTTCCAAAAGGGTGTAAAGTTATAAAGTGACCCGCAGCCCCGCTCATGCCAAGGGATAAAGTCAAATGTTGAGCCCGCATCGAAAGTCAAAGCAGGAGGCGGGTCGGCGAAGAACTTTGAGTTTTTGAGCTTTTCTTTGAAAAGAGTTAAAATTGTAAAAGTGAGCCATGACTCTATCGCCACTCAAGTAAAGCCACATGTCAGGCCTATATTAGAAGCGGATGGGTGGACCAAAATGTCTAAAATGCAGAATCTCCATAAAAATCATAAAATTCAAAAGGCACCTCCAGGACAATCTCTTCCACGTGGACAACTCAAATTCAAAGTTGTAAAAGTGGGTTAACGACTATGATATGATGCATCTGGTTTTTCTCGCCAGGCATGGAAACAAACGAGGCATTAGAGAAGTTTGGATGTCAGTTTCTTGAATCAGTTTCATCATTTTTGTAACCGAATGTAACCATTTTTGGAAGCTATTTAATGGCTTCTCCACACCATTGTTTGGGGTTGGATCCTGGTACTCTGTAGATGTAATAGATTCGAAAGTAATCAATATAGAAGTTTTTCCCTTTCTTCCTCTGTTATTCCTTCTTTCCTTGTTCAAATTTGTGAATCATCCATCTTTGCATGATAAGAAACTTTGTGTTCTTGTTAATATGATTTCGGGAACTTTGTGTCTGTGAAATTATATCTATTATAAACGCGAATGATTCCATTCTGCATCTCCTTTGATCAATACGTATAAGGTTATACTTTGTTATCTATATTTCTTGAAAGTATTGTTATGTTCTTCCTCTCTCATCTCCTTAGTTCTTCTATTCTTTCGTATTGATGATCTTTGGGCATAAAATGTTTCAAAGTATCAAGAATCCACACTTTGAAAGTTGTACATTTGTATATAAGCTTTGCTACTTGATTTCAATAAGGGAACCTCTCCCATTAAAGAGGAGGGAATTGTTATCCCCTGACTGTGGTTTGTTAAAGTAACATTTAAAAACCAACAAGCGTAAGTCTGCCAAGAAGCACATGATGGAAAGAAGTAGAAGATTGCTTTTGTGAAAGGGGACAAAGGTTCCCAACAACATGGAAAAAAGAAAATCCTATACACATGGATGTTCAACAAAGAATAAGAATAACGAATGTGAATGAATATAGCTTAGAAGCCTCAATGAAGAAGCGATTAGCCAAAGGCACAAATCGTGAGACAAGATACAAACTAGAGTAAGAGTTTGAACAAGGTCCAAAAAAAGACACTTGGTAACATACTAATCCTGTTTTCTCATAGAGATATAATGTGTGCACGTGGAAATTTATTACCTCTTGGAGGGAAGATTTTATAGACAAAAAGTGAAGAAACCTAGCCAATGTGTAGGAATGATTTATTTTTCAAAGTTGATTTTATTTTTGTGAATGGATTTGTGGAAGGAGAGCTTTACATTTCTCGATGTCAACCAAGCGTCCATAGCCCCAATGGAGATGCATTTGATTCTAATCGCAACATTGCTCTATTGCCAGTCAAGCATCTATAACCCCAGTAGAGATTATTGGAAATACCCCAAGAGAGAGTTATATATCAATTTGCTTTTGTTTTTGATTTGATTGATTCTTTTTCTTTCTGAAAACTTATTTCAGCTCTCTTGTTTGACAAGGGGTTAAGAACCACTGATGGCTTGATGGAAGGAGGCGGAAGTGATTGTGATGACGACTTTGGCTAGTGTAAACAAATATGTCCAAAAGTTCTTAGCAATAAGTTTTTAGATGTTGATTATGATAGGATCTCTATAAGGTCGAGTGTTATTTAATTTACTAAGGTGATGAAAGACCAAAGAGAAATAGATACCATAGAGATAAATGTCATAAAATGCGTGCAAATACACTAACCAAAATATCACCGAAGGGATGAAAATGGGAGGAAGATTTGTAGAAAAATAGCAAGAAAGGGAAGAAAGAACATCTATGTGTATTCAATACCGGATTGCAATGATTGATCTTTGTACCTTTGATATATTGAAATGTTTTTCATTTTTTTTTTGTATTTTGTCTTTTTTGAAAAGTGAGACCGACAAGCTCACTCGACATGATAAGATTCAACAACAATGTTAGTGATTTCCTTGATAAGGAAGACTAGGCGTGTTTTCTTATCAAGAGTCATATTATCCTTGATCTCAATGATCATGGTGAGCTCATACTCAATAGATGACTACGTTTTATCATGAAACATGGATTTTGTGTGTGGGAGCTTGAGGTCCCTATCCAGAGGTTTCTGCACTTTATGCCATACTTGATGGGTGCGTTGATGTGCATTTTTGAATTGTGTTTGATTATGAACTTTAAGATTGTTTAAATTGTTTTAGGCTTTGGAGCTTTTGGAATTTTTAATCTGAGCCTGATGAAGGGACCGTTTTGGTTTCCTATAAGCTATAATGTGACTTTCTGATCCCGAGAAGTGGGAGAAGAAAGTGGATGAATAGAATTAATGTGAGAAATGATGGTGGGCTTGCCACAATCATTGATAGAAGGAAATGTGATGGATGCGAAGGATACGGTCCAAGAATTAAAGAGGATGGGCTACCAGGAGGTGTCCCATAGAATGAAGATAAAGGACTACTAGGATGTGGCCCTAAGATAGAAGATGAAGGACTGCTTGGAGGTGTCCCATATATAGAAGATGATGGGCTACTAGGACGTGGCCTAAGAATTGAAGATGAGGGATTTCTAGGACGTGCCCCTAATATAAATGAAGAGGGGATACCCAAAGGTGAGCCACATATAGAAGAAAATGGGCTACCAGGAGGTGAGCCACACATAGATGATGAAGGGCTACTTGGAGGTTCCCCACATATAGAAGCAGACGATGGGCTACCAGGTGGTGACCCAAGGTGAGAAGAAAATGAGCTACCAGAAGGTGAGCCACAAATAAATGATGAAGGGCTACTTGGAGGTGCCCCACATATATAAGCAGATGATGAGCTACTAGGTGGTGAACTAAGGTGAGATTGTGATGGAGGAATCCTTATAGATAAAGAATGATTGAGTGATGAAAAGATGGGATCTTCCTCAATGGTCTTAGGATATTCCTCTATTTTCTCGACAAAAGGAATCAATTTCTTCTTCCCAATACACAAGCGTATCAAAGTCAAGATTAAATCCTTGATTGTAATCCTCTAAGGGAATGCCATCGTGTGACCCCAGGAATTCTGTGATCATCTCCTCATCTTGAGATGAATTGATCGGTAGGGGTATTTGTTCTTCAACCATAGGAGGTTGATTAGAAGAAATGGGTCCAACTGGTGTGGAAGATTGAGAAGATGATGACTCAAGAGATGAATTAGATTTGGATCTATATGTCTCGCGAGTAGAAGAAGACATGGCTTTGAGATAGCTGATTGGTATTGGCTTTCCTAGAAGATGGCATATTGTTGGGAAACAACGAGGATCACTTAGAAAATCAGCATATGCTTGTGACATAGGAGTCATCTAAGGTGTTTGCGACGTATGCGTCGACTTAGATGATTGCGACATGGGAGTCGACTTAGAATATTGTGACATAGGTGTCGAATTTGATGATTGCTGACATGGGAGTCGACTTAGATGAATTTGGAGTCACCTAGATCTTCAACGAAGGAAGAGGTTATCGAGGTGGTGAATAAGGGAGGTCTTGCAAAGCAAAGGAAGGCGTGGCTCAAGAACCAAATTAGATGTTTTATTGGTGAGACTTGGAGTCACACGAATTTTCAAAGGAGGAATTTGTCACTTAGGTGACTGATAAGGGAGTCCTGCGAAGAAAGGGAGGATTGTGACTTAAGAGTCGAATGAAGTGAATAGCTCTGATGAGAATTTTTAGAAGATCGAGGTGAATCCAAAGAATCAGAATAATAGTTTGGATCAGAGTTAGAAGAAGAGTGGGAGGAAACCAAATAATAATCTGGATCAGAAGTGTCCAAACCATACCACCGATTATGAGATGAAGGTCGGGAACATGGTAATCGAATGGGTTCTCTAGCATGAAGAACCAAATGAGGCTTAGTCGTGATAGGCATCCTTTGACAGAATGTAGAAACCTAGGTTCCCTATTATCGTACGTATAAGGATCCATGCGATAGTCAGTCATTGTTGGAAAATTCCTAGACCTAAATAACATGATTTTTCCAAAGAAAATATAAGGAAAATAAGTATCACAATGACACAATTTTGAAAAGTCAACAAGGTTTAGACAACAAGCTGCAATTGTAAATTTCAAAATGTTTGATCAAAATTGGGCAACACAAAGGACATAAAGGGAACTCTTTTCCTGTTCTCAATTTGATGAAAGAGTTTCTTGATAATGAATGCTTTTGCTAAGGTTTAAAAATAGAACATGTAGAGTTCTTTTTATATAAAAATATTTCATTGATCACCATATTTTGTCACCTTGGCCCTTGTTTCTTTTTCCACTCAAGCTTAAAATTGACTAAGTATGAAGCTGAATGCGGAAGGTGTCCACATTTTCGTTGGTGCATTGGAGCATGGAAAAAGAGGAAAGGCTCTCAAACTTGCGCCAAGCTATCCACGTGTCCTAAACCTAATAAAGGTTTCCCTGACGGGTTGAAAAGTCAAAATCATAGAAAAGATGCAACAAGGCCTCCACGTGTCACTTGAGTGCACTTTCAAGTAAAGAAAAAGAGGAAGGCCCCCAAACTAACGCACACCCACCACGTGTCTTTCAGGTGTAGTTTAGAGGATCACGTTCTAGAAAGGTTCCCAAACAAGCGTCCACTCTCCACGTGGCAGAAAATGATCATCACCAACTCAAGGAGCAAAAATTGGGTGAATTAAAGGTGAATCACAAATATCTCGACAAGTAGTTGAGATATTGACCCGAAAGGGAAGATCGGGTAAGAAAATTGAATGTTGTCAGTAGAAGCTCCGATTCCAGATGTTGAAGCAGAGCCACAAACATCTATAAAAGGATGTCCGATCCAGGAAGAAAGGAGGAGTTTTTAGAAAAATAGACAAAATTTGTAAAAGAGATACAAGATTCAATTTTTGTAATAGCTAGCCTCAACAAGACTCCATTATAGAAGGAAGTTGTAATCTGTGCCATTTCGGCCTTATGTATCATTTTCTCCATAAATAGAGTTCTTGTTCGTGCACTTTAGCTTTCAAAGTTCTAAGTCTTTCTTTTCTACTAAGTAGTTCTAGATGAATTAAGAAGTCTATCATGTTATACGCCCTTGGGTTTTCACTTATCTATTATCTACGCATTGTCGTGTGTTTCATCTCCTCGAGACTCTAATAAATATAAGGTACTTCTAAAATAGGTGGATCATGCTATAATGCTCTTCAAACTATTCTAGATAGTCTCCCTGGGTATCTCTTTGTCTCTTTAGGATCTATTCGATGCATCACCTTATTTAGTTTTTACGTTTCTTCCAAGATTTTTCCTAACCCTATCTCACACTACAAGGAAGAGCGAACTCCTTTAAAATATGGAGGTTACCTTAGGGCACACGTTCCACTAACCTAAGGTATCTAATGACTCTGACGGTTCATCCACAAGGATAAACATCAACATTTTTCCTAAAGACGCCAAAGTGGGATAACATCTACACATCTGGATATTCCATCATCAAAGATCTATTGATTCTAGCAGTATTTAGTTGGTCTGCTTTAATTTACAAAATGAATGCGAACAAGGGTGAGAACAAGGGAGGAAGGTATCTTTGACTACTTGCAGCTATCTCCACAACAAGCAATCGAAGAGGTAGACACAGATCCAGAGATCTCCGTCTCCTCTAAAATGGACTCTCTCAACCTCTGCCGGGTAGGCCCTTCACGTAGTCACTTAGAACCCTCGGGTGCCTATTTTATGGCTCACTTTCAAGCTTAGCCTCTGAGGTAGTTAGTTTCATGGAACCAGGGATTCCGCTCATTCTACCCACACCCCTAGTGGCATGGAATCCTATTTCGGATAACGTGCTAAAGGTGCTGCCCAAATTTAATGGAGAAGACTTAAAAATCCTCAAGAACACCTCTAAGACGTAGCAGAAATATATGCGGTACATTACATCAGAGAACAAGATGTCGCCTTACGATTGTTAGCCACTTCCTTCAAAGGAAAGGCCCTGGATTGGTACCGATCCTTAACTCCTAACACTATCGGCACTTGGGACTAGTTAGGAGATGTGTTGGTAACAAGATTCAATGAAAAGGGGATAGATCATCGCTCCTACAACAACTTATCAACATCAAGAAGGGCCCGCAAGATCGATGACATATTTCAATACCATGTTTCATAAAACTTGGTAAAGGATTCTTGTCCTAGCAAGACCACCTACAGGTATGGCTATTTTTTTATTTAAAATCTCTAAATTTAGATATTTCCGTAATGATTCAATCATTAGGAGGGGATTCCTTACCGCAAGCCTATAATATTGTTTATGCACAAGCTGAGAACAATTTAATCGATGTCGGGAGACTTCCCCAGGACCCTTTTTCCAATGTACCCTGAGATAGCCCCCTTCCAAAAACACCGGTATTGAGTCCTACTCAAGCCCCTATGTCCTTGTGTAACTACCCATATGCTCATTCGACTCCCACTATTGCGTCATCATCTTCTTCTCCCGAAATGGAGGAAATGAAAAATATTCTAAGAAAATTTTCTAATGAGATAGTAAATCTTAAAAGGAATCAAAGTTGCTTATCCAAGACAAAATTATCAAAATTATCAAGGTATCAAGCCCGCCTATTCCCCTCAATAACCCAGAGATTGCAACATGCGCAACGGTCTAACCAACTACTAGTTCTTGTACTCAACGCCCCACCAAACCTGTTCCACCTAATAACGAAAGAGAGATGGTATCCTACCAAAACTATTTGGCCGAAGATCCCAACACTTGATGCTTCCCATGTATTAATTCCCACATGCCAAGAGATTGCCTCCAAGGAACTTGCAAAAAGGTGGTTGAACAACGATTAAGAGAGGGCAATGATTTGGATACATCCAGACCTTATTAGTCCGTAGGAGTCCAAAATGTTGCTTTCATCACATAGATTCAAGGGATGTCCCTGGAATAGGAAGTAGAGATCGCACTAGAGCATGCTCTTTTCTCTTGGATAGAAGGAGAAGAATCCATATTTACAAATGAAGCATCTATTTCAAATCCTGTTCAGTTTAATTACAACACTCGCTTTAAGAAAAGGATCATAGAGGTTGACACTCCGATCCCAAGCATGACTAACAAGATGCAGAAAGAGCCTTCAACCATTATAGCCTCACATCATTTGGCTATTGCCATAAAAGAAGCTCCAAGAGGAACTATTCAGAATCAAGATGTCTCCCACCCTGCTAGTGAAGGAACAAAACACCAACTATCATCTAAATTATTTCTGCCCAGACCAAGTAATGTGGTCCAACAAATCAAAAAAGTGCTAGCTAACGCATCCTTATGGGATCTTCTGAGCATCCTAGAGCGAAGAATTTTCTCCAAAAAGTGCTCAAACCAAATGATGATCCAACCACCTCTGACAAGGAGAAGGAACGGGTAAAATCCACCCGAGTCTCAACGGAGGTAGTACTGTTGAATCAAAAGGAGAGGTTAGTAAACCAAGGCCAAATCCTTTTTTCATGACTCTTATCATAGGCAGGAAATTATTGCATAATTCTATGATAGACTTCAACGCTAGCACTACCATCATGCCTAAAGTGATTGCAGACGCCTTGGGCATTAAATATGAACCCTTAAAGAGAGGAGTCATGCAATTGGATGGGAGGTCTGTTCAAACCATTGGAGCTATCAAGGGACTCCCATTACAGCTCTATTCCTTCCCAAACATAACCATCCCACAGGATATCATGGTAATCGATGTCCCGCCAATATTTGGAATTTTCCTCTCTCATGATTTCATAGCTAAGATTAGAGGCTATATGTCTCTAGATTGGTCTCATCTGATTTTGCAAACCAAATATGGGTCTAAAATGAAGGTCTTGTCAAAACCCCTTTCCAAGGAGCATATAACAGACCAAGCGGCTTCAGGATTCAAAGCTTCCCATGCTATGATCACAAGAGAAGATGAATCATACACGGAGGATGAAGACCATCAAAGTGACGATCATCTATCGAACTTCGATCATTGGCAAGTCTTCAATAATGATTGACAGATTATACACTTCCTTCAACAGTTTGATTAATTTGCGAACCAACTCCAATCCAAGATCGAGGAAGCATATGGAGATCATATTATCTAATTGAAGATGAATAAACTTCCAAAAGGGTTAATAACCCTAGAGAGTCTTTTTGATTCAAACGATGTTAGTTCCGACCGAAGGAAGTTTGCAGCAATAAAGGAGGACTATGTCGAACTAGAAGTAACTAAGGAGAGAAGACTAAAAGTTGGGAGATCGGTGACTCAAAAGGAAAGAGAGAGACTCATGGCTCTATGTCATAAGTATGATAAGGTGATGGTTTGGATGTATGATGATCTGCATGGTTACAATAAAGACATTATTCAACACACCATTGACCTTGAAGAAGGGGCTAAGCTGGTATGATAGAAGCAAAGTCATGTGAATCCTAAAATTGAATCCCTCATCACCGACGGATCGAGAAAATCCTAGAATCCAATATAATCTTTCTTATCAAGCACATGACATGGGTCTCCAATCTAGTTCCAGTAAGAAAGAAGAATGACAAATTTCGGCTCTGTGTGGATTTTAGAGACCTAAATAGAGCCTCCTTGAAGGATCACTACCCTTTGCCCTCTATGGAACAAATATTATAGACGGTCGCGAGGCTCAGAGATGTTTTCTCTACTGGATGGTTTTTCGGGCTATAATCAAATATGGCTCATAGAAAGGGATCAACATAAGACGATGTTCACAACCAAATGGGGAACTTTTACTTACGCAAAAATGCCTTTTGGACTCACAAACGCTGGGGCTACCTTTCAAAGGGCCATGGATTCCGTGTTTGGATCACTGATAAACAAAGTGATCCTTATATATCTTGACGATCTCATGGTGTTCACCAAAACAACGAAGGAGCACTTCGACACCTTAGAGGTTGTATTCAAAAAATGCCAAGAATTCAAAATCTCTCTGAACCCAAAGAAATGTGTCTTCGGAGTCCCCAAGGAAAACTCTGGGACATATTGTGTCAAAAGAAATAATATCCATTGATCCCAAGAGAATTAAGTCCATTCTGGAGCTACCCTTGCCAGTAAATAAAAAGTAGTCCAATATTTCCTAGGAAAGATCAACTTTGTTAGCAAGTTCATTTTGGAATTTTCCGGGACAATCCGCCCGATCACCCTCATGTTGAAAAGCACCTTTCTTTCAAGTGGACCTCTGAAGGTCATCTTGCCTTCAAGGTGATAAAAGAGGCCGTTGCATCCACCTCGATGCTACGTAATCTAGACTTCTCAAAATATTTCATTATGTATGTATACATAAGTAAACATAGCGTAGCATATGTACTAACGCAGAAAGGAGAGTCACAAGGAGAGGAACATCCGATTGCCTTCTTTTCAAAGACCCTCCATGACTATGAAACAAGGTACAATTTTGTAGAAAGATAGGCTTATGCCATAGATAAAGGCCTAAAGAAATTTTGACACCTTGTCACTCATAATAGAATCCAGTCATGGTGGCTCACTCCAACGTCAAAGAATACATAATGGAGGTCGAGATAACAGATAAAAGAGCTAATTAGATTAGTAAGATCCTTGAGTATGATATTGAGGTAAAGCCCACAAAGCTTGTGAGGGGTAGGGGTCTATGTCAATATTTAACACAGGACTCCATGCCCCTAATTGAAGATGAACATGAGGAGATACTATATCTCCAGGAAAGTGATTCAGATAGTTGGGTCTCAGACAAGGTCTGTTTTATGCAGACCGAGAAGTATCCAAGCCATCTCCCCTTGAAAAAGAGGAGATATTATAGGAAATAAGGGGTCAATTTTACTATGATCAATAATTTCCTTTTTAAGAGGAATTTTAATGGAATCCTACTAAGATGCCTGGACAATGAAGAAGTTGAAAGAGTCTTACGAGAATTACATCGCGGGAGCTCGGAGGCCACTTTTCCACCCAAACTACAACCATGAAAATTTTGCAAGCAAAATAATTTTGGCCAACCCTGTTAACTGACAGTCAAGCAGAGGTAAACAGATGCAGGGTTTGCCAAGTTTACACCAATTTCCGGAGAAATGCGGCCTTACCTCTCAACCCCATCCTAGTTGAAGAACCCTTCACACAATGGGGTCTAGAATTCATCAGAATGGTTAATCCTACTTTGAGTGTCGGCCACAAATGGATCCTCACACAGTAACCAATTACTTCACCAGATGGGTTGAGGCAGTCTCCCTTAAAGAGAGCACTGAGAATGTAATCCTAGGACTCCTACATGATATAACTACACACTTTTCCCACCCAACACTGTCATATCAGATAATGCTAAGGATTTTGTGGGAGCCAAGGTATCTGAATTTGCGGTAAAGCACGAGATCTACCTAAAAATGTCCTCCAATTATTACCCATAGGGAAATGGTCTGGCAGAATCTACCAACAAAAACTTAATCAGACTCATAAAGTGAATGGGGCATGAGCATAAGAGATTATGGCATGAACATATCAAAACAACCTTATGGGCTGATCGGATCACCCCAAAGAAGATCTTGAAAACTTTATCGTATGAGATAGTCTATGGGAAAAGCATTATAATATCGATTTCCCTAGAAATCCTTACATTACAACTATTGAAACAAGCTAAGATAGAAGAGAATGGAGCGATGTAGGTGAGACTCGCCGAGGTAGTAGAGCTCAAGAGAAATGCAGTCTACTCATGAGGCCATGATTAGCTGCGGCAGTGGTCAAGACTTGGTTTGATCAAAAGACATCGGAACCGGAATTCCAAGTTGGTTGGGACTATGTTTCTAAAATGGGACGAAAGGGATTCTAGGATGAGAAATAATGGAAAGTTTAATCCATTATGAATGTGACCCTTCAGAATTAGCGCATGCAAACAACACAATGCATTTGATCTTGAAACTATGGAAGGAGATCCCTTAGCAATTCCGACGAATGGAATTCCCTTGAAAACTTTTCTGTAAGTCCCTTCGTAAAAAGGTTGTATCATATGTATATTTTTCTTTTCTTTTTCTCCGCTTTATCTATTTTTTCCTTTTAATAAGTGTCTCGGACACGTGTCCTTTGTGGATTCCCTTCCCGCTTTTAAAATTTTGGAGGGAGTGTACCTTCCTGTTTCTCCCCGAAATTAATGATCCAACAACTTCCTTGACACTTGAGAGAAAAGATTTTGAATTGATAAAAATATCTTGAAGAACGCAAAATTTGGCGCTGAAGGTCATTAATTAGAAAGGGGCCATAGTGTGAAGTGACCCTGTTTGCGTGCAAGCAATTACTCTCCAAGTAAAGGTGGCTATTTAAGACATTGGGAGCGTTCAAAAAACTCATTTCAAACACCGAGTCTTTTGAATCAATCGTCAAGTGTCAAAACTATAAGAATCCTAGCCTTCTCCAAATTCAGAGAAAATGCCATGGCAACCTCCAGCTTTGTACCACCAGCAATATCTTACACAGGATAACCCATTCCCACTCATCCTCTACAACCAAAGTTGAGGTTCCTTGATGGAGGGTCTCAATTTAGTGACCCTACTGTGACTTCTGACCCTACTGACGACATCTTCAACCCGGTCCTCAACAAGAATCCCAAAGCTTTGAGAGAGGAAGTCTTCACCAGGTTTCTTAACCTGGGAAATTATGAATCTTTCGGTTCTAGAATCTGGAGTATGACACTCACCCAATACATGGTGCCTCTCATGCACCCATACCCCGAACTCAAATAGATGTGCGCAGCTTTTGATTCAGGAACCCATACCATCCAGGAAAAAAATTAATGGTGGGAGTTACACCACAAGCTATGAAGGACTTGTTGGCCATGAATCACGACCTAATGGATATTTCTATGATATGGCCAAACTCCAAAGTCTCTAGGCACAATGAAAAAATAAAGCTTCATTCCTTAATAGGGAACTAAGATAGGAAGATGCGGGCGGTTCAGGGACTGTGGGATTTCCCATTCCATTGAAATCACTTTTAGTAGATTCTCAGAATGCCTGTTCCATGTTGACATTCATCTTCGGAAAGATTCAGACAGAGGCATTGAGGATTGGCATATGACAACCTTATTTTGAATGAGTCTGTCAACAAGGAGCAGACCTACCGCTTCGATTTCGTTGTAGTCATTGTGAAATCTATTTACGAATAGCTCAACCAATTCTTGGTAACCTTAACTTTTAGGTATTCATCCTATATGTTCGATATCATTCTGTATCAGAATGCCCAATATTTTAGTCAATTTATGACTCTGACTCTATGGGATGCGGAGGTGGATCCTCAAAAAATCATTCCAAGTGTCCGTATGGACCCATATACTGTCCCACTCATCGGACATATATGAATTTTTTTTTTTTTTTTTTGGAACCCCTCTTGCTTGAGATTAATCCTGAAGGGATCAATAATAGATTGAATGACTCAGTGTAGTCTATCCTAGCATACTCCCTACACCCTTGCGATTAATTATTCACTAGAGGAAATTCCATGATTCACCTGCATTGTTTTAGAGAGGAATCCTTTATGCTCCTAGGGTGCTCACGGGTCGGGTGGTGGGCCTCAAAATAGCTAGGCAACTAGTACTCCTGGACGTTGAGTTTGGCTCAGGATGAAAGAAGAAGACAATTTTTGATCTCCCTTGAGTAGGGGAGGAATCACTGTGCTTAAGAGAAAGGTAGAGCATAGCCTTACAAAGAAACTAGCTTCCTATGGGTTTTCCTTAATTCAAGACTCATGGAGGTATGACCCAAATGGGACAATGGCCGCAACTCTGGTTCGTAACAAGGTCTCAGAATCCTGCAAGCATGAGCCAAGGGAATTTTGAAGCAAGGTAGAACCCCAGATAGAGTCGCCTAATATATTCGTCGAGCTCAAAGACATACCGACCCAGTGGGAGGCATTCCACCAGGTCAAGTACAAATATGACCCCACTCTCACCATGACTAAGGGACTCTGAGCAGCCCTAAAGAAGAGAGATTGGAGCACAGAGAAAATTGAAGCCTATTGGAAATATAGGTAGGAGATTAGCCAGAACACCTTGAATTTTGAGGTTGTCTCCAATGATGAGAAGTGGGAAGAGTTCTAGGACGCATATCATGCTTCCGATGCGGAGAGTGAGGATACAATCACAATCACTTTGGAGCAATCTTTAAAATCAACTACAAAATCCTCGGTCCCCAACAACAACAATTACCTATTCCACCTCCACCTTCCATTTCTTAGCAAGATCTTCAAGTCTAGGCTCCCATGCCGTAGCCTATAATCATCCCCTCGGGTGAGAAAACCGCAGATGAATCAACCTCAGTCCATTGCACAAGAAGTTAAAATTAGTCGCTACTCTTGTTTCTCCTCCGCCTCTCCCTCCTCCAGGGACTCCATTACAATCTCCCCCTCTGCCTCCATTTTCCCCTTCTAGAAGTATTCCCTTGTCTGTGACTCCATCATAGACTCTCCCTCCGCCCGGCACCCCCTATTTCCTCAACTTCCCTCCACCATCCCAACCTTCTCCCCCTACGTGGTGACAGGCCCTTCTTCGGCCCTAGTAACTTCAATGCCCCAACCACAAGTTACAATTCCTTATGGCCTACCACCCGGGTTCCCATTCGTGGGAGGAATGGTCCCTTCTTCCTCTGAATTTTTGAGTCAAGCCGAGTCTGCCAAGGCTACTTGAGACAATGTAAGGGAAAACAAAGAAGAAGGAACTCAAGCGGTAGGAGCAACAAATAAAATTTGGTCATTATATGACCATCAACAGAGCTCCTTAACAATCACCCGAATCATCCCTCAAGCATCCAAACCCACCGAATAGATGCAACCGATTCTTATTCTATTAGTGCTTTTCATTTGCGGTCGACCTTTCGAGTTTTGACCTTACGATAAGGTTGAATTAATGAATGAAACGATGGCGGTAGTCACTACGAGAAGACCAAGCTCGACAATCGGTTGAAAAGGTGCAATCTATCCTTCAAAGGGAAGAGGCCACTGTGGCTAACCATGAGGCCGAGATAAAGGCCAAAGGTAAAGAAATTGACCAGCTCTTCAAGGAGTTGAAGGAAGCCCCATCACAAGAGACCCTTGCGGATTCTCAGGAAGAGGCTAAGACTCTAGCATCCAAACTCACCACATTTGAGGCCTCGACCAATTCACTAGTGCAGGAAAAGGGATACCTCCAATAGCAGGCCAATTCAAGAAAGACGGAGGTGGTGACAATCCAAGCCAAGTTGTGTTCCGTCGAGGTGGAAAAGGGTAACCTCTAAACAAATATTAAATCATTTGAGGACGCGATCAAAGACTTGACCCACAAATTGGGGAAATAATCCCAGAAGGGGGGAATTGTAACATTCGTACAAGAGCTATATGCTTCCTACCTGTGACCGAATTCCACTACAATAATGGATTTATCCCCACACTTGAATTTGTATTCGATGCTCGTGGATTGTGCTCTAATGTGAAAACCACCGCCTTCACCATCACCAACACACTGTCTACCAAGGTCCCTGAATCAAAACTCTTGATTTAGAAAATTTATGATGCTTTAGACTCTGCCTTACAAGGGGTAGGGATTATTGACAGGTGGTTGATCACTACGAAAATCAATGAGATTCTAATATGCAACAAGGCCTCTAACAAATGCCAGAATCTCTTGGCGCAACTCCACTAGGGAATAAAAGAGAGGAAGCAGAGCATTAACGAATTAGTTCAGTTAATCTTCCCTTCCCCCTTCCCCAATGATTCTATAGTCCTCTTAAAGGACCAAATTCAACAACTCTTGATTGCAAATGCCAAGACAAGACTGTCTTTCAGTCTTTAAAGGAGAGCTCTAGTGTTGCCGAGGTGGAAGCCATTCTAAACCCCATCGTGTATTTAAAGTTCTGCTTACACGTAAGGAGATAATCGAGCTGGATTGAGCTTTCCAGGCCTTGCAAAGAAGGACTTACCCAACAGAGGCAGAATGGCTCCAGTATCAGGATGCATTACAGAAGCTTTGAGAGACATTTTACGAGGCCACATTTTGATTTTTTGAGGCCGATGAGATTTTCAGATTCTTCCATGACTGGCACATGGAGTCCCTTGGTGAGTCGCCATAATTGTAGAGTTATTTTAATATAAAAATATTTCATTGATCATCATCTTTTGTGGCCCCAAATCTTGTTTCTTTTTCCGCTCAAGCTTAAAATTGAATAAGTATGAAGCTACATGCAGAAGGTGTCCACATGTCTCGTTGGTGTAGTTGGAGCATGGAAAAAGAGGAAAGGCTCCCAAACTTGCGCCACGCTATCCACATGTCCCAAACCTAATAAAAGTTACACCGATGGGTTGAAAAGTAAAAATCATAACAAAGATACAACAAGGCCTCCACGTGTCACCCGAGCACACTTTCAAGTAAAGAAAAAGAGGAAGCCTCCCAAACTAGCATGCACCCATCACATGTATTTCATGCGCTGTTTATAGGATCAAGTTCCAGAAAGGTTACCAAATAAGTGTCCAGTCTCCACGTGGTAGAAAAGGATCATCACCGACTCAAGGAGTGATGATTGGGAAAATTAAAGGTGAATCACAAATATCTGGACAAGTAGTTGAGATATTGACCCAAAAAGGGAAGATCATGTAAGAAAATTGAATGCTTTCTGTAGAAGCTCCAATTCGAGGCATTGAAGCATGAGCCACTAACATCTATAAAAGGATGTTTGATCCAGAAGAAAAGAGGAGATTTTTAGAAAAACATAAAAAATGTAAAAGAGATACAAGATTCAGTTTTTGTAATAGCTAGCCTCAACAAGACTCCGTTATAGAAGGAATTTGTAATAGTGCCATTTTGGCCTTATGTATCATTTTCTCCATAAATAGAGTTCTTGTTCTATGCACTTTAGCTTTCAAAATTCTAAGTATTTCTTTTTTGCTAAGTAGTTCTAGATGAATTAAGAAGTCTATCGTGCTATATAACCCTTGGGTTTTCACTTATCTATTATCTACGCATTGTCATGTGTTTCATCTCCTCGAATCTAATAAATCTAAGGTACTTCTAAAATAGGTGGATCATGCTATAACACTCTTCAAACTATTCTAGATAGTCTCCCTGGGTATCTCTCTATCTCTTTAGGATCTATTCGGGCGCATCGCCTTAGTTAGTTTTACATTTCTTTCAAGATTTTTCCTAACCCTATCTCACACCACAGAGAAGAGCCAACTTCTTTAAAATATGGAGGTTACCTTAGGGTGCACGTCCCACTAACCTAAGGTATCCAATGATTCTGATAGTTCATCCACAAGGATAAACATCAACAAAACCTAGGCTAATTTTGCAGGCGTAATAACGCTTAAGTTGTAAAAAATAATGATGACTATAAATGGCCATAAATTCAATAGGTCAATGTGAACCTAAGAACCAAAGAAAAAATAATAAGCTACCCTAGCAAGGTAATATATGACACAAGTTTTTCTAGAACAATACAATGATGTATAATACTCAAAATTCAATCACAACAAATAGTTTTCTCCCTAAGATTTTCCAAATAGGTTTAAAACCAAATAGTGACAACACAATATCACCAGTTAGGTCAAGTTTGAAACAAACAAGGCCTAAATGATAAGATAATGTTGACGTGACCTTCTAACAAGATATACTAAAAACCAGTTTCTAAACACTAGCAAATTCTAAGTCTTGTAAAATGGATGATACAAATGTGAGCAGTGTAACAATGCTATTTGGACACGTAATCAAGATTTGCAAGAAAGCAAGATTTTAGTATCAAAATGGTGTTATAACGATGCTAACAAAGTAACCTCAACACTTACAAAATTCAAGACAAGGCTAGGATGTAAAAACTATGTCTAAGTATAACAAGGAATTATTAAGCGTGTGAGCAGCGTAACAATACAATATAGAGATTTAGGCCAAGTTTCACAATGGAAATAAGATGTAAATGTCACAATTATATGGCTATAATGCGGGAAACATAACAACTCTAGAGAATGCAATGATAAGACAACCTAACTAGAGAATACAATGATAAGACAACCTAACTACAATGATAGTAAGTCTCAAATATGGGTTTTGAGACACAAGGGGCTACTAGATCGTGAAGACGTACCATTCACACTTTCAACTCTTGCATTCCCTGCCATGACATGGTCATGCAAGAAGAATACAAAATTGGAGGACATGATTATATCTAGTAGGTATTCATAGATGTTTATTCTTCTTTTGTCTCAAAAATGAGCAACACGAAAACAAAGGGGGTAGACCAAATGGTGATGAAACAAAATAAGTATACTTTACTAAAGTTTCACCTTGCCTTAGGGAAAATGAAAAAATAGAGAAAAGTAACACATTGTAGGTTTCATGATGAAATGTCATGTGGTTTAAACTTTAAGGGGTTCATTCCCTTGTTTGAAAAACAAGATTTTGAATCCAAAAAGTTTTCACTTTTGAGAGATCTCAAGTATAGTATCTAAGAAAAAAATTGGCTCCAAGTGGTAAAATTTCTTAGGGTTCTCTCTCTAGGTGTCAAAAATCTAGAGCAAGCTCGATTTACCCAAAAAGTTGACCGACTAGTTTGGGGTTATCTTGGATTTACTTTACTCCCTTTAGTATAATGAGCACCAAGTGCATTTAGTTATATTTTCACTGGGGCCGCGATACAAATATCTTTGAGTCTAAAATTTAAATAGTCAATTTGGTAGTGTGGAGCACTTTCTCGTTTCATTCAAAAGGTTCAATCTTGTGTGAACTACCTTAGGGTTCCTAGGACCACCCCCATTTTTGTATCTTAAGGCTTATGCCAAAGGGGTTATGTCCTAGTTAAGCAGCGTGATGTAGCTATTAACCGAAACTTGCAAATATAATGTGATGATTGTGGTATGTTTTTTTAATCTTTTAGAGTTAATGTGGTTTTTGTCACACTCCTTTTGACATACAATCACATGCATAGTTAGAAAAATTGTTTAGGTCCTCCTATCATTGACTAGAGTTAGGTCCTTCACACAAATGGTTAGTAGTTCCAAAAAGATTCACAATATCATAGGAAAATAGCAATGAAAAATTCTTGTAAATCAACTAACTACCATCAAACTTTGCAAAAACTAGCTTCATTCCCAATTAATCCAAGCGCTTCTTAATAAAAAGACTAAAATTGCTTTTAAATCCCAAGATCACACTAGGTGCAAGGGAAGAGCATACACAAATTTTAGCCTTGATTTCTTTATTAAGTGAAAAATCTCTTAAACTAAAAGATCAAGCATATGCAAAAATGAAGGTTTATTCTCTTAAGCACAAAATGAATGATGATTGTTCCTCTTACTTACTCCTAAGAAGCAAAAAAATGGTTTATAGGTTCTTTTGGTTCTCAATATCACACTAGGTGTAAGAGAAGAGCATACATAACTTTATTACAAACTCAGTCAAAGTATGAAAACATAATCACTCCTCAAACCCTAACCCAATTTACTCAAAAATCCCTTATCAAACCCTAGGACAATTTTGTTAGGAATATTGCTCTAAAATAAATAAATTGACAAAAATAGAATCTAGAAACCCTTAAAAACTGATAGGAATCATATAATTGAAATTTAGGAATTTGAGAAAATTTTACCTTGATGCATGGGCACCCCTCTTAGTGCACATGTGATCACAGTAATGTACAAGCGCTCACAATAATGCACATGCGCTCACAGTCATGCACAGGTGCCCCTATGTGATTTTTCACACAATCAATGATGCATGGGCACTTCCAATGAGGCACAAACAATCTTCTACATGCACAAGGAATTTTATTACTCAAAACCAAAAATTCAATGTATGCAAGGGCACTCACAGTCATGCACAAATGCTCATAGTCATGCACATGCACTCCTCTTTCATGTAGGTGCTCAAACTAACTTCCTCGAAGGCCATAAATTTTTCTCCCGACCTCAAAATGAATCATTTTTTTGTATTGGAAAGGTATTGAAGTGAACTACGTAATGCCAACATAAATTTAGAGCAAAAAGTTACCAAGAATTTAGGGTATTCATTTTTAGAAAACTAGTTCTTTCTGACATATCTAAATGCTTTGATGAATGTTATTTTGAAAAGATTTCTTGAAAAAGGTCCAATCTTTGGTATTTTGAGGAAATTTTGATAGGGCTTCACCTCTTTATATCCTGCAAAGAAGATGAAAACACAACTTCTACTACTAATCTAGTTGAAAAAAAATCTAAAAATGGAAATTGATCTATAAAACTTTAAAAATGACTCTAAAACTTTGAAATTAATCTAAAAGCTTGAGAAACGAATCTAAAAGCTTGAAATTACTCTAGAAATCTTGTAATTAATCTAGGAAACTTGAAACTAATCTAAAAACTTGAAATGAAAAACTTTGAAACTAAGTTAAAAAGATTTAAAAATTGAATGCAATGGGGTATTGTCCCATGGGCGTGCCAAATGTAATCACCCTAAACTTTTCAAAGAAAATTACATGACTAACTAAGGAAGGATAACACCATTACCACCTCTAGTCAAGGTTTTAAGCCTAGGAATGAAACATTAAGACAAAATCTAAAAGGAATGCTTAACTAGTATGAAAATAATACAAGATCTATCTAAACATGCCTACTAATATGCTTGAATTACCTAACATGGTCCTAAATAGATCTAAGAGGGAAATCAAATTGGGTTGGTTCTTTACTCCAAACAATGGTGAAATGAACTCTCCAAATGACTTGTTAAGTTACTTTAGATTATTCATCTAGTAACCTTATTGAAGGTTTTAGGCAAGGATTGAACTTGCCTATGAATCATATGTATTATATGAGATGCAAATAAAAGCATGGTGTAAAGTATAAAGGAATAAGGTGCACTCTTTTTATAGTTTTCCTTTTGGGAGAAACTTGTATTTTGGTGCATGTGGGACTAAAATCCCCAAATTAGATTAGAATTGCTAATCATGATTAGGCCTTGCTAATCATAATTAGTGAATTACCAAGTGATTAAGAGGTGTGGAGCCTTAATCAACCGCTTAGGGTCAACTAGGATGCTAGGATAAGTTTTGAAGCATCTTTGAGACATTATGAAGGTGAATGGGGTGATTTTGAGTATTTGGAAGAGGGGTTTGAGTCAATACTAGGTATATTGACCAAAATAAGGGCAAAATAGGCTTAATTATCTTAAATGCTAATTGTTTGTTTTGAAGAGGGTTTTGGCTTATGATTCGTTGTAAAGTGGCATCCTGGATGTAAAAGAGGTTTGGTGATTAATGAAGTTCTTTTTAATCAACCAAAGTGGCAAGAAATGTTAGTTAATTAGTAAAGATCACTAATTATAGCGCAATTAGCAAGAATACGAGTGATTTGTGTGCATTTTGGCAATAATATTACACAAGTGGAATTTAGGTGTCTACACACGATTTACAAAATAAGTCATCACCTGGGGAACTCCCCTACATAGAATACATAAATACAACTCATATATCATCATTCATTGTCACTATTTTGTACCGCAAGAGCTCTAGAACTAGATGCATTGCCAATATCTCTACACCGTTGATCGCGACCTATATATATCTCTACCTTCCTACGTAGTAATGTAACCTTTGTCGACTTCTCTGAAAACTAGATTTGTAACTCGATGAAATGTGCAAACACATCCTACGCCAAGGACCACCACCATTCACCTCTCTCGGGTCATCGTGTCTCCTCTCGCGTAGATTGTCCCTCTCACTCAACAACATAATACATGTTGCTACTACTATGGCCATTGGCTCATAAAAATGGGCATGCTCGCTTGTAATGTCGTCTACATGCTCCAACATTCCTCCACCCACAAGTATGTTGGTGGGCATATTTCAAGTCAATATGTGGATAAATGTGTCCACAGATTAAGGACCAATAAGTGTCACCTACAACCAATAAAACAACACGTTAGGTAACCATAACCATCACATAAACAAGTAAAAAATCATATAACATATCTATACCAATACTCAAGCTTTGCTATCACTCGCGCTTACATTATCGGGGCATGTGCTTGTCCTCTAGTCCTCCACCCCGTGGTAATTCCGATGTATCTGCTAAAAATGGAAATAAAAACACCCATCGATGCACCTCCCATCATGCACAATATGCCTCCGTACTCCCCGCATCATCTCCATCTATCACTCTATTACCATGCCGACCTTGTCTAGCCCGAGAGGTACTAACTCCTCTCTGTGGGCCTTGGTCTCACCCCCGGCTATCGTTGGTGCTCTAATAACTCTAACCCATACATATGGCTCTAGGGCACATCCTAAGCCATACCAAACTATCGAGATACCCGCTCCACTGGAGTAACTCGGTCACCCCTAGAAACCGATCCTCTAACAACATCATCCTCTGTATGCATCGTAGCTCTACCACATCCTCTGACCATCCACCATAGTCTCAGTATCGTTTCCATATCACCGCCTGCACCCATTCAATCTACCGGTACTCTATAGGTGTCAGTATCCATCTTCCTCCCATGCACACTAATCCATCTCCTAACAAATATGTCTATCCTAGCCCAATCTTCTTGTAGACCACCAACAAGCCTTAACACTGCTATGTGCTCGTAGGCCCACACATGTAATAAAGTAGTCGCTCCAATACCACCTCCATGCTCCTCCTATGTGAATCTATAAATATATCCATATAGGTGGGCCAATACACATCATACCCACGCATATCTGGTACTCTCCTCCTCTATCTAGTGGAAAATATCATGCATCTTATATAAGATACCCACACCACCTCCCTCTACTGCAATCGATGATGCAATAACCATGACTATAAACTTCTACAAGCGCATAACCCCTAACCTCAAAATTGCATCCAAACTAATATGGGCCTCGTAGACACTCGAGTCCAACAAAAATACCACCTAGCGGCCCTCATCTATCTCTCCATGTTCTCCATAACCATGATGTGTCTTCTCTCACTAACCATTGATAATTGCAATATGTGATATACATCCTCTGCAGTGTCTCTGTCATCTCCCCGTAGGTAGCCAAACGTGCATGTATCCACACACCATCTCTCACACAAATTTGTCAACATAGGCATATTATGGGGCACATCCCCATCCTCGCTATGTGTCATAGGTGACATGGTCCATAACCTCCCAATCATCATCTGATAAACCTAACCCAAGTAATGTACTCAGGTGATGGTCATCACAGACTCCCTGTAATGGATATCCCTTTGTATAACAAAAACAACACTAAAAACAACGTTAGAACACCATATGCATACACACATATTTCCTCACGATACCATTACACATCAAAATCACATTTACACCACTCTAGACTGAAATCACACTCTCTGGACATGGCGCCAAGAATCGGACTGGGTGCCCAGTAAGGCGGATACCAACGCCCATGTTTGGGCGCTCCTATCCCAAAGGCCACTAACACCTTCACCGCTATTGTCCAGTCCAAAACACCGAGAAAAAAATTAAAAATTCACAAAAGGTTCACCAAAAACGACTACTACAAATGCATTTTTAAAAACAATCACACTTACTAACTCCGTCGTCATATGCAACACCACCGTGGTCATCACCATCTCAAATCGACTAGGTCACGCTACTCTAACTTGTGAGGTCCTTACACACTCAAAGCTCACTATCACACTCGCACAAAAGACAAATGAGTTGACCAATCACTTTATCACATTACTATTTATAATTAATTTTCATTACCCACTCTACTATGGTAAAAATTTTGTGATCATTTTCCCAACTAATATACGTCGAACGATTTTACTCATATCTTGAGTACCCTTACTCCATTTTCTATCTCGTTTTACGGATTTCTCTTCACGATTCCTCCTACTATTGTATTGTACACATGAAACACACTATATTTCTCCTTGATATTTTCTTTCACTCAAATTACACAATTTTTGTGATATCCATCATACACAGATCTATTTCTGTACTTACTTTCGGCTCAACATTCGTTCTCATGATCACTTGAACCCCTTTTTCCGAAAGGGGGGCACACAATTGGGGTCATCCTATAATTCCCCTGGCACCATTGCGTGATCATTATACACTTCCAATTTTTCATTTTCAAACATTTAATGATACACCATGTGACATTTCATCATTTTCTATCGATTCCCCCTAATTACCTAACCTAGAGGCAACAGTGTAAAATATCTCTATAAGTAAAATCATCAATCAACCAATCAATATATTCAAATATTTAACAATCAAAATCATACCATTCAATCGATACAATACAACACATTCGGCCTCCTAGATGACCTAACTTAGAGTTACATGCAACCTCCCAGATGACCTAACTTGGGAGTTACATTCGTTACTTTCCCAGATGACCTAACATATGTCCCGAGGCGGGGCATTATAGCCTGCTTCAAGGTTCTTGGGATTTAGACACATGTTACTTTCACATGGAATAATGGTTATTCTCCTTCCATTTTGGTGCTGCTCGTGGTGTCACCGAGGTCATTAGCACTTGACAACTAAAATATATTTTTGTTTAATGGATCATATTAAATGTACTCCAACATTCACGTAAATTGGCAATGAATTATCATTTAAGATAAACAATTTAAATAAAAATAAATAAATCTTTCAAAAAATGAAACATGTATCAATGTTCGATAGTAAATGGTTAGATCGATAAATATGAAATATAGTTCTAAAAAAATTACACAATTACAAATTTTGATGTGGGCAATAATATCACGTAACCATACATCAACATATGTGACTGTGGAATAAAACAATATCAACATACATGACTATGTAATAAAAAATATCTGTAGTGAAATAAAGTTTACAAATAGGTTAACAATAATACGTATATACAAAAGAAAATCATCCCGCTTTATCAAAAAGGACTACCGAGGAGATAAAAGAAATAAATTTAAATTATTAACTCACAAAAACTAATCTTTGAATTATTTTAAATCAAACTTGCCCAATAAAAGATAGGGCGACATAATATAAACTAAATTATCAAACAAGCAACAAATTGTGAAACAATAGCCATTTATAAGGCTTATACAATATAAATTATAAAGGAGCAAATTCAATTACCTTCTATTAAAATAATTTAGTCATTTGATTTAAAGGTTTGAATAAAAAATATTTAACGGTTTGACTAAATTTAGTTGTTTGATCTAAAGATTTGATCATGGGGACCTTGGAATAAATTAATATGCAAATCTAGACTGCTGCAATATTTTAATAGGTCATTTTAAATATTCTAAGATTTGATGGATGACTGATCTAAATATTTGACCATAAACATCTAAATATTGTCTGCAGTATTTAAATAGCTCATATATGAAGGTTTCCCTCAATTTATTTTCTTCAAATAAAAAAGCAATTGATTTGAGGTTTTTAACATGAAAAATAATTCTACTCATAAAAAATTATGTAGATTTAGACCTCTACAACATTTTAATAGCCCATTTTCACAAACATCAAAATTTAAACATCAACATATCTTAAAGATGTAATAAACATTCCACCACAACAATATATAAAAGAGCAATTATTAGAAACAATTTAATAACACAAAGAAATGGCGAACATACTTTGAAAACCATTTAATATCCCCCAAAAACTAACAAATTGTAGTGCCCAGTAAAAAGAAAAAACAAAACATATAAAAAAATAGATGGTGGAATTGCGTGGGATGACAAGAGAGTAGAAAACACATGGGCATCCTCAACGTCTTTTTATGACCTGTATTTTTCCTTACACAATAATTCAAGCACTTTATTTGAGAATTTGACGCGTTAATCACATGAAACCCAAGTTAACGTTGTAAATTTAGTTGTAAGTGGATAGTCATAGCCAGTGAAGAAATCAGAGCTTTGTTTTACTAACAGTGGTAAAGAACAATTATGGACTCTCATAATTAAATAAAAAGGTTACATGGAACTGTGCTATACAGAGCTCTCACCAATAGCCGTCCTCCATCAGTCTCATCATGGGTTAAATCATCCCTAAGCCTAGAGATAAATCTGTATCTTAAATATCTCCTCATATTACTTTATACAAATTGATTATCTGGAGCTGTATCTGTGCTGAAGCAGGTTCAAAGTCTTTGAGAGGAAGAAACTACTGTTGCAACTGTTTTGTTGTTGCATGTAGAAGAGAAGAATATTAAGGTTAGGAGGTGCCTCAATCAGGTGCAACATTTAGCTGAAATGATTTTCCTCCTTTTGCTTCTGACCACTTGTGCTATGTGCATTGTAACCTCTGCAATTACCCTCAAAGAGGTGGTCTCGTGGGATGCACTGATCGTTGGGTATGCACACCAAAAAATTATTTTTGTGAAACATATTTAGATCTTTAAAGATAATACAATTACATACTAAATTCCAAAGCCGTAGATGATCCCAGACTTCACCCAAGCCTGCCATCTTCTACCTCAGAAAGCATGGACTATGGAGTATGTGAAAAGCTAGCACCACAACTTGATTTTCCCGTTAAGAGTAAGAAGTATGGCTTGAAGAACACATTTTCAAACAGATGCAAGAGTCATCCAGTTGATCTGCTCTATAAGATCAATCTCAAAGAGACATAAGTATTTTCCCATGTTGTAAGAGAATAATGGTGCTAGTGTGAATCTCTTATTGGGTGCTCCATGTGGCAGATGCATTTAGGATTAGCTCAACTTTCATAGATGTGTGACATTAGTGTGATGTGGGTTTTGGACAGTTGGAAGGCAACATTTTTATCAGTCGGAGGCTAATAAATATTATCTACAATAACCATACGTGGTCCATGCTTAAGCTACTTGATGTGTTTCTGGAGCTTGATCATGTAAAAAAATATTGCAAAGGGCGTGAATGCCGAATGACTTCTCTTGGTACAAAGGTCATTCACACAAGTTGTAGCCAATGACAAGATACAAATTCAATAAGGGAGGAGTTGGAGACTTGCAGATAATTTTGAGTTCAAGGTGGGCCATTCTATTGAACATGCAGATTCTGCTTTGTTATTCTCATAGCGTCACGCTCATCTAAGAGTGCTACCTATTCCTATGGTTTTGTTGAAGTCGTTTTAGATATTTTCAAGGAAAGGAAAATGGAGGAGCGTTCCAGGTGCACGCAAACTGCTTGATGAAATGCCTCTATGAGATGTTAAACCAAATCCCATAATTTTGACCGGCTTCGTTCCTCCAGGTATGGTAGGCTCTATCCCTTCTCTAATGGTTTACTCTTTCTGATATCTACATAAATGGAATCTTGTCTTAAGTTTTATTGTTTTAATAAATCTGGGTGTTGTGGAATGTATTATATCTGTGACATTTTAATCATCTGTAAGTTACATATCTAGGTATGAAAGTGATACCTAGAAACATACTTTACCTGAACTTGTCTTATGGTTGCATGTACGAAGGCGTTTAGAATATAATAAAACTTAGTTATAATGGATTGAGCGATCTAGGTATGTGATGTTTACCCAGTATGTGTATCATTATAACTGATATATAAAACCATGCATGCATGATCTAGTTGTTTACATAGGAGCAATCTATAATGGGAAGGCTGTAATAAGCAAAGCCATACATCCTGGGTTGATTTTATTTATATCGATTTCTGAGTGTGATTACTCTTTTTCTCTATTTAATCGAACTCATATCGATTTCTGATTCAAGTTTTCATGCTTGTGAAATGAAATCAATTCGATTTTATATACGCAAATTATCTTCTTTATGGCTCAGTAGTTTATGGGTTTACATGTTGACTATAAATCCTTCCTTGAGGAAGAACGTACTCCTTTTCGAGGCTACTTAAGTATCACATGGTCTGTAAGCCCTTGTATGAAGAATTAATCTTGGTAGGCAAATGGTGGGGTCTTAATGGTCGGCCTTGAGCATTACGCCGGCTTATAATGGTCATGATCTTGCCACTATACCCTACTCGATTTTACGATAACAAAATTACTTATTTCCATTATCAAGTCGAGAACCTATTTGGACATTAACTGTGACCTGGTAATAGGAATGAAGATGACGATGGATTATGCTATGTTAAGTTGAAGATAAGGATCTATACGTACATATATCATAATGATAATCATTTCTATGGTTAGGCAATATCGTCCTAAACTTAGGGGGATACACTGTTAATTTAAACAAGGATGACCATTTGATTAATAAGTAAATATTTTACTTGGTACCCTGGAATGATGCATTGATGCATCATAAAAGCATAACTTTAATAGACTATATCATGGGCTGTAGAGTGCATTCATGCATTCACTGTTAATACAAACAATAATATTATTTGAATGAAATATGTATATATATATATATATATAAATACACACATACACACACATATATATAAGGAATATATATATATATATATATATATATATATATATATATATATATATATATATATTAGATACTTAGGTAACTTATATTACTTAAGTATCGTTCCATTTTAGAGACTATCTATTTGAATCGTAATAGAAGACTTGTATTATCTAATAATGATTGAATTTAAACTATCGAAGGAAAAAACCATTATATGGATTACAAAGTTAAAATATTATAATCTACTAGTACCTATCAAGTCAAGAATTATTGATACTCGAATTGGAGAATACAAGATAATGGGTCATGTATTCACAAATTTTCCACAATTTTGTTGTGGATATCTTATTCCAAATTGTGAATCCAAATTTGTGGACTCCACCCACAATATTTTTGTGAAAACATCAAATGTGAAAAACATTGTGAATATTCTACAATTTTATAATTGTTGTATAGCAACAAATTAAATATTGTTACATATCCACAATTAGAAAAATTGTGATAAATTTCAAAAAAATTAATAAAATGGTTGACCCACAATTTAAAAGTGTCAAATATACCACAATACTGAAGATAAGTTGTGACTATCTGGATTTTTAGTTTTTATTGCAAATTGTTTTACACAAATATTTTAAATCATATAATTAATTTTTGATAATCATATTTGTATGGTTAATATTTTAATTTAATTTGAAAATACTTAAAAATTCATAAAAAAATTTCTTTAATTAGGGGATATACAATAAATTAATTTTTTTCAATTTAAAAATGAAATATTGATATTACATATTTAATTTAAAATAATCTAAATCAAGGGAAAAACCTTTTTGATTAAATAAATTTTAAATATTTTCAAATAAAAAATCCACTATTATTCCTTGAATGATTAAATAATCCATGCCATCTAGTATAGAGGAAGTCGTAGAAATTGACCTAATTCCTCTTTTAATGATGATCCACACTTACTTTTTATATAAAAAATCTAAAATACTAATCAACATTCAACCTTTTCACTGGCCATAATCAAAACAATTACATAGTGAATGTTAAAATATCACGCAAATGATTTAATGGTCATTTGGGATTAAATAATTAATTATGTGCATGAACCTAAGGGAATATCTTTGCTGCAAATCTAATCACTCTCATTATCTGCTGTCAAAAATTAATCTCCACCATTTACCCTCCTGTAAAATTAAGAAAAACCCACTTTTAGACCTGTATGCATTCATGCAAGTCTATCGACTTTATAGAAAAAACCAAGTTTCATAAAAAATTATATGCCAAATAACATTAAAACATTTGTACAAAAATATTTTTAAAACATTAAGATATTTATCTCAATGGAAATAATGCTACATTGAACATTCTTGAATTTGGAAAAAAAACATATTTTATTTCAGGATATATACTCTTAGATACTCCTAACAAACAATGAGATTAAAAATTTAAGTGATAAATTTGAAATACATCTGAAATTTAAGTGGAGTTGCCGCGTGCTCCACCTCTTTTTAATAAAAAAATTATCTACATTACGATTGATTTAAATACAGAAAAGTTAGGTTTTTAGACGATTACATGGACGGTAGATTCTTTTTATCAACGGGAATGATTGAATGTTACGAGACCATTCAATAAATATTAGTTATTATAAAAAAACGTAATGAGAATCATGATAAAAATATAATAGATTAAATTTGAATATCAATCAAAAAATATAAGTACAGATAAGAAGGTATTCAAAATAATTTGATAGGTCTTATATCCACAATTTATTCACGATTGTTTTTAATGATTACGTGAATTATTCAAAATACACTTTTTCCCAAATTAAGTGGTATGATTCTTGGAAAGTCATATACCTATCACACCTAAGCATTATTTTAATAGTTTAGGAAAAATAAAATTTTAGTAGATTTTGATCTTATATATATATACTATGTGGAGAATAAATAATAAAACAGTTATATGGGAGAGTATATAGAGTACAATTTTCTAGAATTTATATATTTTAATGATTACAAAATCAAAGTTTTTATAAATGAATGATAAAAGGTTTGATTTTTCCTTATTTGGTAAGGTGATAAATGAAAAAAAAATCAACAAATTTAAGACTTATATGTTTACATTTAGGTTTCTATATCAAATTTAAATTTAGCTATCTATTTGGTGCAGGATGATAAAAACATGTCTACTACATATATTAAAATGTATAGTTGCGTTTTATTTAAATTTGGTATATTATTATTATTATTAAATATGATTTATCCTCTGAATTAATCAATATGTTAGTATATGTTGATTTTTAAAAAAACTTAAAATGCATATATTTCCAAATTTATGAAAATAAACTATTTAGGTGTGATACAAAATATATCAATTTTCAAAGGATTATTTTTTAACATGTGAAGAAAATTGATTTTTCTATAATGATTTTTCAAGTATATGGATCTTTCACAATTTTAAATTTTACTTTTATGATAATCTTTTCCAAAATATGAAAAAATGTAAATTTTCCACATTCAAATTTCATGAATGTGAATGTTTAACAAATTTAAATATGACTTTAAGATGAATTTTTAAATGTTGATAATCACAAAATTTCCACAAAATGATTGATGGAAGAAAGTTAAATTAACCTACTTTAATTGTATAGTATTCATCGTAATAAATGAACTATAAATTGATAAAGGTTTGTTTTTTGATTAATGAAAATACTTAATGTTTACTTAGGTTATATGTATTAATTCCAAAAATTGTTATATTAAATTGTAAGACTTACTAAAAATCTTGCAAACAAACTACTTGAAAGATGAATTTTTAAATGTTGCATATATTCTATTGATGGAAGAAATTTGAATTTTGTATTATGTATTTAAAAATCTTGAACATATGAAGATGAATTTTATGTTTTCATCTACCATTGTATCATTTTGAAGAAATGCATAAGCTTAGTTATTTATCATAAAAGTAAATGTGTAAGACTTATATTGAATCATATGTTTTATCACATTTTGAAGAAATGAATAGTTTATTAAACTGTAGTTATATTGCAAATATGATAAACTTAGTGCAATGATTGTAATGAGGAATCACACATTAATTTTTATGTTAAATGTAATTGAGTTTGACATCTTATAGTGCCTTTTCAGTGTGAAATTAATGACTAAATCTATGACTTTATATGTTATTTTACATTGATAACATAGAAAGAAAATCTAAATAAAACAATCAACCTAGTATAAAACTCTCGCATAACTACCTTCTCGCGTGATCCTTCTTAACGCGGAAAACTAAAACCATAGGGTGAACCTAAATCATTAAACTCGATGGAAAATTCTAGCTTAAGGAAACAAAAGCCCAAGTTAGAGGTTATCACCTTATCCTGTATGCTTAGCAACATTTTCATGAACCCGATAGTTAGGAATGACATGGTTAAATTTTTCTTGAGTATGGGGTTCCCTCCTAGGATTGGTAGTCGTGTGTAGTAAGGAGAATGTGTTTTCTTAAGGTAGTACTCCATGGGAAACCAACCTTTAACATAATGTAAAACCCTCTTGGCCCGACACACATGTGTAGAGTGAAGGGTGTTAGGTGTCAAAGATCGCCAACTACTATTGAAAGTCACCTTTAGCAGCTGAGATTATAAATGAACTCGAAACCCATTTTTATTATCATTTGGGAGTCTATGGTACAATGTTAAGAGTTAATTGTGGAACTTAACAACATTTTAATTTATGATTAGTTTGTGGAAGGGTAACCATGAGATGGTATGCTAGGAGAAAAGAAAAATTAGATCTTTCTTGTAACATGTTTAAATCATCATGTTGAGAGAAACAAAATCCATGGCATGTAAAATTTAATGTGAACCTTAATCTTTAAATGAAGAGTTACTCCCTCTTGTTCTCCCACTTGTCCCATTGTGAAATGAATGTATGATGTGAAACTAGGTAATCATGTTCTTGAGGCAATTCCCTAGGACAAGAGCTAGTAGTCTCATGAGCATGCAAATGTTCCTTATTATCAAATGGGTTACACAACTAATTTCAAAACACTATTTAAATCAAACTAAGTGAAATTATTTTAAGATGAATGTAAATGATTCGAGTGGATCCTATGTTTTAGTTACCTACACATGATAATTTTGAGTGTGAATCCCCTTTAACCCCTCTCAACACAAGAGTGTCAGCTTGACAAGAAGTATTGAATTTACCTAGAGTTACATGATGATTTTTAGAGATAAGGGTGTTCAATCACTCTAGTTGTGACCTTAGTAAGGTGTGTAAAATTTATAAATGAATGTCTCCTTGTAACATGCATCTAATACTTAATTTCCCAAGAATCCAAACTTGGTTGAGTGTGAAATCATACTCCTTGGGACCTTGATGACTAAGAATTTAAGTGAAATAGATGGGATATACGGTTAGTTGTAATAACTTAAAACAAAATAGAGTAACCTTAGAAATTAAATGCTAATCTGAAAACAATGCGTCATCTATTTACCCTTGAACTAATAAACTTCCTTTGTTTCATGTGAACCTTCCTTGTTGCAACTGAGATAAATTACAAATCCAAATGAACATACAAATTAGAATACAAATCCTTAGAACAAACACTAGTAGCCTCATGTATGCTCATATGTTCCTATCAACAATCAGGCTACATCATTCTATTGCGATAAGATAAAAGAGAAAAGTTAGATGGAACCACTGCAAGTAAAAAGTTAAGTAAGATAAAAATAATGTAGCCTAGATAAAGAAGAATGAAGGACTCCATGAAAAGTGATTGTCAAATAAGTAAGGTCAATAAAAAATATGACTGTAATAAATGTACAAACCAAGAAAGTGTTGTGTTAGGGATGGTGCCTATACGGGAGTTTATACTATAGTGGAATTATTGTGTTGTGCCTTGTCATTTGGGAAATGTGGCCTCAATGTGTTTCATGTTACCTATGTGGGATAATGTTTGTGCAAATGTCTCATGAGTATGCATTTTCCTAAGAAATCCCTTGTGTTGTCATGTATCAAGAAATGTAAGTCAAAAAATTTACTATGGTATTTTTCTTTCGTTGTATTTATGTGTAAAAAATGTGGGTGTTACATATGGTATCAGAGAAGAGGTTCATGCTCTTGAACCTCTGGGATGGATTGGATTTGTGATAATTTTGCATGGTGGTGGTGGAGATGGGAAGAGTAATGTGATATATGTTGTTATTTGACCAATGTTGTAATTGTGATATTATGAACGCAAATGTTGCACATGTCACTTATGTCATATTTGTTATCATGTTGATATACTTGTGATGAGATTATTTGCTCTCCTTTTGTGGATTCAATGAGGATTTCACGTGTGATGTGCCACCTATTATTATGGATTGTGGAGTGTTGGAGTGTCTTGTTATTTTGTGATATATAGGTGTGTGGATGTGTTGTGTGACAAAATTGGTGTATCGTGATGTCAAAACCATGTTTTGATGAATCGTGTGTGTCACCATGTTGTATTACAATTAACAATATGTTGTAATGTTATTCACTTTGTTCATCATACGTATAATTTGTGTAATATGTGATGGTTCATGTTGTGAATTAGGGGCATATGGTGATCGTATGACCCCTATTATACAATACTTGCACTTTGGGTGCATTATGTGGAAACGTGATGTATTGTAACCCGTGAAAGTAATGATTGTGCTATACCTTGTAATATTACCGGGCGTAAGATGCTATGGTTATTTCTTGTATACATCCTTGTGTTAATAATGTAGTTATGTAATATGTTTTGTGCCTTACACTAGATGACCCTAAGGGAAGGAATCATTAAAAGTGTATGTGTGGAGAGAGGAGGCGTGGACTAGGTTTTCATAATCTGAGCCAAGGGCGAGTGAGGAAGTGGAGTATCATGTAGAATAAAAACCCACTTCCATCTATTTGGTATAATTCAATCTTGCTTAGTATATTATGGATGCGCACCACCTTAGGCTCAAATTATGCAAGCTAGATTCCCACACTCTTTCCTATGTGAGTTGTCAATCGAACAATCCTATGTGATTTTGACTATGTGGATCCTCGTATATGTGATTGGGAGATATATGGAGATATGCTCATTTATGGTTATATGTACTTTTATGAGCTGAGGCTCGATATTCGAGTGCCACCAAATCGATGAGTACCCCTTTGGTGGCCGCAAAAGGGCCAGGTAGTGATCATAATTTACAAGTAGATCATTAATTTTAATATGAAAAACAAAAAAAGAGTATAAAAATTTAGAGTTTTTTTATGGCGGGAAGTTTTGAGTGTTATAAAGAGGTTTGTAATTTAATGGGTATGTTAACTTTCGATCTTAAATATTTTATTTTTAAAATATTTAAATTGTTATTATTTAATTGAAAAATATATTTTGTAATTTGATTTCTAAAATGGATTGTAAAAACATTTTTATAATTTACTATTTAAAATGTAAACTATTAAAATGTATATCAAATTTCAAGTTTAAGGATGATAAATATAAATATTAAAAAAATAAGTTAACAAAAGAATTAGAAAATTGAATGAAAGAAAATATATATAGAATTTCAATCTTAATGACAACTAATGAACATCTTAGACATTAATCATAATATCATTTGTAAAATATAATAAAAAAATGAAAATCAAATTTCAAATGTGATAACAATTGATCTTTGTAATAAAGAAGAGAAAGTGAACAAAGAACAAAGAAAACTTCACTCTCTAGCATTTTGAAGGAGTGTCTATTTCTCTATAATGCATTCATAGTGATGATGAATGAACACTCAATGCTCTATATTTGGTATTTATGTATATTTTATTCTCTTTCCATTAATAACTTCTATGTGGGTGAGTGTTGTATATACCTTTTTTAAGAAGGATAGTGCTTCATAATTCTTTCTTGTTTACTTGTTATTAGTGTGGGATTATCACAATCCAATTTTAAAAAAAAGGTTTCTATAGTTTAATTTATTTTTAGTAATTTTATTTTTGTTAAAATTTCATTATTTTGTGTTATTAATATTCAAATCGTTATCATGATTAACTATATTGTTGTGAGTAATTTTTTCTATATAACCTTATAATTTATAAATTAAGCTTGTAAATATATAAAGGATAAGAGAACTTTCAAAACACACAAGCCCCTCTATTATGATTTCCACAATTTAAAGATTTGAATATTTTTAAAACTACCTTTTAATTATATAATAAAACATACATAATTTCATGTCTTAAAAATAAATAAGTACAATTTAAAATCTACTAATTACACTTATAATATATTACACTCAATATTTACAATTTAAGGTAATAAATATAAGAAGAACAACTTAAATGCATATTATTAATCATATAAAACGTTGAACATGACAATTACAAATTAAATTTCCACCAAACATTTAGAATTCTAAATATTGATTACATTATTAAAATTGCTAAATCCATAAAACATTAAAATAAAATGCTTCTAAATTTAGTGGTGGTACTAATGTATATTTTTATAATAATATTTTTTAATTAACAAATTAAAAAAATGAATTAACAAATATAGACTTGTTGAGAACCTCAAATGCTTCACCAATTGGTTGGGTTACCAATTCACCCGAAGGCCCTTCTGGAATATAACCAACTTTCAATAATAAATATTATATTTGTGGATAGTAGTGTGCTTTAATTTTCCATTAATAGTTTTTAAAGTATTTTAAGTAAAATTGAATAATAGAAAATATATATTTAAATACGAAGACCAGTTTTAATTACATTTACAATAAATTAATCAAGAAAACCGAATAGGGTTTAAAGAAAAGATAATTTTCTATTTAGTATTTACAATCTTTAAAAATTTTCAATTAAAATATGATATGTATATTTATCTCATTTCAAACTCTCAAAAAATAAAGTAATACATTTATATTTTAAATGAGATAAATTGTAAGAAAACATTTTTTTGACATATTAATTGAAAAATAAGAACTTGGATGTATGACGAATTTATTTAATAGATTTAAAACTAGCAATCGCATGTGTACAATGTAATGTGAATGTCGAATGGTATATGTTATTTGATTTAGAGGGATAGTTATTACTTTTGTAGTTGATGTCGATAAGGGATGTAGTCTTCTTTCACATTTAGAGATCATTTACTTAGAAGTAAACCAATTGACAGGCACAATCCCATCTTCCTTAGGAAACCTGTCATCTTTATCTAATTTGCAATTAAATCAAAACAGACTCCAGGGTAGCATTCCTGTTGAATTGGGTATGCTTGGTCAACTCGAAGTGTTGTATCTTTTCACCAACAATTTTACAGAACCAATTCCCATAACCCTTTCCAACTGCACTCGTCTCCAAAACTTGTGGTTATATGACAACCGCTTAACTGGCCACATTTCATTTGAATTGGGTATGCTTACTCAATTGCTAAATCTTAGTATCAGTACCAACGATTTAACAGGGCCAATTCCCATTACCCTTTCCAACAGCAGTCATCTCCAAGCTTTGGCATTATATGAAAACCAATTAACTGGTCCTATTCCCTCGCAGTTTGGCGAATTATCAGAGTTGCAAATCTTGTTATTAGAAGTAAACCAACTAAGTGGAGAAATCCCAAAGTCCCTCTCTAATTTTAGTCTCCTTCAAGTGCTTGACGTAGGGACTAACAAACTGAATGACACTCTGCCACTGGAATTTGGCAAATTGCTCAACCTTCGAAGGCTTCATGCAAATGACAATCATCTAAACAGTGGAAGCAGCGGTTTGTCTATTTTAACAGCCTTGACTAATTGTTCCTACTTAGAAGACGTCGGATTACCTAACAATTTTCTGACTGGTGTCTTACCCTCTTCAATTAGCCAGCTATCGAATGTACTCTACTTTCTCGATTTGGGTGATAATAAAATTGAGGAAAATACCAAGTGGCATTGCCAATCTCACAAAGTTGGCATTCTTGGGATTATATTCCAATCATTTCAATGAGACTATTCCATCTACACTCACTCAGCTTCCGAATCTTGAAAGATTGCTTTTGGGGAAAAACAACTTATCCGGAACAATTCCAAAAGGTTTGGGTGATGCAAAAAGGCTTGGTTGATTATCAGTCAATGAAAACATGCTTTCAGGGAAATTCCAGACAGTCTTGGTGATCTTCCACAGTTACGACAGCTTCTTCTTGATCACAATCAATTGTCAGGGCGAATGCCTGCCACTTTAAGGAGATGTATACGTTGAAAACGGTGGACTTATCTTACAACAAGCTAAGGGGAAATATACCTCCAGAATTTGCAGCTCTTCAAAATGTCCATTTCTATTTCAATATATCTAGCAATTTGTTACAGGGTTCTATTTTAGTATTGACTAAAATGGTAATGGTCCAAGCTATAGATATCTCTCTCAACCACTTCTCAGGTGAAATCCCAGCATCACTATCAAGCTGCACAGATTTGCAATATTTGAGTCTTTCATGGAATGCATTTGAGGGCCCAATACCATCATTAGTCACAAATTTGAAGAATCTTCAGGACATTGACCTCTCTAGAAATAATTTATCAGGCACAATTCCAATAGGTTTCAAAGAGATGAAAATGCTTCACCATATAAATCTCTCTTCCAACAGGTTAACAGGGAGGTTCCAATGGCAAAGATTTTTAAAATAGTTGGCAAGTCGGCTATTATGGGAAATCCTGGCCTTTGTGGCACATGGATAAATTTGCTGCCATGCTCTGATTCCAAACACAAGAAGCTCTCCAAAAAGGTAATAGCACCACTTGGCATAGCCATTGCAGTCTTCATAATGTCTTTCTTGGTATTCTACTATAGAAGACGTATCAATCAGAGTACCCCTACTTTCAATGTAGGACCCACAAGAATTTCATATGAAGAACTTGTAGATGCAACTAGTGGGTTTTCTCAGACCAATTTGATTGGTGTTGGGAGTTTTGGATTTGTTTATAAAGGGATTCCAATTTGCAAGATGAAAATGGGCACAGAAGTTTCAATAAAGAATGCAGTGTATTAAAAGGGTTAGGCACCAAAATGTGATCAAAATAATTTCAACATGTTCCAACCTTAATTTTGATTTTAAAGTATTGGTCCTTCCATTCATGTCAAACGGAAATCTGGAGAAATGGCTATATCCTGAAGGCGAAGATGAATGCAGACTAAATTTGTCCGATAGAATCAGATTAGCATTAGAGATAGCACATGGAATGACTTATCTACATCATCATTGCTTTGTACAAGTAATTCATTGTGACCTTAAACCCAATAATGTGCTACTAGGGGACGATATGACTCCATATATAGCAGACTTTGGTATTGCTAAACTAGTTCTTGGTAGTTCAATGATTCATTGACTTCAACAAATGCACTCAGAGGATCTATTGGATACATTGCACCGGGTATATATTTTTATATTATGTAATTTATTAATTTTCACGTCTTGTTTTTGTTATAATTGATGTATAAAGTGGCTTATGAGTTATTAATTTCATTATATTTTATCATAGAGTATGGAATGGGTGGAGCACTTTCAACCAAAGGAGATGTATATAGCTATGGCATTCTACTATTGGAGATGTTGACAAGAAAGTGACCAACGAATGACATGTTTGTTGAAGGAAACAATCTTCAAAAGTGAGTGGGCATTGATTTTCCAAACAAAATAATAGAAGTTGTGGACAACAACTTGCTTAAAGATGTTGATGAATCAAACTTATCAATGGTAATGGCATGTCTTACTCAACTTATAGAAGTAGGGATGGTTTGCACAAGAGAGTTGCCTCAACAACGTCCAGATATGAAGGACATAGTTGAGAGATTAGAAAAGATAAGAGGAAATTTTCATGGTACTCTTAGAGATTTTCTAGATATCTCATCTATTATTGAGAGAAGAAGCGGTATAATACACAATTTAGGGAGTTCCAAAGATATTTCCACATCTACATACTAGTGACATTAAGTTTGATTTCTTAAATCAAACAAAAATAATTAAGTTTTCTAAATGTGATGTAATCCTAGGCCCTATTGGGTAACATAAGTGTGATATGTAATTTTTGGCCATCTTGTTGAGGTGCAAGGTAGACATGGTTATTGAAAATCTGCTGAATACAAAATCACCAGAATCAATATTTTGATATCCAAATTTCTTCCAAATATGGAGTGGTTAATTCTAATCATTAATTTAAAACTAGATAAATCTAGTTCAGATATTGCCTTTAAAATTTTTTTGTTGGTTCATTTTTAAACGGACATCCGATTCACCATTCTTCTATCCTGGGTTTAAAAACAAAAACAAAAACAAAAACAAAAAAATCATGGTGATAATTCTTAGAGTTAACTGTTGTGTAACTGATGTACATTATCCTCATATCATGAAACACCATCTGTATTTAGAAAGATCAAAATTTGAAAACTGAATAATTTTGTGTACGTGATTACTAATGGTCGAAGAATTCACATAATTTTATACAACAGAAATCTTTTCCCGTTCTTATTTATTCTGTTTTCCTGGCCAGTTTAAAGTTTTCTGCAAAATATATCTTCTACAAATCTTGTTGGCCTTTATATATTTTAGTTTCTTAAAACTTCAAATTAAAGAATGAATGTTTCAAATTTTATTGTTTATTTTTTAAACTTCTCAATATTGTGGATGTATTGGGTCTCCCAATCGCATACACAAAACGCCATCCAATCAGCCTGAATGACCCCTCCATGCATGGCGCAGCCGCAGTACAACATTATTCTTTAACTTGGTACCATTTTTTATTAAGTGGATTCATGTTACTTCATAACTTAATTGTTTCCTACTGCTACGTGGTAGAAAGTTATTACGCCGAAAGGCGTGTTCTCTGGTAGAAGGCCTCCTCCCATCTGACGCGGACAAAGACAGCAACGGTTCAGATGCATTGGTTGACGATGCACGGCTTGTTACGCGCCCTACACGTGGCGACCAAGATAAGGATTGACCAGAACAAAGGATTGTAACGCAAAGCAGGGACAAACATCGTCATTCATAAATGCGGGACATGTGCCGGGAGTCCTTTGTGCAGGTGGCCACACCTCCATCGTCACCATGAACAGGCGAGTATGGTCGCCCCTGTGCGATGCAACTCGTGGTTCTTTTCATCTGGTGGGTGATTTGGGGTTTTTTCATTGGTGGTTTCTGTGTTGGCCACAGTCGCCACTGTTGAAGGCCTTGGCGCAGTTGGGCATCTCTGCAACACGAGCTGCTTTGATTATTGACTCAGCCGCTTGTATTTTTAACATTGGACCGGGCTCTGTTTTTGACTTGAACCAGCGCCTTACTTGTTGTTTATTACCTGAACCAGGTAACTTGACCTTCTCTGCTTTCATCTTGATACATAGCACTATGAGTTGCTTAAAATGGCTCGAAACAAGGGTTTCATATTCATTGTGACCTCCATAGTTAACGCCTTTGATCCATTTTAGTGCTTCAGTGGCTGCTCTTTTATGCTTTTCTGACATTCGTATTTTCTGGTCTTTACTTGTTATCTCAACTCCTTCAGTGTACTCTTGGATGTCTAAAACTTTATGATATCAGCACATTGTTCTATTTTTAATGCTCATGATGCAGAAAATCAATACATTCAATGTGTATGTAGTTTGGGGAACTTTCTGTGTGGTTGTTCTGTTTAAGTATGATTTTATCTTCTAGCATGTGGTGATTAAATACTCTGGTATCCAAGTATCTTGTAGTTCCTTTTACCCTGGTAATGGCATGAGAAGCTTTACCATTCATTGTTGTTCCTAAAAGGCCCAAAAAATGCCCAATTTACCAATCTGATCATTAGCTAGAAGTAAGTTGGCGGTCTTCACGTCCTTGTCAATTATTTGGTGTGCATTTCTCGTGTAAATACTCTTGTCAGGACCATTTGGTATGTTCGATATACTTTCCCGCTCTGTCCATCTGATTGGATTCCAAAGGTTGCGTGTTTTTCTCAATTACCTTGTAGGTTTTTCTATCCCACTTATACATTAGTGAAAGATATAATAAATTCGGTTCAAATTTGCATCAACCCTTATATCTTTTTCCATGAAAACAGAGAGAAAAAAACTAATCACGTCTAGGCTATCTAGCTAATTGTGTCATTAGGAGTGCCAAGCAATATCTAGCTCTGTATTCATCTTAATGTGGTCTTGATCAATGGATCGAGGAGGGGATGGCATCTACAGGGAATTGGCACTCCCCCATTTGCATTGTTATGTTGATAGTTACGCTGATAGTGTTCTAGAATGGCAACTCATGGTGGTTATGGTCAACTGTAATTTCCGTGAGTTGATGCCTTTTCTGTTTATATTGTTTGAATATGAACATTTTAATGTGTAGACCATTCAAGCAAGATTGGTAGAATTTGGATATCTTTCAAGATTAAATTCACATGGCTATTTGAATGCTTCAAACGTTTGGCTTTATACAGTTCTTTCCTTCTTTGCTAACAACTAATCAGTGCTATTATAACTTGGAACATTGATATGAATGATCACACGTGAACTGGTCAAGAAATGCATTTTTCATTAAACCATATTGAAAATTATTTTCCAATCTGCTAACACAAAGTGATTCACTGTTGATGTTTTTTCGTGCTAGAGAGATTTCTCCTCTGTTCTTCTCGCTCTGTAGCAATTCTCTTATAGAACCTATCATTTCCTGGTTTTTGATGTCATTTCCCTTTCATCTTTGCTTATGGACTACTTGTAACTTTATGGAATTCCTTTTGTTGCTCATGCATTGGGAATTTTACTTGCAATATGTAAAACCTACTAAATAAACCCATTTTCTATTTTTGATGCATGTAATAGGGATGACAGAGCATTTTGCAGTGATGAATGTCGTTCTCAGTAGATTATGATAGATGAGCACATTGAGAAATCCCATATAGTTTATTGTCCATGAGATCATTCTTCGGGTAGCTACACATACAATTTAGGTTTTTCGGGATTGGTACTCAAATGACCTCATCTAAGCAGTCTGAATTTATTTTGTTTTCAAGATTGTTTATTTCTTGATAATAGAATAGAGATGGTCGAGCATATGGGGGAACTATATCCCAAATATATTGGGAGACAAACTCCATTGTGAATATGGATGACCTGTAAGAAAATGTACGGATGTTATTTGGAGCATCTACTAAAATCAATACATCCATATTTTTATAAGGTCACTATTATTTCAGTGTTAATAATTGTTTCAATAGGCTAATCTAGCATATCTTCATGATGTTCCTACCAAATATATGTGTTGGTTTGAGCATTCATATTGAGTGCTATTAATAAGCAATTGCACCTATTTCTTTAATGGTTGTGTGGGAAAATCTAAATTGCAGGTTAACAGAGCAAATATCACAGAGGAAACACAATAAATTATGCATTTGTTGGTGAAGTAAATGAAAAGTAAAGCTAATGTGCCAACATCACATGGACCATACAATTTTTTATTTCAGTTAATTTGAATTAATCCAAATCACAAAAATACATTGATTCCTTATATTGTTGATGGCCAGATTAAATATTGTATATACTTATTACTGACTACAATTTTTGTGTTTAGTTGATGGCTTCCTTCACCACGATTAATGCCCATTATTATCTATCTACAACCCATTAGCCATTAAATTTAAATAGAAGTATAATGAGATTCAAACAGTGAGCTTTACTCCATTCCTATTAAGGTTATTAGGGTGCATTCTAATCTCAATTGCCCCTTGTTTTTCATCTTTAAAAAACATATTCTCTCCCACCATTTCTGGTTTGGCTATGCAAATGTTAAGAGAAGTTGCTTTTAATGCAGCCATGATAAATGTCTGCAGCATGTTCCTTAAACTGTTATAAGTACAATTTCCATGTTTTTAGAAGTATCGAAGACCAAAAATACATTCATTGCCATACAACATTAATCTAAGTTCTATTTCCAGAATTATTTTTCTTAAATTTGATAGAAACCTTTTTCATTTATTGGACAAAAAGCCTAGGATGTCCTCTTTTCTCTGTACTTTTTTGTAACTGACTTCTGGTCAGTTCGTGAAATCCCTGCATGTGAGGGAATGTAAAAGTGCCACCACCAAATCGGATTTTCTTTTCCAAAACAATCTTTGATTGTGGAGTGTTTTCATTTTCATTTTCACTTTATGGTATGGGGGTGGTTTTAAATTTTTCAGTTGATAATCGAATTGACTAAAATTTTCAATTAAATATGTGATCGTTGGCTTAATAATTAATGACATGCAGATCATTTTTCGTCAAGAAATTGGGCCTATTTTGGCTAAACTCCATGGAAGCCACCATGTGGTTTGGAGTACTGCCATTGCAATCAGAGTGGAATCGGTGGTGTGAGAGGAATTTACCAGTTTGGCAAAATGTCTTGTGGGATGCGAAAAAATGGGTTTGTTGAAAAGACTCTTGAAACTTTTAAGCAAATGCAAGGCACTTGTAAACCGGAAGTCCACTCCACACGGTCTGTTGCATGGTTTCATCTCTTCCCAAATCACATTATACATGTCAATTGAGTATGTTGTATCCTGTGATGTCGAGACGTTTATGTGGAAGCTTAACACAAATTTGTTGTTGTCACGTTCTTTCCCTCTTGACCACATGTGTCAACAACCGTTTTACCCAGTTCTGCTGATAACAAGTGGTATGTGTATATATCACGCTTACTATTTTAGATAAGATGTCCGATCTCTAATTATTTGAAAATGAACAATCTCTTATTATCTCTTTTAGACATGTTTGTACTTTGATGTTTGTCTAGGTAACGAGTTCAAAACCCAACCTCCATCTTTGTTTGTTGTGACATTTTATTGCCTACAACAAACAAATAGTTTTAAAATATATATAGTTAAGCCCTTTATTGGTCATATTTTTTCAAAATTTCCTATTTCTTTCATAGGTGTAAGGGTTTGAGACATTTTTCAAATTGATGGACAAGGTGATGCCTTGATTGAGTGATCCCTCTATATGGGTGACAATATATATAGGAACATTATTCTTAAACTCTATATTGTTTTTGATTAGGTGGATTCATGTTACTCAATACTTATTCCGTCATATCAATTACCCGAGCTTAAAATTGAATAAGGGTGCTGTAAAATACTAATGAACAAGGCTTGTGGTTGGGTTTCAAGCTTGATTTTCCTTGTTTTTCAAATTGACCTCTTCAACCGTAAATTGCGCTTGTGTGAATAATGCAAGTGAGACCAAAATGATAAATTGGAATACAAATAACAAATATTATTTGGGTATGAACAATGTGAGCCATGGCATAGATGTCAGACATGTAAGTATTTGATTTCAACCTTCTTCTATCTAACTTTCCATTCATGTTTTCATATTTTCTGATAAATTAAATGTTGTGTACTTGATAACTTTCACGTCATATAAATTACGATAAAACCATGAGCTAATAAGCCCCTTTTTCCTCATATTTTTTCTCCAAGTCAACCAAATAATCATGCTTTGTGCAAATTTGTGGGTTTAAACATGTCTTGTAAATGGTGCTTTGCTAGCTCTATCGTCGACATTGTTTACAAGTTTTTTCTTTCATCCCCCTTGTTTATCTTTACTTCTTGTTGATGCACTATGCTTTATTGTCTGTTTTAATTTGTTTTGTCTCACCCCATATTTCACTTTCGGCGTTAACATTGCACACTTTTCATGCGATTGCTAGTTTTATAACTTTTTAAAATAACATCAATAGTATTTTTATCCCTATTTTGGTGAGCACTCGTATGCTCGGTGAGTAGATAATCTAGGGTTAAAGACACTCCTATCAATCATTTGTGTAGGATTTATATCTTATGGAACAAAGCGATATCCTAACATTTGATTATGTTAATTTTTATATGCATTTGAAGGAAAGTAGATAGACACAAACAAGTGAGTCTAGTTCATTAGAAGGTAGAGTGTTTTTGTTGTTCGGTCTAAAGGGAAGTAGAAAAGTAACCGTGAAGGATCCATTTCCAAATATTAGGTGAAATGCTTTTACTATTATTAGGTCGAGCATGTCAAAAGGAATTTCAAAAGTGGTAATGTGCTCTTTTTGACAACAAAAAGTGATGGGGTCGGAGTAAATGTGGCGATAATTGAAGTTGAATATGATTTTAATAAGAAGAGTATGCCATCAAGGCATCATGTTATAACAATAGTGATGCTAGTTGGTTTTTTGATTTCGATGCATCTAGACATTTCACATATAATACAAATGGCTCGACAAAATTTACTCTAGACTCAAGTTTTTCAGATTCAATTTTATTAGGTGATGGGAGATCACATGCAATAGAAGGGATAGGAGATATCTATATGATATTGAATATTGTTGCAAAATTCATAGTAAGGAATATTTGGTGTCTTTCTAACATGATTAAATTTTTCATCTATTAGTCAAGTAATTGAAAATCCCGATATTATTGTGTGTTTCTTTGGGAAGAAGGTTATTGTGTCTAACATGAAACATGACAAGGTTATATCCCTAGGAATTGAAAATGTGGCTCGTATAGACTCACCTTGACCATATCATAGTCAACTTACACTTATTAGTTGTAACGGGTTATACAAGTGTTTTGTGGCATGAGATATTTGTACAACTCAACCTCAAATACTTAAATCAACATAGTAGAGTCAATATGGTTCCCTGATTTGCCAACTATCAAAGAAAAATAGGATATGTGTGCATGGTGTTTGGTTAGAAAGAATAAGAAGAATCCATTTCGATTGAAGTTTCTTGACGCCCAAACGGATCACATTCATGTAGATTTTTTTAAGCCATGAAATTCACAACAATCCTTAGTGCAAGGCATTTCTAGTTTTGGTGGATGATTTCTCCAAGAAGATGTCTATATAATTCTTGAAAAACAATTCTAATAGAAAATTTAATTCCATGTAGTTCAAGGATTACTACAAGAAGGAAGGTGTTAAAAAAATTGACAACCTCCTACACTCTACAAAAAATGGGTGGTTGAATTGTATAATATAAATATCATGGAGATGGCTCAATGCATTATGATTAATGGGGGTATACCTTACAAACACTAGAGATAAGTTGTGAACATGATCTTGTACATCTTGAATAAGAGTCCTTGCAATGCAAGATGTCACAATTAAGAAAGCTTGTTTGAAATCCAACTTGAGATAACAACTCTTCATTTTTTATCCTGTAACATATATTTTGGTTCATGAGAGTAAAACAAGTAAAGTATATTCCAAAATTATGAGGTATTTCATTGTTGTGTATAGTGATAAATCTAATGTTTATAGATTTATTGATATTTCCACTAACAATATAATCATTAGTAGAGATGGTGATGTAAAGGAGACAAACTACTTATTTGTGAGGTACCCAAATCTAGTGTTGTGATCCCTTTAGAACATAGGGGATCTAGGTCATATAGTAATCCTTCATATTTTAAGAAAATAACCAATGATTGGATGATATTTCTAATACATGGGTCTATCAATAATACTAGTTGAGTTGAAAAATAATCTAATTCAGATATAGTTATCTTAAGTTCTCAAGTGAAACTTAGTCATAATCCACTGTAGAATATGTGTGAGAGAATGAAATGCCTCGAGTCAAATGCAGAATCATGTAGGAATGTAATGAAGGTTGTTTATTTAATCAAGCATGTTCATTATTTTGTCTCGATCTTTTACAGATTACTTGAACCATAACAATATACCAAATTGAAAGGAAACCATGAATTAGAGAATTCCATGTAAGCTAAATATGATGCCTTGATGAAGAATCATACATGGGGGTTGGTGGAATTACCTTTAAGTAAACAACACATTTAATCCCAATGGGTTTATAAAGTCAATTATAAATTCAATGGTACTTTGGACAAGTAAAGGTTTGTCTTGTTTCTCAAAGCTTTTTCAAAACATAAGAAAATAGAGTATGAGGAGACTTTGTCTTCTATAGAAAAGATGGTTACATTTCGAGTTGCTTCTCTCCATAGCTATTCAATATGGCTGGAAGGTGTTTTAGATGGAATTAAAGTGCAACTTCTCTAAAGAAGCACACATCGTCAAACGAAGAGCACCTCCTTGAAGGAAGAGCACATTCTCAAACACATATTTGGATGAGGTGATTCATATGTTTCAACCTAAAGGGATTTTTGGTTTCGATCATGATCCTCTAGTTGTAAGTCGAAACAATCTTTGAATGTATTTAAGTAGGCTGAAAATCCCAATATATTATATCTAGATGTATTCTCTTTTAACATAAGATGAGTATCTCATATATGGATATATTTTAGCTAGTTTATTAGGCACCATGTGTCATTTCATAGGAATCTCTCTTTCCTTAGAGTACTTGAATTTTCATTTAACAAATTTCATGGCTTAGTTCCATATTAGTTGGGGGTCTCCTTCATTAGAGGAGACTTTGATTGGCTAAAAATGAGTAGGAAGGTTCCATTTCCCCAACTCTAGGAGGATATCATTCTTTGCAAAGCATCTCACTTTGTCCTACAATCATTTGAGTGACACCATTCCCTTCTATCTTGGCCTTCTTTCAAATTTAGAGATCATTTACTTTAGATAAAAACAATTTATGGGAACAATCACATCTTCCCTCAGAAGCATTTCCTCTTTGAATGCTTTGATTGGGTCAAAACATAATCCATGTTAGTATTCTGTTGAATTGGGTGTGCTTACTTAACTCAAATTGTTGTATCTTAACGTCAACAACTTTTCGGGACAAAATTCTCACTACCCTTTCAGACAACACTTGTTTCCAAAACTTTTGGCTATATAATAAACACTTAATTGGACACATTCCTTTTGAATTAGGTACGCTTACTCAATTACAAAATCTCGGTATCATTACCGACTATTTAACGGGTAAATTCCAACTACCCTTTCCAACTACACTCATATCCAACTGTTGTCATTATATGTGAACCAATTAACATGCCCTATTCCTTTACAGGTTGGGAAAATTATCAGAGTTTTAAATCTTGCTATTAGAAATAAACCTAGTGGAGAAATCCCGAGCTCTCTATCTAATCGTAGTCTCCTTCAAGTGCTTGACATAGGTGATGTTGCATCATGTTCCATTGGTGGTTGTTTTCATTGATGTCACATAACATTGATGGAAAATTGAGAGTGAAAAAGCATGCATATCAAGTGGTACTCAATTGTGCTCATTGGTTCAAGGTTGTTCAAGTAGTTCAGGTAGCTTCAAGGTGGTTCAAGGTGGGTCAAACTAGGCCATTTAGGCCTGTTTCTGGTACCTGATGAGGTGTGAAGAGTTGGTGTAGGTCATGAAATTATCATAGGAGCATGTAAGCATGAAAGTAGCCTTAGAATATTGTTTACAATATGTGTGAGCAAAAACAAGCTACTGAGGAGTCAAATTTAAAATTTTCCCGAGAAGATGGCTTTTAGAACTCATCTTCAATTAACTAGGTATCAAGTCTACTCTACTTTCTCGAGTTGGGCGATAATAAAATAGAGGGAAAAATACAAATTGGCATAAGCAATCTCTCAAAGCTAGCATACTTGGGATTATTTTCCAATCATTTCAATGAGACTATTCCATCTACACTTAATCAACCGCATCTTGAAAGATTGAATTTTGGAAAAAAATAACTTATCGGAAAAATTCCAAAAAAATGGGTGATGTAAAAAGGCTTGGTTTGTTATCACTCAATGAAAACATGCTTTCAATGGAAATCCCATATAGTCTTGGTTATCTTCCATAACTAAGAGAGATTTTTCTTAATCAAATTAAGTTTTCAGGGAAAATACCGACAATTTAGGGAGATGTATAACGTTAGAAAAGGTGGACTTATCTTACAAAAACTAAGGGGAAATATACATCTAGAATTCATGACCTCTCAAAATTTCCAATTCTATTTCAATATTTATAGCAATTTATTACAAGGTTTTATTTTGGATTTGCCCAAAATTGTAATTGTCAAGTTATATATGTGTCTCTCAACCATTTCTTAGGGGAAATTCCAGCCACACTCTCAAGCTGCACAGATTTGCAATATTTGAATTTTTCTTGGAATGAATTTGAGGGCCCAATACCAACATTACTCACAAATTTGAAGAATCTTAAGGAAATTGACCTCTTTAGAAATAAATTTCTAGTGAAATCCCAATAGGTATCAATGAGATGAAAAAGATTTTCAATATCAATCTCTCTTCAAAAACAGGTTAACAAGTGAGGTTCCAATGGGAGGGATTTTTGCAATTGTTGGTGAGTAAGCTATTATGGGGAATCATGGCCTTTGTGGTACATGGTGTAGTCACAAAATCATGCACTTACTACTATTATTATACCACCAAGTATGTTGTTTTATATATGGATCTTGTGTAAGAAAAGAATGCACTAATGACCCATTCCGTATTCTAGTAGTCTATTTTGTTGGTCTTTATTGTTGTCGGTGTTGTACACTTGTCACTCACTCACACAATTTTAGTCGAATCTTAGGGAGTCTTATCTGTCGGTACTTACTCAATTGTCATCACTAGTCTCGACTAGGGCGCTAGAGAGGGATTAGAGCCCTTAGGGCACCATGGTCTTGATAATAAGGTGCCTTGGTCCCCATCACATTTGATTTTTTTAGACATTCGAGGTTGGTCTTTTCAATTTTTCATCTCATCTCCTTAGGTACTAGTTGGCATGTCGGGTCATTAGTGTCGAAATTTGAGCAAGAGATCCCTATATAAACACAACATACACACTATCTTATGGGCATACTATTTCTACTAAGGGATAGCTATCTACATATAGCAAGGGACTTGCATTTGAAAACTCTTATGCATTACACACTATATAGGGAATGAAATTCTATTCTATTCCATCCACTATTTTGAATTTTATCTAGCTATTTCCCGTTATCTCTGTGTCATTGGTGGTAGGGCATCCTAGGCACATCATTTCACACACAAATCACAAAGAACTATATTAGGTTTGATATGTAGTGCAACGCTTAGTTGTAAGACCACCATTTTGGTTGTTAAGGATAGTCCAACCCCTTCATATGCATCTTTATTTTTTTAGAGTTTGATGCTTTTTGTGGGATCTTGCGGGTGGTTCATCATTAAAGGTTTACAACAACATTAGCGAAGAAAGTGTGACATTAATGCGATCAAAGGAAAAGTATTGCGAATACCTAATGACCATATCATATTCATATTTTGAGTTGTTCCACAAACAAGGGCACCCATGTTTCGAGATCATGGAACCCTAGGAACCCTTATCCTTCCCGGTGCTCGAGTCTAGCCAGATATGTTTGTACTTTGCAATTTTGAAGTCCATTACAATGTTGTATTACGCCATTTCATCACTTTGTTTAGTCCCAGATCACTACGAGGTAAGTTCATTTCAGGTTAGTACCTTTCCCCTTTCATTTAAAATATCAAATAAATTACTTAGCATTTATATTTCAGTATATTCCATTTATTGCATTGTTGTACTCTTAGATTCATAATAAAATTTAGATTTTATTGAATCATTTTGGTGAACTCGTAGATTATAACATTTTCCCCTAGGATCCATTACAACCCTAATGGCTGAGGATAGCTCTTCTCCTTCTCGAGATCATCATGCCTCATGTTAGCATCAATCAGATCTATGATGACACCATTATCACTGAGCTCACGGCTCTCTATAATAATCCTACTATGTCGGACGAGATTCACCAAAAAATCTTAGCCGTTGAGCACCATCCGCCTACTATCATTTAAAATTCAACTATTGGCATTTTTTCTTATGTGATAATCTTCACTTATTTTACACCATGTTATACGGTTAGCCATGATCCTCCTTCTGACATTTCCAAAGAAGTTCTAGATGATTCTCTTATTGATTTCATGCTTGGTCTTGACGATAGTACACATGTGCATATTGATTCTCCTCCTAGTTAGGCCACTCCTATAGCTGCATCTCATGCTTATCCTATTTATGATATTGTTTCTCATGATCCATCACATACTAGTTCACATACTCATTCACACTATGTTGATGATCCCGTTCATGATATACTTAATGACATTTTCATTTATGAGTCTCTCTCTTATTTTGACGACACAAATGATAGTCATGATTCTACCACTTTGCATATTGTTGAGTGTGAATCTCTTTCTCCATTTTTCCCTTCTTTTGAGGTTGTTTATAATACCGCACATGAGTCATCTCCATCTATTATTTCATATCCTTGTAGATACCTAAATTTGGTATCTTTCCCTCGATCGCCCGGGTGGGAATATTTAATCCATTCCCCTTTTTAAATTAAATGCCCATCGCCTTTAAATCCTACGTAATTAACACCAATTAATTAATCAATTAATTAATCCTCATTCATGCCCTAACCAACTTTACATTTTGGAATGCTTTCATTCAAAATCTACATCCATGATTTTCCCTATGATTTTTCTAGCCTATCTCTACTGCCAACTCACCTACACCTCATCCCTAAACAACCTCTTCATGCCTAACGCTATAAAGCATTCGGTCAACTCCTATAAAAAAACAAGGAATCATGCCGGAAGCAAAAAAATCCTCCCATTGGGAAACGTTTCTCATAATCGGTGGTGACTCATCCCAATCATCGTTGACCCTATAAAGTTGAGTGCTTTCTTTCTATTCATCATCGAATGCATGTGAATCCTAAGATTCCTTGTGACTCAAACAATCCATCGTGCTGAACATTCTAGAAGCCATTACGGACTCCTCGGACCTTCTTAGAACGTACATGCACTAATCGTGATCGATATTCATGAGATTTTTATCATTTTTATTGCTTTAGTCATATTTTTATCACATTATCTTGGTATTTATTCAACTAAGATTTTATAGGTCAAGAACCATCAAGAATCCATTATAGACCTATTCAATCAACTTCTTTTGTTTGCAGGTTCTTTGATCCAACTTGTTTCCCTTGGCATTTTTCAAAATTCCCAGATTGCCATCAATCCGCCCTTGAGTCACCGACAACAAGTCTTTATCCTCATCATTTTAGCATCAAATTCTTTCGGTCGTATTCCAACAATTGTGTTGTTTGAGGCCTTGAATCTTCATCCTTCCTCTCGAATCTTTACGGTTTCAGCCTTAATCCATCATGATCCTTGTTACCTTGTATTGCTTTCATTCCCTTACCTCGGACCTCATTTGCGTGTTACTTCCGAGTGTCTACAGAGACCACCCAAATTTACACCTATAAGCTGTTGTTCCATCATTCCTCGCCTCAAGTCATTGTCGACTGCCTTTGCACGGTTGGGTCGTCATTGACACAGAACAGTACATTTAATTTGTATCTCATATCAGTCAAATCAATATTAAATCGATCATAATTACTCCCATATTCTTTAAATCACTAAGTCTCTTCATATATTTCAGTTTATTTTCCTTTATATCACTTTTGTTTAACAATGTGGGTTGACATCTCTTGAGGAATTTAAATGCTTCTCGGGTTTGTTTTGGGAAACCCCTGCCCAAACCATCTAATCATTTTCCTTTCAGTGGGTCTTATTTGTAGGTTTTATCTGATTTTCAGCAAGTGGAATCCATCATCATCTTGTGCTCATATCACATCGCATTCGAGGTAACGTAAACCCTCCAACATTTCGAGTTTGCTAGTTTCTTTAGTAGCTAGTGCATTAACCTCATTAAGAAAGAGGAAATTGGTAAACATTTTTGGCACACCCGATGGGACACCCTTTAGGTGATCTCTTGCATTTATTGATTTTATTTTTATTTTTTCCATCTTCTAATAAAGCTGCAAAGTGTGAGGTTCCACTTTATTACTTTCTCATGTTGGGTTCATGGCTTGGATCACTCATCACTCAACAAAAATAGATAAATAGGAAAAGCGTTATGCGCAGGTATTCCTCTCTTTTCCCTATTTTCTCATTTTTTCATTGTAGTTTCTTGTTCTGTTTGTGTGCTCATCGAATACCACACTTCGTTTTGGATTTAAAAAGAACATTCTTTTTGCATCTTGCTTACTCACATAGCTTAAATAGGGGTTTAACGTTCAACATCCCACACTTTATCACACACAACCCTAAACCTCACAAATCAAATTAACACATCAAGTCATCCTCTCACCCGACTAACTGATTGAGATTTCATCACCCAATAGGAATCCGCCTCGAGAAATTCCTTAACCATAACGAACACGAAACCAAATGTAGTTTTCCTTCTCCTAGGCACCTTCTTATCCATCCCCTTTTCTTTTCATACTTTCTTAAATAAATTAAGAACATAAAAAGAAGCTGTCGATTGACTTGTTTGGGTAAAACTATTTTCATGCCCTTAATCACTTGATTAGTAGCCAAGAGTGTGGAACAAATATTTTCTTCAAAGCGATTCCTTATATCAATGAGTTTTCTCTACAACAGATTACCTCATTACGTGCACTTGATTACCTCTTTCATGAGCACTCAATCTCTTATCAACGTCTCTAACCCAGAGCCTCCTATTCACACTACAAATTTAGGTGAGACTAACCCATTCTTATACAATCAATCTATCAATTCTAGACCAGCTACCCCACTAGCCATCCGATCAAATTCCTTTTGACCTCTTAAGGTACCTCTCGGTGATGCCATGTTCCAAGAGCCTCTAGATGCCAATCCAGTGGCACGCCAAAACTATCTCCTTAGGAGATAAACCCATATTCCCTTAGATGGTTCATTGCTTTAACAAATTTATCCTTATTAAACCAATCCCCAAACTACCCATCTTAAGTAAATAAGCTTTATGCATCCAACCTTTCTTCCTCTTCCACCAATCCCTCGTCTCATCAAACTACCCAAATAATCATGCATATTCCTCACAATCTCTCGCCAATCAACATGACAATCAACACTTCTCTCCCCTCACCGCTTCAATCACTATTGCCACTAGTGTCCCTAGTCAATACGCCCAAACATCATATCTCGTATCCGGACAGTATGATCTTCTCACATCAAGCATGTATGTCAATACTTATCAACCCCCTTTCATGGGTGCTTTACATTATTTAACATCTAACCCCTTTAAAAATAGTTTCGAACTGTTCATACCCATATTCCTACTCAACACTTGCCATAACACCCTACCAAATCCTAACAATCATATCATTTTCCCATCTCCTAGCAACACTTCTTTCAAAGCAACTACCCATTCAATCATATCCCATGGTTTACAGTCACCCCAAAAAAATTCCTCAAACACCTACACATCCGCAAGTCCATCAAAAATTCATCCAACCACTTCTTACATGCAGCCACCACCTCTCATCTCCAAGCAGATTCTTTTGAATGATCCCATGCATACCCTCATGAATAGGCTAGCCAACCTCAAATCTTTGCTACTTTAGGAACCAATGACTCATTATCATATGAGTAAATTTGCAACAAACGTATTCACCCATCCATACCAATTAAACCATATCCTCTACGCCGGGAATTATCAAAATTCACCAAGTTTAACGGTAAAGAGGATCCACAATAGCACCTTCGTGCATTTAAACATGCATGTTATCTTATTGCACATGATCGGGACTTGAAGCTTTGTACTTTCCCATGTCCTTGGCTAGTCCCGCATTGGACTGGTACAATAGTATCCCTTAATATTCGATATTTTCCTTCTCTAACTCGCATAGTTATTTCGAACACTGTTTGATTAACATTGTCTAAAAATAACCATCAATGATATATACGCCATCCGACAGTTTGAAGATGAATCCATTGCAAATTTTATCACACGATGGTACACCATTATAAGTCAATTATCCTTTTCTCTTCCACAAACTAATCTCATCGATCTCTTCTCATGTTTGTGTCTGAAGCATATATCTTTGACTTTACAAATCCAATCATTCGAATCTTTGACAAATCCTACAATATGGCCGGAAACTTGAAACAAGTGCCCTCGAGAAGGGCCATTTAGAACTAAAATCAAATAAACCAAAACATGAATTTACTAAATTATCCACACCAAACAAAAATTCAAAGGTAATGGCCAATTTTGTAGTTGATAAATAATCTTACGCATATACATATAGCACATGGAATCAAAAATGAGTCACTCGATCAACACCTAACTACACTCCCCTTAGGGAGTCATATAATACAATATTTGACAAGCTAATGGTAGTAAACCTTATCACACTTCCTCCTATCCGACAAATTGATGAGTCTAGATTGAAACCCGTATGGTATTGTGAAGACCATTATTGCAAGTAGCACCAAGTACGAGGCCACGACATATAAATATGTCAAATTTTCATGGATTTGGTCGAAAAACTCATCGATTAGGGTGATCTTCAAGTCGAAAATCCAAACGATTCACCCAATCAACCACTCAATATCTTCAAACATACCCTCCCAAATCATACATTGACAAGCCAAGCTACCACTTCTACTACAACTCAAACACTTAATGTTCATACTATAAATACCCTGAACACTACTGATCATGAATCTAACCCTTCCGAAAATTATCATCCTTCATCATCGATCACATCCATTCCCTTTTATATCCTCCCTACATCTATTATACCTACATCTTTCTTGACGTCCACTCCTACATCTATGACTACAAGAACCCCATTGGCGAATATATCATTTATGCACCTAGAGATATTCACGAAGCAACCATTCCAACCTCTTTCCACATACGGTGTTGGTCCTACATCAACCTCTTTACCTATCATATCCACCTCATCATCTACTTCATCCATTCCAATAGGCTTTACCACCTCACCTATATCTATTCCACCCTTGCCCATCATACCATCCATATAACCTATATTGGTTACTCCTCCCACTCTCTTACCTACTTCAATAACCACGGTCATGTCCACGCCACCTCCTTCCTTCACACAAATTCCAAAATTTGAGGAATTATTAAAAGCACTTAAACTTGCAATGAATTCAAATGTTACTTCTATGTCATCAACACAATCTCATCAATCTCCACCTTCCATAGATCACCTCAGACAAATGTTGATTCCTACACCCGTATCAACCATGGTATCACCATTTGACCCTCCAATCGAATTTGTTGTCACCCCTCTAAAGGATATGTCTTCACATACAAAATCTATAGTCCCTCCTAAAATTAAATAGTCTAATACAAAATCGTCTATTTTAGAACCAAGAACATTTCAACCTACCAATCCAAGACCATTCAACACTAAAAAAACCAATCAACATCAAAACTGAATTCAAATCACCAAAACATCAATACACTTGGGTTTTACCCCAAACATAAAAATATCTCATAAGGCATCTTCTAGCACTTTAGTCGGATCATATACGAAATCTTCCAACACTTACTGCAAACCTCTGTAATCATGCTTCCACCTATCAAGGCCTTTGACCCAAAAGGAAAGAAGCCTTTATGGTTCAATTCCAACCTTATGTGGGCCTTTCATTGTACCCCACGGGCACAATCTTGCGAGCATTGTAAAGTGCTCGGACCATTTTTCATAAAATCATTGAGCAGGAAGGCTTCTTCTTGGACCGAGTAAGTCCCTTCCTTCCACATCTAGTTCAACATCTATTATTTCACCTTCACGAGATGACCCTTCTAAGGATGGTCCCCTATTGTTATCAATGTTGTTAAGGTAATTACTTGATATGGTTCACGTGATACAAAGTCAACTTCCCAACCGAAGGCCAAGAATTTCATCGTCATTCCTCCTCCCGCAGAGTTAACTACACCATTAAACCCAAAGGTATCCATTTTGGCAGCTCCTAGGCTCATCGAAAAAAAGTATTGTTAGACAAATTCATCATGCCCCAGTAAAGATGTCACTTTACAAGCTCATCCAAATATCACTAGATCATAGATATGCTCTTACTGAAGCCCTAAAGTGTATTATGACATCCAGTGACAAAGCTCAGCCCTTCACATCTCTCGTAGGAGAACTTACTACTTCTGCTGCTATATCATTCGATGAAACTAAAATTCTAGATATCCCACCAGAAGAACATGACCTTCCCCTCTTTATTATGATCAGGATCAATGATACATTCATTCAACGATCCATGATCGAAAGTGGGGTGAGCATTAATATCATTCCTTCACATACTTTTAAGAAACTTAAGTTCCCAAATGAATCATCACCTAGACACTCGTGGTTCTTCATGATTTTAATGAAACCATCACTCCCGCCTTAGGGACAATATCCCTCCCTATCCATGTCGGTGAGAATCTCAACCATGAGATCTTATACATCATTGAGGGATAATTTCAATACAATGTTCTCCTTAGATGACCATGGATCTGCGCCAGACATTGTGTCCCCTCTATGCTCCATTGTTCCCTTAAATATGAGCATGATGGAAATATTTTCATGCTTCTTGGGGACTCTCCTCCCTTTCAAGGATGTAACAAGATTTATAGACCAAATTATGTACTCATTCCTAAGGAAAATTCATCAAGTATCATCCACCGGATCAGCCATTGCCTTATCCAAACTCCTAACAAGGACTCCAGAATGACATAATGGAAAATCTTATGATGGGGGAGTACCATCTTCTCACACTCAACACCCTTCCCACTCCTTACCATATCAATAGACCCGATAAGGCATATATGTACCAACCAAATTTTAGATATGTTGTTCCTTTTGGTCCACCACATCTTCACACCAATCTTATTTATGGTGTTTTAGATACCCCATCTTCCCACATTAATGATATTCCATATGCTAGGCTTTATATTAGTGTCTTTAGCTTTCTCAACAACCCATATTTTTCCTATACCTATCTCCATCGTTGTGCATGGAAAGGATTCATCCTAAGCCGTTATTAGCATGGCCCGCATGGCCTTATTCCTGATCAATTTCAGTAAACCTTACGAAAAATTCGAGAAGCTTGATCTTGGGAGCAGTTCCTTGGCCCCATTCCATCATCTGAGATACTCATGGACATGAATTCTACATATATTTTGACTTTTGAAGATGTGGAGGTACCACCTCTACCTTCTCCATCTTTGCCAACCCTCAAAGACATGGACATATTTTCTCTACCTTCGCCATCCTTTCTGACTCCTGAAGACATGAACATATCTTCCCTACGATTTTTGAAGGCATGGAAATGGATGAAACCATTTATACTACTTCCTACTTTTTATTTAGTCTCCACCATAACTTTGGGGCGATCACCTATCGGTGTGGCAATCAGATTAGGTCCCTTCCTCTTTGACATCCAGAGATAATAGAAGAAGATTCTTCTACCATTTATGTCCTACAATGTGATGACAATAATGCCATTTTATCTCACATGGGGGTAGATTATTCTTACCTTCAGAAGACCTTACCATCTGACACACCTTCTCTTCTTAACAAAGCTACCATTGATGTCAATATCGAGACTCCTCACGAGCCTCGCATTCTCAAAGTGGGCTAATATCTTGATCCACATGAGCTAGAATATTTCACCACATTTCTCTCCCATCATAGTTAAGCATTTTCATGGTCATATTTGGACATGCCAGGTCTTGAACCTTCTATCATCATCCACAATATTATCACCTATCCCAATGCTAAACCGGTAAAAAAGAAGCTTCACTTCATGCATCCTCGCGTTATTATCCTTGTTAAAGAAGAGTTACGACACCTTCTTTTCGACAATTTTATCATCCACATTGACTATCCCCAATGAGTTTCTAACATTGTTTTCATTGCTAAAGCATCGTTAAAGCTATGCATATGTACATATTTTTGAGATCTTAATCTCACTTGCCCTAAGGATGACTTCCCTCTTCCGAACATCAATCAACTTGTGGATCTTACCACAGGTCATGAGATGTTTTCTTTCATGGACAATTTCTCTAGTTACAATCAAATTATCATCGCACCAGAAGATCAACACAAAACCTCCGTCACCACTCCTTGGGGGACCTTTTGCTATTGTGTTATGCACTTTGGTTTTAAAAATGTCGGTGCTACTTATCAGTAGGCTATGACTTATATCTTTCACGACCTTACCCAAAAAACCATAGAAGACTATGTTGATGATATTTTAGGAAAATCTAAGAATTGATGCGACCATCTTTCCATTCTCGAATTCCTTTTTCAGCGCCTTATTCACTTCTTCCTTCATCTTAATCTAGCCAAGTGTGTATTTGGATTTTTAACTAGCAAGCTCCTTGGCTTTACCATTTTTATCATGGGCATTGAAGTTGACACCACAAAAATTAAGGCAATCATTCAAATGCCTCCCCATAATCTTAATAGAATTCACATCCTTCAAGGCCACCTCTAACCTATTCACCGCTTCATCTGGAAACTTTTGGATTGTTTCAAGGATTTCATCACGTCCTTTAGAATGTCCTTGAATTCAATTGGGATCATGATTGTCAAAAGGATTTTGATGATATTAAACAATATATCTTGTCTCCACCAGTGCTCACACCTCCACGCGATGGGGATCATTTTTACTTGCACATTTCTGCCACCAATCATGCCTTGGTAGCCATGTTAACACATCAAGATGAGAAAAATAATGAGCGGGATGTTTATTACATTAGTTGCACCCTTCATGTTTGTGAAAACCGTTATAATGAAGCCAAAAATTTGTGTTGCGCTCTCTTGTTTCCTACTTTAAAACTTCAACATTACATTCTTAATCATAATACGTATGTCGTTACTAGCTTTTATCTTCTTAAAAATTTGACCTCTAATCCATACCATAATGATCGTATCACTCGGTGGCTCATACTCATGAATAAGTTTGACCTTTAGTTTGTTTCTCAAAAATCCATTAAGGGCTAGGCTATTACTTGACTAGTTAGCGAAGCCCCTCTTCTAGTCTGATTTACCTCATGAGCAATTTATGGACAAATCCATTAACCAATTTCATCATGAATATGACACTCTTAAATTCACTCTCTTCTTTGATGGCTCAAAATGTCAAAGCAAGGGGGAGGTGCTTGACATTGTTCTCATTCCTCCTTGGGAAACTCATATTCCCCTCGCCTACAAACTCAATTTTGAGTGTACAAACAACATGGTAGAATATGAGGCCCTCATCTTGGGTCTTGAAACCGTTGTCTTTTTAGGTGTTCAAATTCTTGACATCTATGGGGATTATGAGCTTATAATCAAACAAGTCACAAGAGAGTATCAATGTAAAAATGACACTCGTCAAAAATATTGTGACATTTTTCATCTTCTTCTTAAAGATTTTAATTCGTGTACCATCCAAGTTGTTCCCCGATCGACCAATCATTTTGATGATATGATGGTTTCCCTTGCGGCTCTCAACCCATGGAAAAAAGATCCCAAGCTTCCTATCTTCGTTTATCACCGTGATCAACCTTTCCATGAATTACATCAGTTAATCTTATTGAATCTAATTCCCTAGACCTTTGGTATTCTCAAATATTTGATTATCTATCCCAATCCATTATTCCTCATGATCTATCAAAAAATGCTAAGAGGTATTTTCTTCAGCACGCTCACCGATATGTGATTCTTGGTAGAATTATTTATAAACGTGGATTATAAGGTGTTCTTCTTTGATGTATTAAATCCCATGAAGCCTCTCGAGCCATCCAAGAAGTCCACAATGCTATTTGTGGTGGACATTTTGGAGGCTTATCCGTTCTGCTAAGTGCGTTCTTCATTTTGGCTATTAATGGCCTTCCCTTAATTATGATTGTTGTGAATATGTTAGGAAATATGAAAAATGTTAGCAACATTCCAATCTTCTTCGTATTCCCGATCAATATCTACGATCGACTTAGGACCTTTGGCCCTTTTCACAATGGGGCCTTGATCTTATTGGTCTTATTAATCCTCGTTCCTCATAGAAACATCACTCTATCACCAATGCAACTAAATATTTCACTAAATGGGTTGAAGCAATCCCACTTACGTCAAATAAATCTAGCCCAATAATTAAGTTAATTTATCAACATATTATCTGTAAGCCGGTGTTCCCCAAAAACTCGTTATGGACAACATAAAGTCATTTAAAACAATGATATTAAGAAAATCTATAACACATTCAATATATATCTTAGTTTCTCTTCCCCATATTATCCCCAAGCTAATGGCCAATCCAAGGCTACCAATAAAACCCTTAGAAAAATTCTTTCCAAAACCATTGATCAAGTAGGTTGTAATTGGCATCTCCGATTACCATTCGCCACGTGGGCCTATCATACTAGTGTTCGTATCTCCACGGAGGCTACACCTTTTTCTCTTGTTTACAATTCCAAAGCCATCCTTCCTCTTGAGGTTCAAATCCCTATTTGCTTATGTCTCTTCACAACTTCATCTCTAATGAAGACTATCATCAAGCTCATCTAGCACAACTCAAGATGCTAGATGAGCATCACCTTCTTGCTCTTGAACATCATCATGTTTATCAAGAGCACATTAAACGTGATTACTGATAAGCACTGAAAGAAAGTGAATTTAATCTCGGTGACCTTGTCCTCAAAGAAAATTAGAATGTCACTACTCTAGAAAGGATCCAACGTAGAAAGTTTTACCCTAATTGGATTGGACCATACATTATCACACACAAGTATGGGTCGAGAGCCTATCGTTTGGCCTCCCTTGATGGTAGCGAGGAATTGGAACCACTTAATACATTTCACTTGTGACCATTCTATACATTTCACTTGTGACCATTATATTGTTAGCATATTTACCAATGTGCCCTTAGTCATATCCTTGGATCATTCCTTCATGTTAGCCCCTTCCATTTCTCATTGTGATGATTTGGAACTACGTGGTCTTCCATCACTTAATAGATGCGACCTTAAATATGGGCACCATGGCTCCACCATAACATATTTCTTATGGATATGTTCTCCCCTTTGGTGATAACTCCATGATCATTACATCCATCACCCTTTTATTTACCTATTGGAACCATGCAAAGGGTGCAGGGGGTATTTCTTGTATATCATTATCCCCTCCTACGTAGTCTATTTAGCTATTCCCAACTCCCCCATGTAAAATAAAACATCATGGATGATTTTGTCAAAAAAATCTAAGTTAAAAAAATAGACTCATCCCTTGAAGGAAAGGTTTTCATGCGAAAAAAGAAAAGCATGCAAAATCAAAATCAAAAGCAAAATAAAAAAGAAATGGACTGATCCCTCGAAGGACGGCTATCATATATTATTCTTGCGATATATATTGTATAAAGTAGACCATACCCTCTAAGGATGGCCACTACTTATGGCATTTGAGGGCTTCCCACATTGATCAACCTTCCATTTAATTAGCATCCTAGGAAATCTTCACGCATTGATCAATTTTCTTCTAGCATACTTCCCACATTAATCAATTTGCTCTCTCCCCTTCCTAGAGTTGGGGCATAGTTTTAGGAGCACCAATTTTGAGAACCCTCCTCCCTTGTACAAGTACATCCTAAACCCCTTTTTTCATCTCAACGGTAGGTTTATGAGATCATTTCCTCCATTGCTTCCTATGATCTTTGAAATGACTAACTATCGTTGGTTATTTGCTAACACATGCTTTGGTCGCATGTGCCTTGTGTTACCTGGATCCCCTCCTTGTTTACCTCTAATGTAGTTGGAGGAATATTTTCCTCACACGTTCTTTGATATAATGTGGAGACATTTATATCTATAGGTCACTATCATTAAGGAATTGTGTCTTTAACTATCTCTCTCTTTCTCATCCTAAGACCTATTGGGCCATACATATTTCCCCTTTGGGACACTCCTCTTAACCATTCATTTCTTTAAGTCCATATCTCATCTCTCCCTCTAGGAATTTCTATCACGATATTCAAATTATCCCTTTTCTAGGAATACATTCCTTTTTCCAAAGTCCACATTCGTGGCTATATTTCATACTCTCCCTTTAGGGAATTTTGTTTCCATATTCCAAATCCTCTCCTCCTCATTCGAAGTCCACATTTTTGGCCATATTTATTTTTCCTTCAGAAATTTTAATCCAATTTACCCTCAAAGCCCAATTTTGTGTCCATACTTACTCTCCCTTCAAGCATTATTCACAATCCTATCTAACCCACGCACGCGTTCCTCCTTTGAGGCCATATACATCTTCCCCTTCAAGGCGTTACTTTCATCATATCAAGTTCACATTTGTGTCCATACTTTCCCCACTTTGGGCATTTGTTTTCCTTTTTTTCCTTTGTAGCCATACTTTTCCTTTGGAGCATATTATTTCATCACTCGCTATTTCATTTTTCCCTCTCGGCCATTTTTCATGTCCCATTGGGCACCATATCATTCATCCTCATCCTTTGCGGACACATACCTTTTCGCTTATTTCCTCATGTAGAAAGGATTTTCTATACCCTCTTGCATATAGTTGTGCATACTTTGATGACTTTCCATGACCCGTTGGTCATCCCAACCTACATCCATACTGCAGTGGTCTTCACCCACTCACCGGTCCATATAATGTTGTATCCCATCTTCATTGAGACTACAATTATCCTATACCGATGTGATATTGGAGTCACCACCATAGTTTTCATTATTATTGTGATCCTTTTTGCCTTGGGCATATTGCCTTAGTTATGCTTTCACCCATATTTTCTTCACTCACTGCCATTTTCATTTTCCTTTTTCAAGTGTGTGACTACTTCACATTGGCTTCCAAATCCCTCGATATTCACACCACCCATAGCTTGCTCGCCCACTTGAAATTCAGTTTGGTTCATACTCTCACGCTTCTTTCATTCCACATGCTTCCACTACTTCACGTCGGCTCAGTCTTTAGTAGGTGATTTTTATCACCTTACCCCTCGATGACGCACTCATGTTCTTACGATTCTCATATGAATGTTGAGGGATTTGTTACAATAATAACCTCTCTTCACTTGCTTCATTGATTCATCTAGTGCACTCTATCAAATCATTTCTTGATGATGCACTCTTGCTTTATGGTTCATTATTGACCCTGAGGGGTCTTATCTAAATGAACCTCATCATCTATACGTTGGGGGCATCACTAATCTTCCCCCTTATATTCATCTTATTAACATATGCCTCATTAAACTAGTCAGGCCACATCACACTTTTACACATCACCAAACATTCATCACAAAAGGTTATGTTTCAATTACATATTATACTATTATCATCACACTAACTATGTATTACAAGTCAACTCAACAAACATAGCAATACTCAACGCATCAAAACACATACACACGAATCATTAAAAATCATGTATTTTCAATCACATCATCACATAAATACACAAAAAAATACAATCATCATAGGACAATAAATGTGTCTATATATATTGATTACAATCATAGTTAAAAATATGTCATCACTTGGGGAAACTCCACCACATGGAATATATCACTCTGACTAATATCACATCATAATTATCACTATACGCATGCTGCAAGAGCTCTAGAACTCAATGCCTCTCCAATAACTCTGCGCATATGATCGCGAAGCTTGTATATCTCGCTACTTTCCTATGTAGTAATGTAACCTCTTCGAATTCTCCGTAAACCGGCTCTGTAACTTGATAAAATGTGCAAACACATTATGTTCTAAGGACTGCCATCCACCGCCTCTTTGGCTCGTTGTGTCTCTTCATGTTCCTCATCCTCTCACTCAATAGCATAGTACATGTCGATGTTGTTATGGCCTTTGGCTCAAACAAATGGATATGCTCACCCATAATGTCGTCTACATGCTCCAACATCCCTCCACTCACAAGTATGTCGGTGGGCACATTCTGAGTCAATGTGCGGATAGATGTGTCCATAATTGAGGACCAACACATGTCACTTACAACCAATAAAACAACATGTTAGATAACCATAACCATCACATAAGAAAGTAAAAAATCATATAACATAGTTATACCAATATTCATGCTCGCTATTCTGCTTTGCTTACAATATGCAGGGCATGTCCTATCCCCTCTACTCTTCTTCCTTGTGGTAATCCCGATATGTCCATTGAAACTAGAAATAAAAACACCCATCAATGTGCTTCCCATCGGGCATGATATGCCTCTGTATTCCCCACATCATATGAATCTATCATCTCTATTACCGCATTGGCCTCGTCTAGCCCGGGAGGTACTAGCGATCTCCTAGGCCTGGACTCACCCGATAGTCATTGGTGCTCTAACAGCTCTAACTTATACATATGGATTTGGGGGAACATCCGAGCCATACAATTTTTTGAGATACCAGTTCCACCTAGAATAACTTGGTAACCCTTGGAAAACGATCCTCGAACCACATCATCCTATGTATGCATCATAGCTCTACCACCTCATCTGACCATCTGTCATAGTATTGGTATGGTCTCTATATCACTTCCTCATAACCCATCTGATCTATCAGTGTTCTATAGGTGTCAGTATCCATCTTCCACCCACGCACACTAATACATCTCCTTGTAAATATGTCTGGCCTAGCCCAATCTTCTTGTGAACCAGCAACTGGCCTCAACATTGCTATGTTCTCGTAGGCCCACAAATCCAATAAAGTAGTCGCTCCAATCCCACCTCCATGCTCCTCCTGTGTGAATCTATAAATATCACCATATAGGTGGGCTAACACACATCATTCCCATGTATATACGGTACTCTCCTCCTCTATTCGGTAGTAAATATCGTGCATCTTATATCATATACCCACACCACCTCCCTTTCTGCAATCGATGACGTAATAACCACGGAAATAAAATTCCTCAAGTGTAAAACCTTTGATCTCAAAATTGCATCCAAACTATTATGGGCCTTGGTAGGAACTTGTGTCCCCATAAAATACCACCTAGTGGTCCTCATCTATGTCTCCATGTTTTCCACTTCCATGATGTGTACTTTCTCGCCAACCATCGTAATCGTAATATGTTATATACATATTCTAGTGTGACTTTAATCTCCCTATAGGTAGCCAAAATGTACATGTATCCATACAAAATCTCTCACACAATGCTGTCAAAATAGACATATTATGGGGCACATCCTTTATCCTTGTTATGTCTTGCACATCGGCATGGTCTATAACCTCCCAATCATTGTTTTGATAAACCTAACCCAAGCAATGTACTCGGGTGATGGCCACCATGGAACACCCTCAAATGGATATCCCTCTACACAACACAAAAAAACCAAACACGGTGTTAGAAAACCATACACATACGCACATGCTTCCTCACGACACCATTACATATCAAAAATCAAATTTACACCACTCTAGGCGAAATTGTACTCTCTAGACATGGGCACGTAGAAGCGAGGTCTAGGACACCTAGGGGTAGGACACCAACGCCCATGTCTTGGTGCTCCTATCCCAAAGGCCACTAACACCTTCACTACTATTATCCAGGTCCAAAACACTGAGAAAAATAAAATAAAAAATTCACAAAAAATCACCAAAAACGACTACTACCACACACATTTTTTTAAAACAATCACACTTACCAACTCCTTTGTCATATGTGACACCACCGTGGTCGCCACCATATCAAATGGACTCGATCACGTTGCTCTAACTTGTGGCATCCTTACACACTCAAAGCTCACTATCACACTCATGCAAAAGACAAATGAGTTGACCACCCACTTTATCACATTACTATTTATAGTTAATTTTCATTACCCACTCTACTATGGTCATTATTTCATGATTTCTTTCCTAACTAATACACCTCGCATGATTTTGCTCATATCTTGAGTATCCTTACTCCAATTTCTATCCCGTTTATGGAATTATCTTCTTGATTCTATCGTATCGTACACATGACACACACACACACAATTTCTCCTTGACATTGTCATTCACTCAATGTACATATATTTTTGTGATATCTATCATACATAGTCTATTTCCGTACTTCCTTTCGGTTCAATGTTCATTCTCATTACCACTTCTCCTTTCACCAAAATGGGGGAATGCAATTGGGGTCATCCAATAATTCCCCTTGGCACCATTGCATGATCATTATACACTTCCAATTCGTCATTTTTGAACATTTACTAATACACCATGTGATATTTCATCATTTTCTATCGATTCCCCCTAATGACCTAACATGGGGGCAACAAGCATAAAATCTCTCTATGAGTAAAAAAATCAATCAACCAATCAATATGTTCACAATAAAAATCATACCATTCAATCAATACAATACAACATATTCGGTCTCCCAGATGACCTAACTTGGGAATTACATTCGTTACTTTCCTAGATGACCTAACTTGGGAATTACATTCATTACTTTCCCAGATGACCTAACATGGGAAGTTATTCTACATTGCATGTTTTCTTCTAGATGACCTAACTTGGAAGCTATCTCACATTACAGAAACACCCTTGGAGTGGGGAAATGAGACATCAATACCTTTCCTATACTACTCTTATATGGGTCATCTTGTTTGATAAAAAAATTAGATCCAAAATCAATGAAAATTTGATCTGCGCCCATTTTCAATGGCTAGATATTGTGAGGATGTAGTTAAAGGTTGGAGAATAACACACCTTTCTCCCTACACTTTTCCTCTGGTGATAATATGCCCAAATCTTGTGGTTTTCATACACACACCATCGGGTTGGGAACCGATCACTCCCTACACCATCACATCATAATCATACAATATTTGAAATAGTCAATCATTAAACATAACAATCATCACTCTTGTTTATTGCATTTAATCATGGCACCACCTCTCTCATTACACCACAATGATAAACATGTTGATCCATCGTTCGTCACGTTATATGTTTCATTCAAGCATGCTCTTCTACCACATTTTCACGTTCTTCTACAACATGGGCTTCTCTAAACTTCTCTCGGGTACTTATCTCTAACTACTTTATGTTCTTGAGCTTTCACTCACACAAATAAAGTGGGGTAAAATATAGTCACAAAATCACACACTTACTATTACTATTATACCACCAAGTATGTTGTTTTATATATCAATCTTGCATAAGAAAAGTATTCACTAATGATCCATTCCCTAGTCCGGTATTCTATTTTTGTTGGTCGTTATTGTTTTCGGTCTTGTACACTTGTCACTCACTCACACAATTTTAGTCGAGTCTCATGGAGTCTTATCTATCGGTACTCACTCAGTTGTCTTCACTAGTCTCGACTAGGAACCTATAAAGGGATTAGGGCGTCTTGGTCCTGTTACACTTGGTTTTGTTTTAGACATTCGAGGTCAGTTTTTCATTTTTCCTCCCATCTCCCTAGGTAATATTTGGCATGTCGGGTCATTAGTGTCGAAATTTGAGTGAGAGATCCCTATGTTAACACATCATACAAACTATCTTATGGGTGGACTATTTCTACTAAGGGCTAGCTATTTACATAGAGCAAGGACTCGCATTTGGGCACTATTATGCATTACAAACTGCATACGGAATAAAAGTATATTCTATTCCATCTACCATTTGAATTTTATATAGCTATTTCCCACTATATTTGTGTCATTAGCGTAGGGCATCCTAGGCACATCATTGCACACACAAATCACATAGAACTACATTGGGTCTGAGATGTAGTGCAATGCTTAGTTGTAAGACCACCATTGTGGCTGCTAAGGATAGTCTAACCCCTTCATATGCATCTTTTTTTTTAGAGTTTGATGCTTTGTGTTGGGTCTTATAGGTGATTGATCATTACGGGTTTATGGAAACATCAACGAAGAAAGTGTGACATTAACAAAATTAAAGGTGAAGTATTAAGAACACCTAATGACCATATCAAACTCAAATTCGAGTTGTTTCGTAGACCGGAGCTACCCATATTTTAGACCAATGCACCCTCATCCTTCCCTATGCGCCCAAGTCTAGCCATATCATTCGCCTCTGCTTGTGATTTTTGAATTAAGTTACAATGGTGCATTCCGCCATTTCATCACTTTGTTCAATCCCAGATCATTGGGAGGTAAGTTCATTTTAGGTTAGTACCTTTCCCCTTTCATTTCATTTCAATTAAAATATAAAATAAATTACTTAGCATTTATATTTATGTATTTTTCTATTTATTATATTGTTGTACTCTTAGATTCGTAATAACATTTAGATTTTATTTAATTACATGGATAAATTTATAGCCATGTTATTTTTCTTAATATAAGCATCTCTCAAGAAAGGTAATAGTACCACTTGTCATAGCAATTACAATCTTCATCTCGTCTTTTCGTGTTCTACTATAGAAGAAAATACCATTCAAAGCACCCCTTCTCTCAATGTAAGACCATGCCAAAATTTTATATGAAGAACTTATAAAGAATAGATATATGTATACATATACTTGAATGCTTATAATAGAAATATTCATATACGTATTGGGGTTAAAAATTAAAAAATATATAATATAAAAATATATAATAAATAAGGTGGGAATTATGGTAGAATAGTTTTGGTTTTAGGTTTTTATTATCCCTTTCTCTAGTTGTGAAATTCAACACCATGGAGGAGTTGGGGACTGGTTTAGGGTATTTGAATCCATCAAAGAATAATGGAAAATGTGTCTACCATTGCTGTAATTTGAGTGCTTTGGCGTATGGTTATGAAAATGTGGAGGCTTAGAAATTTCACCTCAGGCAAAAAATGATTTACATGGCAATTTGGGCTTTAAGGGAGGCATAAAAGGAGTAGAGACAACTTCCACGACCTTTTCCCCTTTCGTGACAAAAATAATAGCTCCAGGAACAGATCTTGGACATCCAATAAAGCGTAAAGGATGAGGAAGTATGTTAGATGTTGTAGTTGTGGGATAGCAACTGTGGGAGAGGGGGTGGTGTTTGGAAGAAGCAAGAGAGGGGCATAAGGAAATGTGTAGATGAAATGCAAGCTTGGAATTATTAACAAATCTTCCACTGAAATGAAAGAAACATATGTCCTCATGATTAGTCACTTTTGTCTTGCTTCAAAATAGGAGTTTTGGATTGGACATTTGACGCCGGATATTATAGTGTAGATATGGGTGCGATGATGTGGATGCACAACCAAGGAACATGCACCGCATTGACTTAATGCCTCAAAAAATGTGGGCTCAGGGAAGCTGGTTATGTAACATTTTATGAATTGATTTTTTCTCTCTCCTCATATTAGAGAGAAAAAAATCAATTCATAAAATGTTACAAAACCATTATTTCTAAAAGTTTAGGAGAGAGAGGATATAAGAAGAGAGAGAAAATGCATAATTTTCCATGTGAGACCTCATTTCGTTTATATTTTAGTCATAGAGAGAAAGGAGAGAGAGATACAATAGTATATTTTTATTTCACGTTCACCTATTTATTAATACCATTAATATGTAGAGGTCAATTATATGAAAACAAGATTCTTTACAAAACAAAAAAAACTTTCTATCTTGAATGGATTGATTGGATGGAAAAAAGGGTGACCCAAGATCAAAACTACAATACAACTGAAATATTTCACATGTGACAAAAAGAACTAAGTATGTTTTGAGGGCATGAATTGTCGGATGTGTGATTGCAAAACTAACTACATGGTGGAGTGATTCCATGCCACTTAGTGATGACAAAATTTGGATGCAAGTGGCATGACATGGCGGATGGACATTGCTTAATGCTTGTGAGGATTACTATATTTATTCTCCTCCTAACATTTTACACACACACACACACACACACACACACACACACACACACACACACACACACACACACACACACACACACACACACACACACACATTTGTATTTGGAAGAGAAGTTTCATATCATTTTATAAAAAGAATGTGTCATTACATTATGATATATTCTTTTCATTTATGGAATGAAGAAGGAAAATATTAATCTGATTTGTATAATATATTCCATGTTTAAATGGTATGAAATTTCATGTAAATCACTAAATGATGAAAAACTAGATTTTTAACATGTAATACTACCACTAGGAAATAAATGCATTAGTTACTTTTATAAAATGGATACTTTTGTCCTTGTACATTTGTTTGGAAGAAATTGACTAAGTTATGGTTGACATTTTTATAAGGAAAAAAGTAGTTAGTTATTTAATTTTATGGTTTAGTTACACTACCAAAAAAATAATGGCCTTGATTAATTCATTTCTCATTATGAATTTACCTCATGTATGCTAGAAACGTCAGTTATAAACATCTCATTATCAAACATTGTTACATCGAAAGGAGAAGGACAACTTCACTCACACCTATCTTGCACTTCCATGGCTTGGGTAGAGATCTCAAGACTTAGTTGAGGGTCTTTATTTTCTTTTGCATTCCTCAAGGTGTCTTGTATTGATTTCTCTTTCAAATCTGCCATAGACTCATTTTCACCCTTGTTTGAAAAATCTTCACACCGATATTCAAGGAGTTGATTGAAAATATAATCCACAGATGGCGAATTCAATTGAAACATCCTCGTTCTCCTTCTCTATATATCTTGTCATATAGAGATCGAATTTTTGTAATACTGAGAGCATTCTTGGTTTTCATCCTTCTCGAGATAAGGAGAAGAGATCCATGCTATATGTGAAGGGAAAAAAATTCAATTCAAGATGCATCATATCATCCTTGTGACATGAGGAAGAATGCAATGTTGGAGAAACAATATGAGAAAACTATTTAGCTTCATCTTGATCATCCCTTATAAAATATTCTTGTTTACAACGAAAAGGAACGACTGCATACACACTGCTATAATCAACATTACGATCCTATGGTGAGGATAGTTGGATAAGCTCCTCAGGGAGCTCATGCTCAATTTTCTCATCCACCTTTGGTTTCAAGAATGAAAAATAAACTCTTCCATTTGTTCATTTGCAATTGAATCGAGAAGGGAATTTAATTATTCAATTATCTCCATTTCATCATTCAACATTTGTACATCAATTGGAGCATAAAAATTAGAAAAGAGATTATCCATGATTACCTCAAATTCATCATCTTGAGTCTAGGATGAAGGATGTCTTTCTCATACTTATTCATGGTTGGTGGATTCCTTAGAAAGCACTAGATCATCTTTCATACAACAATAATCTTCCTCTCTTGAATCCAATGTTTCTCTGATGGTCTATGCCTCATGCGAAAATGAATTGATGAAAAAAGGTTCAACTATCATGTCTTGTTCATCATATTCCAAGGTGATTATTTGATTCTCATCGGAAGGTTCAAGAACAGAGCATTCATCAGAGGTGCACAAGAATCTTCCAGGGATAAACACCTCATAGTGTAGACAATCATCAAGATCTTCTTTTGAAAGATGAGTTTCTTCTTCTTCAACATTATGAAGTGCTTCAAGATGCTCATACCTTTTTTACAAGGATAATGAATAATTCCAAATTTCATGGTAGGATTTGGGATCATAGTTTCCTTCTTCCACACTCAAAATACTTTACACAAAATCCCTTCTCAAGACTTTCATTTCTTCATCTCCATATGCAAGGAAATCATCTAGAGGAAGGGAGATGAAGGATGTTCTTAATTTATTGGTTAGTTTCATGAAGTTGGAAATATTACCTTCAATAGATTTTCAACCATCATGCCCTTCACACAAAATTTCATCTCTTATGAATCTTCCTCATCCATTTCTTGGATTCTCGATCATCAACATCTGCAAAGTCCCATTTTCTTTCCTCTAGCAACATTCTCGCTTGAATTGAAGCCACCTGAGGAATTCTGACGGGATCTTGAAAAATAATTTTTTCAATATTATAAGTCTGTTCATGGCTATTGTAGAGATGATACGGGTAATCTTTCCATTAGTCGTTTGTGGATTTTCATTTGATGCAAGAGACTTCTTATTGTCAGTAGAATATTTTATTTTGCAAGAGAGGCGTTCTAGATTGATGGTTGATAAAAAATTTGCATATCAGGGTCTTCTTCTTCATAGTTGTTATTACTCATTGGTGTCAAATACCAATCTTGAAACTTTGTCATTTTGATGCGGGAAATTAATGTGACATGGATGCATTCCTTGATGGAGTCACCTTCAAAATTCCATTTTTCTTAGAATTTTTTTTTTTTTGGAATATATACTTTTTTGTATTTTTCATAGATCTTTGTGGGTGCACATGGGTAGATATCTCCCAACGGAGTCACCAAAAATTGTTGGTGAAATAATTAATCATGTTACAAATTATGTGTTTCCACCAACACTCACTAGGATACGCCCTCCTTCTTGTGTATGGGGAGCCTCCCATTATTGAATATTAACTTTCCCAATTCTATCAAAATGTTATGGGGTAACTTTCGAAGGCCAAGAATCACACAGGAACATTTCATGAACCTATGGAAAATTCCTTGTATGGGTATAAGGGAGGAATTTTCAGCGATGATGGATGAAGGAGAGAAATTCAAAAATAGAGGGTTATCATCGTGAGTAGGAACTATCATAGTTCACACACAATAACCAGAGTAGTTCAAAATTCAATTAGAGGAAAGTAACAATGTATGAATTCAGCAAGACCAAATAATTAGAGACACATAGTTATTTAAGTTCATGAATCAAGGACCAAGTTCCTTCTTGGTTATCAAGATTACTATGCTTTCAAATTACAAAAAAAGGAAAACATGAGAAATGGAAATGGAAGACACATAGTTTTTATTTCATGTGTGTTGGTGATACAAAACTCAACATCCAAACCACAATCCATAATTACTATAGAAAAGTAAACTCTCAAAACATAGGATCCTTTAGAATGGAGTAGCCATTTTAATTTATAACATTGTAGATTGCCTCTTCATCTACCCCCACATAATCCTTCAAATTATCATTCAACTTGTGACTTTACATATTGCTAGGAAGTTAGGAAAATAAGTTCACTTTTTATAAATCAAAGGAATTTTACAATTCAACTTTAGAAATTCACTTAAGTGAATAATTTTTTTTTATCATGATTTCATACAATGAAGAACTGGAAAGGGGTAGAGAAGAAAGAGGTAGAAAGAGAAAATAAGGAAGAAGTTGACGAATTTGATGGAAAAGCTCCTTTTGACGAAGAACTTTCTTATTCATGATCCATATGGAATATTTTCTGAACGAGCTCTTGTCCTTTGAATTCCTTACTTAACTGAGCTACCATAGGTGCCACCTTGTCTTCCTCTCTGGAATGAAAACATGGCTCAACACCTTGATCCATGCCTCGGGAACATGATTTATCTTCTTGCATTGCTTAGACCATCTTTTGAGATATCTTGCGATGTTAGAGATACATCTTTTGATGTTAGCTAGGGACTCTAAGGTATCTTCACTAAAGGAGAGAGAGTCACCTTCTTCTTTCTTGACCAACTCCTAGAAGGAAACAATGAGTTCTTCTGATGATGAATTCTCAATGAGTGGAGGGAACTCAAGTTTCTAAACACACTTGCTGACCTTATTAATAATTTTGAAATCATGTTGTGCACATGAGTCAAGTTCAAAGATGGAAAATTTGAGCATTCCATATCTTGCATCCATGATGCAGATCCAAATTGGAGACAAGTTCTTAGTATCTGATGCAAACACAATTTTTACTCACGAGGATGTCGATTCGAGAGAGCTCATCTTGGACACAAGTGGGAACACCTCATGCAACTGAATCATCTCTTTTTCAGTCTCTTCCTTCACTTTCCTCACTTATGAAAAAGTGTAAAAAATGTACATGTTTAGAGAAATGACTTCTAGAAACAATGCCTTTCCTTTCTCAATGATCTTCTCAATCCACTTCTCGTTAGCCTTCCCCTGCATCACATAACCTTATGCTTTCTTGATCATCTCAAGATAAAAAGTTTTAATCGGAGGAATGTCTTATACAAGGAGTTAATATGTTTAATTTTTCTCTAAGAAGGGTTGAATGTGATCACCGAGAGTTTTTACATGTTCCTCCAACTTCCTAATTGTTCACTTGTATTCTTCATCTCGAGAAAGGAGGTAGGAAGATGATTCTTTGAATAGATGAGAATCACCCTCATGTGAAGATTGATCAAATGAGATGTGGATAAACTCATAGTATGACGAATTCATCTCCTCAATAGGCTTTACATTCTTAGGCCTAACAACTTTGACATACTAGTTTCCTTAGGTGCCATTGAAGAAGCGGGAATTTATCTGGGCCTTCTTCCTTTTCTTGGATTTCAAATTTATTGATATTTATTCAAGGTCGAGCATGATAGCTTGTTGCACTGTTCTTAGCTGAATTTTGAGAATATCTTGGATCCACGAGAATTTCTCTTCAGGGATTTACACAATGTTGGTCTCCAGAGCACTTTCCAGAGCTTGATGTAAGATTACTTCTTGTTCATTGTTAGAAAGCTCCACCATTAGGGAAGACATACATGGATGCTTGAATGAGTGTTTAAGAACAATGTTATGTTAATGTTATCAAATGAATCTTGGATGGTTTCTCATTCTCATGTACAAGGTTCCCCAATTGAAGATCACTTATCTAACTTTCTCAACACAACCGTATCTTTGGAATGAAATCAAATTTAGTGGTGCTTACATACCTCATTTAGGAAAGGGTGAGTTCTTGTTCCTTCGAGTAAAATTTATTTAATTCTAAGATTATTTGATTGGCTCAATCAAATCACTTAGGTAACTTAGCTCACTGAGCTCATTTAGCTCTCCCATCTTATCTAGCTCACTTCAACCAACTCACCTTGATTCACCTCAACCAACTCACTTTGGAGAGATGATGATGGATTCAACTTGACTGATGAGTAAATATGATCACCTTATCTTGAATTTCAATGGATATATTGACTACTTACAAATCCTTTCAAATTACAAAATGTCCTACTTTCACTTTTCAATTAGTGTGCCTCGCTATGCTCTTTCTCGCTCCTTGACACAATTGTGACTAGGGTGATGCTTCAAGATCCTCGTGGAGGGTGAACGTAAATGTTTGAGCTATGTAATCACTATGAAACCCCGTGAAGATGTCAAAGAGCAGCAAGATGAGTTAAATTGGAGCCAACTACAACTTTCGCTTAAAAAGCGAGACTTTTTATTTTTAGGAGTAGGCCCATGAGCTATTATTTGGGGAAATCTTCCCTTTTTTGCTCAAATTTTATCTTATAAATCTCCTGGAACACTCAATCCAACTCCATTGATGATGTTTTACCTTTTTAGTAGGTTTCTATTTTTATCCAGTTGCTTTTTCCGGACCTCCTAATTTAGGAAAATTGTCAATTTTACCCTACTTTCCATTTTACACTATTTCAAGATGAACCAAGTGATCAAAGCTTGAAATTTGAGGGACTTACTATTTTTAGCGTGTTGTAGCATTAAAACCTTTTTATTTTTAGTAACTAGTAAAAATGGTGTCGGTTTGCAACAAAAACATCATTATTAGATTGGGCTTTGTGTTACAATCTCGTGCTCCAATTTTTGTTGTGTTTCACCCGCTAGAGCTCTTGGAAATCAAAAAATAAATTTATAGTGCACATTTTTTAGGTCTAAAGATGTTATGGCATCAATTAATGGAGTCTTTGAGCTTCAAGGAACCTAGTATGGTGATATGTTGTGAAAATATCATCAGATCATGTTTTCAAGTTTGTAAGCTATGAATAAATCACTATTTTTACATTTATGGATTCCTAGAATGATTTTGAAAGCATGATTGCTATGTTTGTAGGTATTTAGAGGTTTGACAGCTTCAAAAATGGATTCTTAGTCTAACTTGGTGAGAAAAACACTTAGCATAGTTAGTTATTTTTATGTTTTGAAGGTCACCCGACAGTCAATTTTGAGCACAGAAGAGTAGAAGTAGCTAAGGCAAGAATTAAGGTTTTGATGGTTGGGTGAGGGGCACATTTTCATGTCCCATTTTTCCCCTTGGGAATGGGGACTAGCGGGTCTGAAAAATGTACCTTATTCAGTGAGTAATACAGTGGCATGTTGAGGTTGAATGAGAGGGGAGATGAGAAAACATGTTTTGGAGCACCAGGAGCTCCAAAACAGGCATATGAAGAACCAATCTAAGGGGCTAAAGAGGGCACATTTTTATGTCCCCTTGGGATTGGGGATAAGAGGTGTAAAAATACTCAACCTGATCATTATAAGTGTCAAGTTGTGATGTAACGGGAGGAAGGGTTTGACCTATTAAGACTTTGGGGGTTGAAGGTTGGTCGCGGGGGTATATGAAGGAGAGCCGAGGATGGGAGAATTTTTATGTCCCCTCTATCCCCTTGGGAATGGGGACAATAGGGACACAAACTACACCCTCAATAAGACATGACATGTGTCCTCCTTAAAAATGACTAACTACGAGAAGCATACTTGCAAGAGAGACAACTTGATGACGTGATTGCCAGAGCTCCAAGTGGTCTTTTATGATGAAGTACTATATGATTTTGAATCCCAATAGCATTGAAAGAAAAATGGGATGGGTTTCAGAATTCAATTATGCTTGTATCATCAAAATTTGGCCCATTTTCTTCTTGTGGATAATAGGGTGTGTTTGGAAAAGTTGAGTCGTCATGAGAATCCATTAGGTGTTGTGAAAGATTTTATGATTCCATCATGTAGAGGGTTCCTCTAGATTTCTCATGATTATTTTTCTTCTTATTAGCTCCTTATGGAGCTCGAAACTCCTGTAGAATTTCAGGTATTGATATCAACTACATGCTCCTTACCTCTTGAAAAACGCGCTTTCACTACAATTGTTCCTTAACCTCCAAAACTTCCCTAAATCTTCCAAAATCAGTTCCATTACTTGAAAAATCCCCAATACCACCTCTTGATGATTGTGGGATCTCAAATCCATCTTGGGGGATGCACACCAAGTGCTAAAAAGGTGAAAATTGGCCTCTCTAGGCCTATATGAGAACTAGCCTTTGGAAACACTTCATGGTATGAGATGAATGAAATTGCTACATCATTTCAAACATTACAACAACCTTGTTCAACATATGAGGAGGACCTATAAGGTCAAGGTGAGCATGGTACAAAAGAAAAATTGACAAGGGAAAGGGAATTGGAAGACTCAAGATTAAATTTTCAAATTTAGGTCTAATTGTCATGCTTAAAAGTTTGAATTTTTATAACACATTTGCATGACAACATAACTAAATGTATTCACGAATAAATAATATATATGTATGTTTGCATGATTAAATTAATATTAAAGATTATAAGAATGAAATTTGGAAGTTTAAATCCTATAGAATTATACATAATTTTAAAAGTAATATAAAAATCATAATATTTTTATAAAAATATACCATTTTAAAACAATATTTAACCTCACAATTCACATTAAGATCTTTGATTACACGTGCATGTGTGTGCACATTCAACGCACGCGTGCACGCGCATATTACACACACAATGTGTGTACACACACACACACACACACACGTACACATATACATACACATATGTGTGTTCTTTTTATCTTCAAAATTTAACATAGTTAATTAACTATATTAACATTGACTCTATTTATATATTTCAAATTGATTATTTTTACAAATATTTCAATATTATTTTAAATCACATACTATATAATATACTAAATATTTACATTTTTATAAAGAAATTTATCAAGTTTTATCTCGATTTTTGAAAAAAAAGGTGCGAGGAATTGTTTCTACCACTTTTGATACTCTCGTTAATTGATTTTTAACAAAAATATAATTAACATATATAAATATACAATTTCTTTATTCTTTTTATATATATAATTAATAAATATTAATATTGAATAGAAGTCAATAAAATTTAATATATGCTTTTAAAAAAATTAAAGGATCATATTATTTTCATTGAGTTTAATATTAAAAATAGGGTTTTGAAAATTTGTGTAAAAAGAATGCAACAACTATTTTTAATATAAAAATTAAAATACAAGAAACAACTCAAAATGACATAAATTTTATATACCCGGGCTCCTCCTTTCACTTTTGGAATGATCATGACACCTTTGATTTCAAGTGCATTAATCTATATACTAGCAATCGCATGTGTACAATGCAATGTTAACGCCGAATGGTATATGTTATTTGATTTAGAGGTATAGTTATTATTTTTGTAGTTGATGTTGATAACGGGTGTGATTGATTTTGTAAGTGTAGAAATATAGATGAAGCACTTCATTTAAAGGTTCTATCTACATTTAAAACTTGTTACAAATCCGTACATATACATTTCTAAATCTTATATCACAGTGGTAGTGTTTTATGGGCATTTTTTTGCAAATCTTATATCATAACAAAAGTGCAAGTAATATTCATTTATTTTCTTAATAGTACTTTTTTATCCACATAGTAGTAGGAGACAATGGTATGTTAATGTCAAAGTAAATACAAGCTGTGTTCTTTTTAAAGCGAGGAAAAAGAGGGTAACATAGCTATGGAATAACTAACATAGTGTTGATAGTTCAAAGTATAGAAAGGAATGGATGAGGGTGTAAAGTTTGAAGGGACAGATACAAAGTAGAAATATTTGCATAAAGAAGGTTACGTAGGAGATGCACTGCCATCCGCTTTCTTTGAACTAAGGATGACACATTTCAATCTGTTGATTCCGGAATATGTCTCTTTTTCAGGGAAAGTGTGAAGTAGTATTTGTTACCGATGACATTGCTTGTAATTTCACTATTTGCATCTTTGTCTATAGACAATAGGTGGAGGTTGTTAGCTGCAAAACCCATGATTGACTTAGTTATCTCATCAAAAGCAATAACTGATTGAATTTCCCCTGTTGGGTCCTTTAAATTGATCCTGAGTGCATATCTATACTCATAGTTATGAACTTATATGTTACAACTCGAACAAAACCATGAACCATTTCCATGCTCTCGCACTTTTTTCCTGCATTGTTTGTCACCTTTTTGAAGAGGACATGTTGTTAAAAAAATTGTCCTTCTTGATATTTGTGATTTCTTTGAATCGAGGATGACATATTTCAATTTGTTGATTTTGTGGTATGTCTCTTTTTCAAGGAAAGTGTGAAGCAAAAGTATTCATTGCCGATGACATTGCAGTATTCAACAAAATAAACTTACAAAATGAACTCACAGGATGAAGATTTAATGGAGAAGAAAGTGATGGTGGAGTAAGGCAAATAACAACCGACCTTAGAAACTTCATACCCTGAAAAAGAGATAAAAAAGATAGACAAGAAATGATCATAATACAAAGAAATGGCATAATGAAATCCCAAAAAACAAGTATAATCAATATATTGTAAGCTTTCATTTTGTAGTCAATGAATCGATTGCATAATGTCTTGGGAAAATTTCTATCCTCAAATCATCAAAAAATAAATCATATAAAATTAAGAAAAATGATCGTGAGGGACCTAGAAGATAGATTTGAAAAATATGCAAAATTGAAAATGCCTCTGTGAAATCCAAAAAAATACTCCAATGTTATTCCCTTTCAAAACAATACATATCACTCCCTTCATCTATTTAGAACTTCACGATAAGAAGGAGTGGACTCCCAATACCCGACCATACCAGCGATACTTGATATAATCTAATCAGGTGGAAACATTGTTTGCACGTTATTTGCTTTAGCTTCCTAAATATTAATAATAATTTGTGAGCCTCCACAGAGTTAATTAACTGGATGTGCAATGCTAGAGAGTTGGACCGAGCATTCTTAAACATTTTTTTGTTTGGAATTGAAAATAGTTACAAGTTAGATGTGGCAGAGTAGTTTCTTGCATAATTTCCAGAGGATGGAGACTGATGTGTTTTCCTTTGTTGAATAGATATCTGCGACAAAATTCTTGAAAATAGCTTGTTATGTGTTAGAATTTCACAATTCTTGGTTGTTCTTACTATACCATCATGTAACCAATAGCACCAAAATGGGGGCTTTAAAATGGAGGAGGAATAACATTGGCGTATTCATTCAAACTCAACACCAAATCCCTTTCAAAACAATTCTAATATCCCCCACACAATCTTCCATGCCTACCAACAAAAATTCTGTATATCCCCCACACAATGCATCCATATCCTATCCAACCTCTAGCAATTTGAGAGTTTGTGTGATTAATGATGAAAGACAATGGAAATCACCATGGAGTTTCTTCAAGTGAGAACATCCATGATCAGAGTTTTTGTTTCAAGGCCCCGTAGATTGAGAAACAGGGACGGAAGCCTGTGAGATTTTATTGATCTCAATCAGTAAACAATTACAGAGAATGGGCTGCAATATTTATAGATATTGCACAGCCAAATACACACAGGAGAATAAGTTGCACAGGTGCAACCAAATGCCAAAATGAATAAGCTTCCAATAACATCCGGGAAGCAGGAATTAGAAAAAGACAAATATATTGTTTAAAACAATATAACAATACGAATAGACAAATATGGTTGATTAACCATATAACAATATAACTATTTAAAATTAATTAAATAATTAACCTATGCATAATTAAATAATAGGATAATAAAATTTATCCTAACATTCCCCCCCTTAATTGTGCATTGTCTGAAGAGATGAGGAGAGAAATGCTCTGAACAACTCGAACTTGTCACGTGCAAGTGACTTTGTGAAAATATCTGCTCGTTGTTCAGCCGTTGGACAAAACTGAAGCTGGATGTTGTGCTTCAACACATGTTCACGTATGAAATGAACCTGAACTTCAATGTGTTTTGTTCTCTCGTGAAAAACTGGATTGCGAACAAGTTTGAGAACACCTTCATTGTCAACATTCATGGTGGTCGGTTTGTCCTGTGGTATTCCAAGTCCTTCCAAAGATGCGCGTGAGCCAAATCGCTTCTGCATAGCTTCTCCGCAGTAACGATACTTGGCTTCTGTGGAAGAGTGAGAAACAAAGTGTTGTTTCTTACTTCCCCATGATATTGGTCCAGATCCCATAAAGAATACAAATCTAGAAGTGGATTTTCTATCATCAATGTTACCTGCATGATCTGAATCCGAATATCCAGTCAAGAAGAAGTTTTCGTTCTTCTTGTATTCTAGACCAAGATCCACTGATCCTTTGAGATATCTCAAAATGCATTTTGCTGCTTTCCAATGACAAATTTTGGGTTCCTGCATGAACCTGGATAGATAGCTCACTGCAAAGCTGATATCTGGTCTAGTGTAGGTCAGGTAAATGAGACTCCCAATCAGCTGCCGATAGAGAGTGGCACTTACCTCAGGAGATGGATCTGAACGAGATAACTGTAATCTGTTCTCCATAGGTGTAGCAATTGGTGTGCAATCCATCATCCTAAACTTCTCGAGCGTTGTCTTGGTATATTTCATCTGAGAAACAAAGATGTGATTCTCTTTCTGCCATACTTCTAGTCCAAGACAGTAGTGCATAAGCCCGAGATCTGTCATGTCGAATGATCGCTTAAGATCTGTCTTCGTTTCATCAATCATCTTCACTGAACTGCCAGTGATGACTAGATCATCGACATAAACTACAACAATCACCATCTCCCCCCCTTGCTTTTTGAGGTAGAGATTGGGATCGTATGGATTTCTGACGAATCCATGTTGTACGAGATGCTCATCAATCTTGATGTACCATGCCCGGGGTGCTTGTTTTAGGCCATACAGAGATTTCCTGAGTCTGCATACCTTTTCTTCTTGACTGTGTACTACATATCCCTAGGTTGAGTCATGTAGACTTCTTCTTGTAAATCTCCATTCAGAAGGCACTTTTTTACGTCCTTGGTGAACTTTCCATCCAAACTGTGCAGCTAGAGCAAAGATCATCCTGATCGTTTTGATCTTAGCTGTGGGAGCAAATGTCTCCTCATAGTCAATGCCTTCTTTTTGTGCGTACCCCTTTGCTACAAGTCTTGCTTTGTGCTTGTCCACTGTCCCATCTGCTTTGTATTTCGTTTTGAATATCCATCTGCATCCAATGGGTTTCTTCCCTGGTGGAAGATCAACAAGCTGCCAAGTGTTATTCTTTATCACTGATTGATATTCAGAATCCATGGCATCTTTCCAAGCTTTTGACTGTAGGGCTTCCTGGACTGTAGAGGGCTCGTCTGATTCAATAACCTTACTCATCAAAGCAAAGTTAACTTCTTCTCTTGCTTTACTGCGAGTCCGTGGTCCAGGGGTGGATGTATCCAGTGGAGCATCCAATCTTGCATCTCGTAATGTACTTGTACACCATTTAGGCATACGTTGAACTGTTCCCATGGGTTGTGGTTCTATCTGATCAACACCATCATCCCCATCATCACTTTCATATTCTGAGGGAACATTAGCTTCAACTTTTACAGTAGGTGAAAAATCTACATCTTGCGAGTCCGGAGGAGGAGTCTCTGCTTCCTTCTTCTCGAAAAACTCAACATCTCTGCTTGTGTAGACTTTTCTGGTCTTAGGATCCATCGATCCGTACCCAAGAGTCTCTTCACCGTATCTAATGAAGATGAGATTTTGTGACTTCATGTCCAATTTCTTTTCATTCTGTTTGGGTATGTGCATGCTGGCTTTGCACCCGAATACTCTGAGGTGTGCAATGGATGGTTTCCTTTTTGACCATGCTTCTTGTGGTGTGATTCCATCAAGAGCAGTTGTGGGCGCTTTGTTTAACAAATACACTGCTGTTTTTGCTGCTTCTACCCAAAATGTCTTTGCAAGTTCGGAATCATCGATCATGCATCGCACCATTTCCATGATAGTACGATTTCTTCTCTCGACAACACCATTTTGCTGCGGTGTGTGTGGAGGAGGCATTTGTCGACGAATCCCGTGAGTTTGTAGATAGTCTCTGAACTCATCACTGGTGAATTCCCCCCCTCGATCTGAGCGGAGAGTTCTGATGTGATGACCAGTTTCTTTCTCAACTGCAACTTTGAACTTTTTGAATGTTTCAAAGGCTTCACTTTTCTTGCGAAGACAAAAAATCCACATTTTGCGTGAATAGTCGTCAACACAGAGCATGAAGTACTGGAACCCTGAATGACTTGGTTGCATCGGACCGCAAAGATCGGTATGAACCAGGTCAAGTTTACCATGAGCTCGAAAAGTACTCTTTTGGAATGAAACTCTGTGTTGTTTTCCTGCTAAGCAGTGAGGACACTTGTCTGTATCCTTCTGAAGAGATGGTAGCCCATGTACCATATTACCCCGGCGAAGTGTTTCGAGATATTTGAAACTTACATGACCAAATCTCCGATGCCACAACTGAGCTGAGGTGGAGTTTTTAGCCACAAGTGCTTGATCATTTTTGTGAATGAAATCAAGTTGAAACATTCGTCCCACATTTGAGGCTTTTGCAATTATTTTCGAGCCTCTGGATTTATCTCGAATCAAACACATTTTCTTGCCGGATTGACTATCAAAGTCAATTTTTAGGTTGTGATCTAGGAGTTGACTGACCGAAAGAAGGTTCTTTGTCAACCCAGGGACATATAGAACATCTGATAGTCTACAGTTGCGTGAACCAAGGGGTAGAGAAATGTTTCCAATCCCCTGAACTGTATATGAAGAATCATCTCCCAATGAAACATGATTTTTCGATGGCGTGTCCCTCATTGAAATAAACCAGTCTCTGTGGCCGGTCATGTGTCGAGTGGCTCCCGAATCAACATACCAGACGTCACTAGATGACGTGGATGGTTCACTTGATCGAGCAGTGAACAAGAAGTCTTCATTGTCTGACTGTTCTTGTTGCTCAACAATATTACCTTGCTGGTGGGGTCTTCTTTTCCAGTTCCCCTTTTTCTGCCCGTGATAGTTGTTTGACTGTCCCTTGTAAGTTTGTTGTTGTTGTGGTCCAGAATTGCTTGATGAACCTTTCTTATATGTGTTAAACCAACAATCTTGTAAGTCATGTGCTCTTTTGCAAATTGGACATTGCTTCTTCTGTTGATTGTCCCCATGATACTGATTTTGATGAGGGGACTTCTGAAAGGATTTAGGTTTTCCTTTACCTTTTCCTTTCCATTTTTGATGTGAAGACAGTGCCTGCTCCTCTTCATCATCCTTGTTGTGCATTGCTTCCTCTTGTTGCAGTAGGTTTACTAGCTTGTCAAAACTAATTGTCGTATCTGACAAGTTTAGAGTTGTGACAAAAATTCAATAAGAAGAAGGGAGAGCTCTCAGAACAATGGGAACGAGAGACTCATCTTTGACCTCTTCTCCTAGGGCTAGAAGTGAAGCCCTCAACTCTGCAACTCTTCTTAGGAAGGCTTCAATTTTCTCATTGTTTGAATTTCAATGTATGTAACTGACTCTGCAAATTGAGTATGACATTCTTGTTCTTGGCCTCATATATTGTGCTCAGCTTATCCCAAGCTTCTTTTGCTGATGTAGCATCTCGAATGTGGGCTTGCACATCGTCGGATACTCCAAACAAGATGATGAGCTTTGCTTTCTGATCTGCTCTATCAAATTGTCATTGTTGTGTTGCATCCGTTGGTGATCTGGTTAGAGTACCAGTCACAACAGGCCAGATTTCTTCAAACTCAAGTTGTGTCTTGATTTTTGTCTTCCAAGCAGCATAGTTGCTTCCTCTGAGCAATTGTGAATCCGGAAGAAAAAATTTGGGGGCATTGGTGCCCATTTTGCAGAGATCACTGACAGGGTTTGGCTCTTATCACTCCAGGTATTAGGTCTCCCAATCTATATACCGTCAGTCCGATATACCGAACCTTTCTATATACGCGCCCTTCCGATATACCCGTCGGTACGTGGAAGAAGCTCGCCCTTTCTATATACCCGGCGGTACGTGAAAGAGGCGTTAACGTACGTGAAAGAATTCGATACGTGGTACCAAGACAGTACTGATGGGGTCTGTGCGATTATTGACACCGGCTCAAAGAAATATCCTCATACGCGCGTAACTTCGCTATATACTCGGATAATTTCTCAGTCTGGATTTATGTCTTGCAATCGTTCACAGACGGATGGGATGGTTCATAGTGTGTGCACTGTGACCTTATTACTCCCCGTCGATTTATAGGGACGATGCCCAGACGACGTTGTTGCAGCTATATTAGGCGTTAAGTGCAGTAGTAGTCGCGACGGCTTTACCCGTAAGCGCTTCCCAGAGGCACTGTATATACCGAACGCTGCGAATGAGATCTAGGATCTCGTGAGTGTTACAGAACCAATTTTACTTTTTTTTTTCAATTTCGCAGCCGGTTTAGAAGCATTTACAAAGTTTTGCAGTTGACTATGGCAACCTGTAAATTAGTACAATATATAGTACAATTTTGAATAACAGGCAAAAAATTTCAGTTTTGGGGTCCTGGTGACCTCCTGAGCCCTAAATGCTAAAAATTGCAAAAAAATAGCTGAAAATGCAATTTTTAGGTGGGTCTCCTTTTGCAAAAAATGTCTGGAATGAGAAAACAGACCAGATGGGAGAAATTTTTTTTTTTACCCTAAATTAGGGATTCTCCTCTAAATTTAGTTAGTCGTAACTAAATTCAAAAAAAGCCTGCTAAATTTAGCAGTTCCGCCAGAAATTTCCGCCAGATGCAAAAGGAGAGTTTTTGAGTGTTTTTTGTGGGATTTGATCCTCAAACCTCTCACTCCTAAGGCACATGCAATAACCAACTTGGCCACTTGGGGCGCTTGGACTATGAATGGAAGAAATTTGTATTTAATGTCAAATAAATTGACTTACCTCTTGAAAAATGAATGCCACGTGGCGCATGCTGGTGAAGGGGCGTTTTTAGGGTTCTATTTGCCCAAAAAACGGATCTGAGGCTTTATTTCTTTGCTCAGGCCGCAATTTCTCCTTCCCAGGCCGCGTTTTTTGTGTTGGGGCGCGTTTTTCTCCTTTGGCCGCACTGTACAGCCGGTTTTTTGCTGTATTTTTCTCCGTGGGGCGTTTTTTACTTGCTTGGCCGCATATTTTAGTTGCTGGGCGCGTTTTTTGCTGTATTCTTTGCCTGGGACTGCGTTTTTGATCACTGGCCGCGTTTTTTCAATGCCTGGGCCGCGTTTTTTGTTGAATGTGCTCACAAAAACGTTTTTTTCCTTTGTGCAGGCGCTGGGGGCAGCAAATGGCGCGTTTTTCCTGTTGTTTGCCTTTGGACAGGCCGTGGGGGACAGCAAGGGTGCGTTTTTGAGCTATGGCTTCGTTTTTAATTGTTTATTGCTTGTGCAGGGCGCGCATGGGACAGCAAAGGGCGCATATGCTCTCAAAAAACTTTTTTCACCTCCCACTGTATATTTTCCAGCTTGGGCGCCTCTTTTTCTTTTTTTTTTTATTTTCTTTGCTCTGTTTGTTCACTGCAGGTGCATATACACAGCAAAGCAATCCTCCAAAACAAAATATACCTCTAAATGCAGTAAAATCAAAACCCTGATTGGGGAAATTTTTTTTTTTAAAATTCAATACCTGTAGCAATTTTTGCCTGGTGCTGAGTGCACCAGTGCAAAAAAAATTTGCCTTCCAAGTACCTGGAAGGAACAGGCCGATGTGGGGGAGGCAGGGATGGGGCTGGGAGTTTGCACGAGGCTGCACAGGCTCTCAAATGCTGCAAATACGTCTCCATCTCTCCTCTCTCTTGCTCTCTCTTCCACACCTTCACAGGGCCAGAATTTCGCTCTGGTACCAAATGTAGATTGAGAAACAGGGACGGAAGCCTGTGTATATTTTATTGATCTCAATCAGTAAACAATTACAGAGAATGGGCTGCAATATTTATAGATATTGCACAGCCAAATACACATAGGAGAATAAGTTGCACAGGTGCAACCAAATGCCAAAATGAATAAGCTTCCAATAACATCCGGGAAGCAGGAATTAGAAAAAGACAAATATATTGTTTAAAACAATATAACAATCTGAATACAGACAAATATGGTTGACTAACCATATAACAATATAACTATTTAAAATTAATTAAATAATTAACCTATGCATAATTAAATAATAGGATAATAAGATTTATCCTAACGAGTCCCGCATTCAGCAAAGTCGAGTTTTGTTTCCTCCCAGGTAACAAAAGTCACTGTACAATTCCTCTACTGTTTCGCATACTGATAATTTTAGCTTCTTCGTACAACAATGTTTGCCAAAGCCGGTCAAGAAGCCCCATCATATTTCTGCATGTGGACATGTAAAGGTATTTGATAATGTTTTCGGTTCCAACAACTTTTGCTCAATACATATGGTCAGTAGTTCTTGTAATGGTTAGATTCTAGAGGTTGCCATTCTTCTCTATTTAATACTTATTACCTTGTGCTTGGCTTATGTACAATAAGCCTACTTCAATGACAACTGCAATGTTAAGGAATGAATTGACTTCAATATAGTCTGTTCATTGTTCCCTCAAGTTTGAATATTTAGATAATTGTTTTAGTCGGCCTTTAATTGTTGATAAATATTGAATACGGTAACTCCTATATCATAATTTATAGTCATAGAATGGATTGTGTAATTTTCAGTCATAGAAAATGCCCTGCTCTTCATATAGGGTTTGAGAGTTTAATACAGGGTTCATGTGTGTATTTGAAAAAAGATTAGAGGGTTAACTACCTACAAGGCAAGTTCAAAATGGAATATGCTCTAGTGATTGCAAGGGAAATGACCATGGCATTCGACGACAGAGGAGGTATGTTCCTTTATCTCCCATATGAGCTCCTCTTAATCATTTTAGCTAATCTACCTATCAAGTACCTTGTAAGAATTAAGGTTGTAAGTACAAATATCTGAAATACATCAAAAGACATCAATATAGAGAATCCTATTTTAGTTTTTTTACATATCACATTGATTAATAACTAACTATATTACCTTCTCTAACGATTTCTTTCTAACTCGCAAAAAAATAGCATCCATCTAGCTACACCATAATGTCATGCTCAAAAATGTTTCCCAAAAATTAAGGCTCTAAAACCCACCTTATGGCCAAGATATTGTTTTTTTTCAATTGACTTCTCTAAGTTTAAAAAAAAAAAGACTTGTGATGGTCAAATGGATGTTAAATTTAAGGATGATACTTTCATGTGATGGTCAAATTGAATGAACGCCAAATTGATGGATGAAATTTTCATGTGCCGCTTAAATGGACGTCAAACTTATGGTGAATTTTTCATGTACCAATCAAATGGACATCAAATTTTAGTTTAAACATAAAAGTGAACAGCTTTGCAAATTACATTTCATCGCCTCTTGACATTGTAGAAATCGATCATTAAAGTGAACAGCTCACCACATTACACCCCGCCACCCACCGCCATTGTAAAATCCCTATCAGCGTGATAAATATTTTTTCCCCAAAACCGTAAATACTTTACCAAACCGAAAACACATCAACATGAATGTATGACCTCTCACATCAACATGATGTTAAGACCTAGTGAATTCACAGCCAAAATAAAGCAACTTTATATAGAACAGAAATCCATTAGAAAACAAAATCTCGTCAATGTTTGAAGCTCCAGTAAAAGTGACGTTGATACTGCAAAAAAATTAAAATAAACAAATCTCATGGCCTATTTTCCATGCAAAAAAAAAAAAAAAGTATGGAGTTTTAACATGGTATGTATGATAGCCATTTCTACATATTTCCATCTAGTAAAAATTACAAAATTCTTGTTAAAACCGTTGTCCAAGTGTTGCAGATTGCAACTAACTTATATTAATCACCTAGAAAATTAAATTGTATGGATAATTTATAAGTAATCCCCTAGAAAATTGCATGAGGTATTGTTGTTTAAAAATGGCAACCAAAATAGAGGAAAAAAGAAGATTTGCAAATGCAGAAAAACACCTGGAGATTGTTCTGCATGGCTATATATTAAAAGGAACCAAATCAGTATTAAACCTGCTACGATGATGAGAATCAAGATCATGTAGGGTAGGTAAATTCAACATTATACACGTGATTGAACATAATTGAGTAAACCTGGGATCTTTTGCAAAGTCCTAGGTATGGACTCCATGATCATATATGCCTCCAGAAACTATGGATGGTCCTAGGTATGGGCTCCATGAATATATATGCCTCCAGAAAGTAACTCTTCTTGATGCCTCAAAACTTATAAATATAACTCCAAGTATCCATCTCTCTGTTGAAAGTGGAATCCATGGAGCCACAACTTCCAATATCATTTAAGACCGAGAATAAACTCCTCCAGAAGCCAATAATCAAGATTGTCAAGTCCTTTTCCTCTGCTTCATAATGCACCATAGTATGGGGAACTCCTGGTGTAGTAGTACCTACTGTGGGAATTCCAGATTGGGCAGCTTGTGGAGTTTGGAAAACTACATGCGGTGTATATTGAGAGCTTGGGTTGTATTGTGTTGGTGCACCAGCTCCATGGGGAACTGATAGCCCTGTATACCCGGGTTGCGCTGCAAATGTGTGTCCATACAATGGATGCGCCCCATAAGAAGGTTGTGCAGCATATGCATGTAAAGCAGGATATGCTCGTGGGGCAGCACCTGGTGGCTGTGGCCTTGGATAGGAAGAAAATTTTGGGATTGTTGTGCCATAACCTGGCTGCAACTGTGGTGCCAACTGACCCTGAACAGGCGGTGTGGGCTGTGATGCCGCCCTCTCTTTCTGACCTTCAATAGCAAGTTTTATTGTAACTGCCCTTCCCTGCAAGTCAAAAATAGTAAAGGTTTCATATTATATGTTGCTAAAAAGAGGGAAGTCTATCCCCTTACACATCTCAATAGCGATTAGAAAACAAAGAACCACCAATCTCTTACATCCAAATTCCTGTTTGTATCTTCAAGAGCCTTGTTTGCTGCTTTAGCAGTCTTAAATGTAACAAAAGCAAAACCCCTAATTGAGAAAAAAAAACTTTTTAGAATCACAATACCTAATTGTGCAACTTCCATACATGTCATTAAATTTTGAATGTGTTCCAAGCCATCACAACACAAAGAAATTGCATAAAATACTTCAAAACTTTCCCTTTTAGCTAACCTGTAATCCAATATAACAAAACACAACTAAGATAAAACTCTGACACTGAAGTTTTAGTACCTGGATTTGTTTGTATTTTTTCATATGCAACAGAGCCTTCCTCTATTTCTCCATATTGGGAAAAAAGATATATAAGTGTTTCATTGGATGTCTCATACGAAAGGCCACCAATGTATAATTTCCTTTGAGACTGATCAGCAGATTGTGTTGGATTTGTGCCAGTGGTTGCGAGATTACATACCGTAATTTGACCCTATAGAGGTAATGGCACACCAAATTATACTCCATAAAATACGCTGTGTGCATTTTTCAATAAACCCATAAAGAAAACAAGAACCGCAGCTCTATTGACATTTTCTAACAAACCCACTAAACGCAGGAATTAAAAAAAGGTCAGGTTTATCCATATTTCTAAAAACCCAATAATGCAATCTCAATCTTCTGCATCATAATGCAAACACATATATCTCACGCAAACCTTGGATTCTCATTTCCTACAAACAAAAACTCAAACCCATAATCTGAATCTTATCTTATGCTTAAAAATGCACAAACCTCATACTGCAAATCCGCAAATGTTTGAAAAACTCTGATTTGACCTTTCCTTCTTCAACAAGCCTGCCCTCCGTCCAGTTTCATTATGTTTCCTTTCAGGCTCCTCTGTCCCTCATCTCCGTACGCGTTGCACACGCTGCTCCCTCCATAACCCAACTCACCTCTATACTCTTCACTTCACGTTTCGGTTTCACAGAGATACCGTGTACAACATGATTATAGCACGCATGTACAGTATATATTGAACCAAATAAAAATTGATCAGCGAGCTGCAAGGGGATGAATTCGGCTACAATCAATCGTGATATTCTGCAAAACAGTATGCGAGATAAAAAAATGTTAAAAATGCTAAAACGCGTTGACGAATGTCAAACCGTCAACTTTAATACAGTCGCAGAAACGTCCGAAGGTCCTTTACCATAGGGGGAACGCCTTCACTTAATTAATACTCAATAGAAACCATACAAGTTATGATTCCAATGAATCTAATTTTAATATGAAATATTTTCTTTGAATTCCAGAACCATTTTATTCAAATTGACTTTATAACATACAATATCATTCTTAAAAATTATGGACAAATAATGCAATTGCTAATTTTTTTAATATGAAGAAGTGACACTTAAAAGAGGACCATTTGAATATGGATTGCCTGTTAGTATTAATATATTAAATTCGTTGTTTTCTTTATTGCCATTGTATAACCTTTTATCTATCTATAGATAGCTTATTAATTGCCATTTTATAGACCTTTTATGTATCCAATTAATTAAATGTTAACGTTTAATTTAAAAACAATTAGTGGGCCCTAAGGCTTTAATAGGAAGAGGTGAAATTTAAGTGAACAATTTTTATGTTATTTTTAATCATTTCTAAGTTTTGACTTAAATATTTAAAATAAAAAAATTTTGTGCATGAATAAGTGATATGTACTTATGGTATTATTTACACCAAAAGGCGTGAACTAAGTTAGAAAGCCCGAGGGGCTCTGACACGCCGTACCGTCGTGCATCACTCCAAACCGTCCGCTTCATTTTCCGTATCGTCGACCAAACTGATCTGAGCCATCCACGCGTTTATTGAAGGTGCGTTCAAAAACACGCGTGAAATAACTCGCATTGTTTGCCGCGTGGAAATTCGTGGGTGGCGTGTAGAAAACTCCTCTCGCGTGGAAAAATTCCTCTCATTTTGGTGCGCCGTGTGGAAATTTGTGGGTGGCGCGTGGAAAAACTCCTCTCGTTTTGGCGCGTGGAAAGGGTCCGAAGATGTAATGCAAAGAAAACTTGCACGTGCCATAACTTTCATTCCGTGGCTCCGTTTCAGGTGTCGTTTTCTCTAAAAGTGTATATTTTCTCGAGCTCTACGCATTGATGGCAATATTTTTCTTATTTTCATAAAATCTATTTTTGCACCTTTTTGGACCGTCTAAGAAGATGTAGCAGACAAAAACTTGCACGTGCCATACCTTTCATTCCGTGGCCCCGTTTCAGATGTCGTTTTCTTTAAAAATGTATATTTTCTCGAGCTCTACGCATTGATGGCAATTTTTTTATTTTTCATAAAATCCATTTTTGCACCTTTTTTGACAAAAGAATCATGAGCTTTGATCGCTTATGCAGTATTATTAGTAATTAACAATACTGGATAGCTTTACAAAACTCGACAAGTATTCTCCCGTGCTCGACTAATCATCCCACCTACCAGCTTGGCCGCAACCTACTTATTCAAATGTTGACTTCACATATCAACAAATGCGTAGGTTTTTTTGTTGCTATTTTAAGAGTTTTTAATGTTTACACTCCAATTTGCGCATCCTCAGACACAAGACTGAAGGCTATCGCAAAGGTCCCAACAAAAAGAAAGCATTAATAGCAATGAAAGAAAATGCTGCAAATACACGGGTTTCACTGCAAATTTATTTATTTTAATGAAGTTTGACTATTTTAAAGTTGTCGAGTATTCCTGAGCATTGGCTGAGATTTATGCAATGAGACATTTGCACATGCGGAATACTCCACCCCATCCGACAAGTAAACGAGGACACCATTTGAACAAGTCCTAGCGTATGCACTCAACATGAGGATAAATCTAAAATAATTATATAGCTTGGAAATCACAAAATTTTATTATACTGAAAGGCATTTACACATGCAGAATGCTCTGTCACTTCATTCTTGAATCGAATGACTTCTCTAGCCCCGTAATGTCTTCTTACGCTTTTTATTATTGATAGTCATACAAAGCCTACTTAATTTTAGCGGTGCCGATATCGGTGGGGATTATGTGAATTCTAGAGCAACCCACTATGGGAGTCCAAAGCGAGAATGTAGGAGCGTGTGGATATGAATCTTTTGGAAGAAATATTAATATTAATGTGCTTGGTGCCTCTCTCAAGTACATATACAATAACGAAATCGGATGTGGTGCCTGCTACCAGGTTAGATGCATCGATGAGGAACTTTGCATACATGATGGAATAGGAATCATTGTGACTGACCTCACTGAATGCAACCAAATGGATATAACTATGAGTTCCACTGCCTTCTCTGACTTAGCCAAGCATAATAGAGCTAACCAGTTGATGCTACGCAGTGTGGTGGATATTTAGGATATCGTACGAGTTTGTAAGATGAATTTCCTAAAGTGAAATATTGCGGAGTGGAAAGAAAAAATGAAGCAGGAAAAAAAGCACAATGTATCGATCAAATTTGTAGACAACAAGCAAAGACATCGATGTGTTGGAGCCGTTCGAGGAAGCTAAATTTATCTGTCTTTTAACGGTATCGTGCTTGCTTTTTGGGAAAACTGTTTGTCTAGATGCTCATGTCGCCTTATAGTTAAACAAAATGCATTTCAACCAAATACAATGGTGAAGAGTTGGAAGTGTTGTTTATGGTTTAACGAATTAAAAGGACGGTAGCAACACGATACAAAAAAATGTTGAGCTAGTCAATCCAAGCTCCATGTGTCGATTGCTCTAGGAGCATTAATTCATGCGCTATTGTCTACCATCCGATGACAATTACGACCAAAGGCGTTAAGCCCTCCAAAGGTGGCTCTTGGGGTACGCTTCTTCCTGGTAGGTTACCACAGGGCTGGCTTCGAATGGGTAAAGGTTGCTAACATAATTCCTGCTAATTGGAAAGCAGGGGCGCTCTATGACACCCACATTCAGCTCCCACCATAATTCTTACTTATTCCTTCTCCCAACAATTAAAAAAATGACATATATCTGCTCGTCCCATACAATTACTCGAGCTTACAACTAAAAGCATGCTTGCAAAGTGCTAGAGGAAGTACACAGTGCATTCTCGTCTAGCACAACATACCTTTTCGCCTACAAATGCTTAACAACCTTGTGTTCAATTAGTCTTGTGTAAAGTTTCAGATTGCTTCCCCAATTTCGATTTCCCCACCTTTACACGTCCCCGCCCTCATACCCCTTCTTCACCCATTTTCCTCTCGCATTGTTCTTTCCCTCCACTTTGACTTCCTCGCACGATAGCTTTCGGCGTTTCCATCGTACACTTCACGTACGATTTATGCTAGTTCTATTACAAACAATTTTAACAATGTAAAATAACGTTCATAAAATAATATAATAATGTTAATTAAGACATTCAATATATATATGTTATTCTTTTAGATACATGGTGTTTACAAATAGATCATCAATTTAGATATTAAAAATATTGTTAAATGAATTGTTTGATTATGTAATATGCACTTAAATGAATATTTTTAGAAAGTATTTGTCAAAATTAAAATACAGTGATGTGTATGTAAAATAGTAGGTTGTATAAGAATTTAGGTCATATCTTAACTTATTTTTGTTGTATGTAATTATTAAAATAAACACATCTTGTCGAATGAGCCTTGGTCTATTGGTGTGGTGTACGACTTTCAATGAGCCCACTAGGGATCAAGTCTTCCGAGTGCAAGGCAATGAGCCCACTAGGGATCAAGTCTTATTGAGTGCAAGGCTTAGAGACACCCGACACATAGGAGTCGACGGTTGAGGCCAGGATCATTTTGTGGGTGATTTTGACGGCGTGGATGCCCCTTACTCATAGTAGGTGTGGATGCCCCTTACTCATAACTGCTTAGTTGAAGGTGATCATTGGTTTAGTTTCTTTGCTTACTTTGCATTGTTGAATCTATATGCTCCATCCAAAACTTAGAGACACTTGACACATAGGAGTCAAACGGTTGAGGCCAAGATCATGTTGTGGGTGATTTTGACGGCATGGATGCCCCTTACTTATACCGCTTAGTGAAGGTGATCGTTGGTTTAGTTTGTTTGCTTACTTTACATTGTTGAATCTATATGTTCCTCCAAAAATTAGGCAGAGATGCCATTAAACTAGATACAATCTAGTGCCCAATTGTAACACCCTTAGAGGTGCTCAATAAAAATAAATAAATGCATCTTTGAAAAATGTGGTACAATTGGTAGATCTATCTTTTTTTCCACGATAACAATACATAAAATTATTACAATTTGTAAGTGAAATTTATATAAATTATGTAGTGTGATGATTCATGACTTCTTAGAAGTGTAAAAATTTCTAACTCCTAAAAATGGATGGTGATATTTCAATTTTACATTAGTTCATTAAGGTGCTTTAGTAATATGGTACATGTGGTATGTGAATAAATATAATTCTCCACTTAACATATCACTTTATTATATGTTAAGTTTGTAGTGTATCTTTTGAAATGATCATTACAAGTGCGCTAATCTATATATTAATATTTAGTATAAGATGATAAAAGTTATGATTCGAATGTATCTAATTGTAATATGAAATATTTTCTTTGAATTCCATAACCACCCATATTATTCTAATTCACTTCATAACATACAATATAATTCTTAAAAATTGTGCACAAATAATGCAATAGTTAATTTTTTTAATATAAAAAAGTGAAAAAGAGTTTGTTATAACACGGGACCGTAATCAATCCGACGAAAAATTGAATATTTAAATATGGATTTCTCATTAATATTAAGATATTAACTAGTGGTTGCTCCTAGGGGAGAAAGTCTACGCTGGTAGTGGTGCGTTTGGGGTAGGCTTGCAGTTTGGGGTTTGTAGTTGTGTACGTTGTTGGTGGATATGTTTTAGGTTTGTTACGTAACCAGCTATTGGCGGTAGTTTTTAGTTTGATAATTTTTGGTGGCGGTTTTGTAGTTTGATAATTTTTTCGATGATTATGTAGCAAACATAGCTTTTCAACAAAGTAAGTTCAAGTCTACGATGACTATGGTGGAGGTGGGGGTAGTATTGTTGGTTGGGGGTTGTGGTTGTGTTTGGTGCTGGTGGGTAGCTTGGAGGTTTGTTTTTTTATGTTTTGTAAGTTGGGTCGGGTGGTGGTGTGTTGGAGCGGGAAGGATTGGGATTGGTAAGGTAAGTGTACGTATCTAAAATGCAAGGTATCATGATCACTAGGAACAAGTGTAACAAGTGCCCCAATGATGATACAGGTCTCCTCGCAAGGTGTTCGGGATCCAAAATCCTCGGAGTATGCGTTAACATCCCGCATGCCTCTCTTAGCCCCGCGTCCTTTGTTTTCCCCTTTTTTCCTCTTTTCTTGGCCTTTTGCCCTTGATTATGAAACCGCCTTGCCGTGCGCAGGTGGAAGTCTCGTGATCGCCACCCCGATCAAGGCGGTGGTCCTCTTGAATCGCGCCCGCTCGTAGCGTGGTCCCGCACATTTTCCGAAAGCGCTTTGACGCGACTCACGTAAAATATCAACGTTTCACTAGCTTTTCCTTGCCGACTTGGGCATGCATTTATGTTTTTGGTCCCCTGGAATAGTGTTTGGCCATTGTTTATGGTTTTTAGAGTTCAGTTTGGTTTTGATCTTTGGGTGAATGAAAGCTATAAATAAATGGTTTGTGCACAAGCAAATGGTCTGCCCCTCATTCACTTTCATGCTCTGATTTTCATAGTTCAGTCTTTTATTCTGTTTAGAAGCCATAGTTTTAATTCCTTGCATGCTTAGTTAGCATTGTTCAGCTGTTGGTAAGCCACATACCCATCTTGTGCAGGCAATAATGTTATTTCACCCAATCCGGGCCTGAAGTTTGTCTCTGAATTTCTCTTTGCATTAGATTTAGCTATAATTTTGCTTAGAGTACTTGTTTTAGTTCATTTGCATGCTTGGTTAGTTTTGTTCAGCTGTTGGTAAGCCACATATCCAGCTTGTGCAAGCAGTGTTGTTGTTTTATCCAACCATGTATGATCTTTTGCTCTCATCTCCTCATTTCAGTAGTTCAGTCTATTATCTTGTTTAGAATCCATAGTTTCAGTTCATTTGCAGGCTTAGTTAGTTTTGTTCAGCTGTTGGTAAGCCACATATCCAGCTTGTGCAAACAGTGTTGTTGTTTTATCCATTCCATTGGAGTAGAATAGCTTAGGAAGCCATTAAAGTTGCAGGTTTTGCTCTTCAAACAGGATAGTTTCAGGTTCTGGTCGCTTTACGTTGCATGACTCATAATAAAATCCCACTAGGAATTGCATAAGCCAAGCTCTGTACTCTAGCGCTATCCCTCTCCTACTCGCATTTTCATCTCGTGCATTCTCGAGTGTCCTTGTCCCAATATCTATTTCGTCGATGTTAGCATTTCACACTTTTCTTGGATCCACGTGAACACGAAAGAATGAGGAGATCACACTGAGGGGACAAGATCACACACACCATCGGATTCGCCATTGTTCTGCATGGAATCCAGGTTTTAACTTTCAAAGTTCTAGTTAGAATCATATCAAATAGAATAGTTAATTGCTTTATTTGGGTAGAATTTATATTCTCGATATTGCCAGGGAAGTCGTGTGAGGATTGATAGTTTCGAGAGACTATGATTCACTCCTCACTTCTGAGGTAGGATCGAGAATCTTGCAAGTAGATTAGGAAATTTATTGCATTATTTAGAATAAATCTACAAATCACACAGGCAAATAACTACACTCGGTTATCTTGTTTGTTTTAAATTGTTATTTAGTTATTATTTCTAGATACGTTTAAATAGCTTGCTTTCCTTAAAATTGTTAAAAGGTTTCTTAGAGAAATAGAGGTTATATATGTTTTAGATTTATTCCATGTAGTTAGAATTTCCTTTGTTACAGTTAGATTTACATTTCGTTTCGTATGACAATCACGGGACCTCGGGAGCCCAGAGAATACATATTCGAGCCAATCGTGCCTCAACCAAACCTCGTCACAAAGAATAGTTGACATAGACCAAAATATCGAATACAAGTATTCCGAATAACAATAGATTTACAATCGATCGGTTCTCGGTTGAGAGGGTTAAACATAGAAGACGACCGTGCGCACATGTTTTGGTCAAATCAACCAAATTACAGACTTCCCTAGGCAAAGCAATCACATGACCTTGTAGAAGGGTTCGAAAGAGAACAAACCTTTGGTTGTGATCCTTTGGTCCCACAAACAAAAAGTGCAGGAGACACTCTCACGACGTAGATACTAGTCTAAGGATCCAGGTTGCATGAACGCCTGTGAGATATTCTGAGAAGATCACACAGTTATTGGTCCTAAACATAGAAGCTGAGAAAGCGTACGATTACTGGATATTAGGGATTAGGACTTGATTTCATGACCATAGCAGGACCGCAACAACCAAGAGTCTACGGTTGTGATCCACAGATCCCACAGCCCAACGAATCCACAAGTCAATCAGATATAGACGCTAGCCTATGCACCTTGGTATTCAGATCCACTCCACTTCCACCCATCATCATCGAACAATTGTCCTTATTAGATATAGCAGCTAACGAAGCTAGAGAATTCTGGACTAGGCCAGAGAATCATCCGTAGAGTCAATTGTTTCCACCATCCACCATATGACCTTATCGGAGATGTACACGAAACTATCCTGAGTCATTTTCCACGTATTCCACAACCCATAGATCGAATCACGCCGAGCTCGATATTGATTGGAGCCTTCGAGCAGTCATCCTTGCCGATCGATCTATCACACCAGTCCAAGTTAGAAGGGCCTTCTTTGCCTTAGATTCACAAATTCCACTAGTGCGTGTCGAAGACATTAGACTGCCTAACTAGTTTGTCTGAATCCCACACATATTCTACCCCCACCGGCTATCTCGGCACGACCTCGAGAGGTCGGGTACGCGGAAGAGTCACTTGTAGATTCCCACACTCGCTTGTCACTTTTCCAGCGTACAAAATTGGTGAACCCGACGTGAAACAAACAAAATTAGTGAAGCTGACGTAAACTTCCTACTTTCTCGTTCGGAGTCATAGTATCATGTGTTCTTTCACAAATCACCTTCGTTCCTTCCCATTATTCTGCGGGTATTCATATACCCCCCGAATATGTCGGGATTCGATGAATATGGCAGACCCCTCTTGGGTCTCGAGGCATACTACGCCCAACTGAATAGACAATCATCACCCTCGCTCTCAGTATGGGGTGACAACTATTCAACTAATCAGTTGTCAACACAAACCCCAAGAATCAGATATAATTCATCTTTTCAAACGGGGGAGTTAGATCAACCTCCTCGAACGCAACAAACAAGAGCCTTCAGGTTCAAACAATATGACGTTTACCAGAGAATGCAGTTCGTCTCCTTAGATTCTACTTAGACCACAAATTAGTAGGCAATCAGACCCATACCTGGTCTTAGATGATGGACAGTCAATACATTATCCTAGGAGTGAACAACATTCTCGGGGTATGTACCCACCTATAGGAGGTTTACAAATACAACCCGAGATCTCTTTTCAAGAAAATACCTCTATGCCACTGCATATAGGAAATACTCTCGGAGAAACTTGGCAAGATAGCGATCAGTTCATGACAGGATATCACATGCCTATACAACACCAGGGTATACAACAAACGCCGCTAAGGCAAAGCACCGTGACTTCACCAAATGAAGTCATTTCAACGTTAGTAGAAAAAGTGAGAGGGTTAGAACTTGCTCAAGCAAGTCAAAATTCTCCGTTCATGCAAGCAGGAAGTTCCAATCCTCCATACCACCCTGGCCAAGTAGATCTCCTCACAGGAGTAGGCACGTTAGGCATGCCTCCTCAATATCCACAACAAACGCCAACAAGGCCCATCATCTCTAACACCATTCCTCCCGGTCTAGTACCAAACAATCCATTACTAGACAATACCCCGTCATACTTAAACATGTACTCCAAATCACCACAAGGAGATATGTTCTCCTCTCCTCAGCATGTTTGCTCAAACACAGGGACCTCCTTATGCCCCTGCTAATGCATACGCTGCGCCGTATCAACAACACATCCCACCACCACTCCCTCAACAACCACCATCAATGGTAAAAAATTATGCGATAGGGACTTATTTAGAAGATCTAAAGGAACCCTTAGACTTCACCATATGAAGCGTCATGCTTCCAAGACCTCTTCCCTGATTTACCCAAGTACAAGGGTGAGGGAGATCCAAACGCACATATCAAGGCTTACACTACAGCCATACGAGAATTACTCCCTTGGGATGGGGTTGTTGCTAAAATATTCCCAAAGACCTTGGAAGGCATTGCTCTCGATTGGTATTATAGAATACCTGAGGCTTCTATACACTCATTCAAACAACTCGTGTCAGAGTTCATCAAAGCCTTCGACATGAACAAACTATTAAGAACAGGAATCAGGGAATTCTTGCACATCAAACAAGAACACAACGAATCTGTCGCCCATTTCATACAGAGGTGGCGTACAAATCTTTATTCTTCAGCAAGTGCTCCAAACATGGATCAGATGGAACTATGTGATTTATTCCTTCAGTCTCTCAACAAGGAGGTGAAGGAAGAAGTCCAAAAATTCCCACTAAGAACCTACGATGAAGTACTTGAGAGTACTCTTCGAATAGACCAAGCAGCGATAGATAGTGGTCGTAAGGCATATGGAGCAAACGGGAGGTTAATCACCTCCAGCCAGAACACTACAACTACCACGAATGTCAACCAAGGACCCAAAATCCTTAACAAAAATCGGGGTGTAACAACGGATGGAGTAACCGACCAGCCCAAGAGGGTAAATGTTGTCAATACTCCATCACAAACAAACAACCAACGAAACAACAACTTTACCCCGACAATCAATACAGTGGATTTTAACCATCCACAACAACAACAACAACGGCGAAATCCTATATAAGGGCTAAGCAAAACTCATTTGGTTATCAAAACCAAATCCAAAAACAACAAATGCAAAATTTTAATCCTAATAGGCAACAGTTTGATCAGAATTTTAGGCCACAATACACATCACACCAACAAAACAGGAATTACAACCCCAATTCTTATTGTGGTTTCCACAAAATTCGGGGTCATGATACTAGAACGTGTCGTGACTACAACAAATTCATGCAATGTTTGCGGAAGAACAAAGACAGATTCTTAACAGATTTTTTTTTGGCAGATCCCGTCTCATCACCACCAAATACGCTCGCAGGGACAGTTTCCCCTCAGAATGCTCCTCTCAAGATCTTTAATGATCCACTCCCAAATCATGATAATAACGAGACTAAATCCAACCGGAATAAACAAGGGTGCAATGCCGGGAAACAATGATCATGAAGCCTCGACTTCACTAAATCCATCAGTTGTGCCACAGTTAGGAAGTCAACCGAAACCCAAGATAGTCAGTTTGGTAGAATTAGACGCTGAACTACCTATCGAAGCTATAACAAGAACACGAGAATATTTCTCTCAACCGAGCCCAAGTCATCTCCGAAGTAAAAGAGATAAGAGTCAAGCAAAATAGTAGAAAAACCCATCGGGTGCCTATGATTTAATTAGTGACCTAACAAAGACCTTCTCACACATTTCATTTTTGGACTTACTAAAGAACTCTCCCCCTCACAGAGCTGCTCTTTTAGAAGCATTAGGTCTAGGTCATCTAATTAACATCACTCCACCTCCTGAAACACAAGTAAATCACGTAGATTTTGATATCCACCCTCCGGGGCAGCCAGACAAGGATGTCGAATTCATATTCGAAATAAGTAAAATGCCTACAGATGCTGAGATCGCACGCCGAGGTGATCCAGCCTTACACTTACAAGTATGGGTTTATAATAACTATGTAAAACGGGCAATGGTTGACGATGGGGCCACAGTTAACATAGTTCCTTTCTCTTTCCTCCAAAAACTAGGATATGGGGAAACAAATTGTTCCACCACTCGAAATACATTGAGAGGCTATGATAGCCTTAAAGCCACTTTGATAGGAACTATAATACTGCCGGTCACCTTAGGGCCCAAAACAATCCTGACTGAGTTTTATATTATAGATCGGGAAACTAATTATAATATGATACTCGGCCGACCATGGATACACCGAATGAAGGCAATCCCTTCTACGTTATTTCAAGAAGTAAGATTCTTGCATCTAGGAAAGGTATTTGTAGCCAAAGGCGATCCAAAACCTTTCGATTTGCACCTAGCTGATTTAAAGAAAAGACCAGGTGTGCACTCAGAATTTGAACTTCCAACAAACCAACTTAATAAACCCACTGACCCAAAACCAGAGGAGAAGTTGGTACCTACAATGGATCTTGAAACTATCAGCATAGCCAAAACAACCCCAACCCCTAACGATAAAGCTAAAGAAACGGTATCATTAGGGACTACTGCAAAAATCGTTGAGTTAATAAAACAAGATTTACCAATGTTCTTACCATTTGATTCAGTAGGCATAGGATATTCCCTAGGTGTTGGTTCCCTTCCAGCAGATGACCTCTGTATGATAGAATTAGAGTGCACAAACGCAGCAGATGCCCCAACATCTATACTCCTGGCTAAGTATTGGACTCTCCATTTCGACGGAGCTGAATGTCTTTTACATGAGCGGGACAGGTATAATTCTTACTTCACATGAGGAGAAAGTCCTCCCATTCGCCTTTAAGTTAAACTTTGAATGCACAAACAACGGCGCTGAGTACGAAGCCCTCCTCCTTGGCCTCACCTTAGCCAAGAGAATTGGTGTTGATAACATCAGAGTCTTAGGAGACTCGCAATTAGTGGCAAATCAAGTTTCTGAAGTATATGAAACTAAAGCCGAACACTTGCAGCTTTACAAAGAAGCCGTATTAAATTTAAGCAAGGCATTTAACTTCATATCCATTGAAGCAATCCCGCGAGAGAAAAATCTTCTCGCTGATTCAATAGCAACTTCAGCATCACGTTTTACTCCAAGCAATGAGTTAGAAGATACCCAGTTCACGGTGTCCATTCATGATGAACCATTGATAAAAATAATGACAAATCCTCTTTCAAGCGGAAGTGAATCTACCGTCCTAGACCGTATTGATAGTGATGCGGCTACTTTGGATTATTTAAACGCCTATGCAGCACTACATCTCTCCTATCATATGCTAGATTTATCCCTAATTCCACATTCGTCTTCCCACTTCGGAAATCCCATGATGGATCTCCCCTCACAAATGGAACCTAGCATATACGCAGTAGAAAATGGGGATGATTTGGATTTACCTCCAGCACCACCTGAGTTCGAAGAGGGTAACGCCTCTTTGATTGAAGAAACAATCGATGTCAACATCGGGACAGATGACGAACCAAAAATCTTGAAATTAGGATCATCCTTAACCCCAGAAGAAGTAGAAATACATACTCGAGATCCTCAAAGAACATCAGAAGGCGTTTGCATTTAATTATAAGGAAATGACAGGAGTCGCACCCCACATTGCAGTGCACAACCTCGTCACTAAATCAGATGCAAAGCCAATTAAACAAAAATCAAGACCCATGAAGCCCAAAGTAGCTCTCATGGTAAAGGAGGAGGTAATAAAACTCCTTCAGGTAGGATTCATCAAGCTAGTCGACTACTCCCAATGGGTATCTAACATCGTTCCCGTTCTCAAGAAGAATGGAAAGATACGCATCTGCATAGATTTTCGAGATATCAACAAAGCATGTCCTAAGGACGACTTCCCATTACCATCCATAGATGTTATTGTTGATGCAACAGCTGGTTTTGAACTTTTGTCTCTCATGGATGGATTCTCGGGATACAATCAAATCAGAATATCTGAGCAAGATCAAGCTAAAACCACGTTTATAACTCCTTGGGGAACCTATTGCTACGTTGTTATGCCATTCGGTCTCAAGAATGCCAAGCACGCATCAGCCGGGCCATGACATACATATTTCACGATCTAATTCATAAAATCATGGAATCTTACGTAGATGACTTATTGGCTAAAGCCAAGAAGCGTTGTGACCATCCCGAAGTACTCCGCGTCATTCTTTCACGTCTAATAGAATACGGAGTCACACTAAACCCAGAGAAATGCGTCTTTGGTGTAACGGGAGGGAAGCTCTTAGGTTATATCATATCGTCACGAGGGATAGATGTTGACCCAACCAAAATTCGGGCTGTCCTCGAAATGGTTCCACCTTCAGATGAATCTGGAATCAGATCATTTCTCGGAAAACTGGGTGCAATCCGAAGATTCATCCCGGACTTAAGCTTCGCCGTTCATCCAATCAACAATTTACTCAAGAAAGACTATAGCATTGATTGGACCAAAGACTGTAATGAAGCCTTTGAAGCAGTTAAGCGTTTCTATTATCACCACCTACGCTAATGCCACCTAAGCTAGATCACCTGTTAATTCTATATTCACGAGCTACTGATGTCTCGGCTGTCCGTATGTTGGCCCAAGAAGATGATAAAAAGAGAGAACGCGTGATTTATTTCATTAGCTGAACGCTACTCGACTATGAAACACGCTATACACAGGCAGAACGAGAATGCCTTGCCATAGTCTTTGCTACTAAACGTCTAAGACATTATATGCTGAATCAAGAAACGAAGGTCATGGTAAAAACGGACCATTTACGGACTTTCCTCACACAAGGGTCATTGTCTAAAAAGGCTGGACGTTTTATAACCTTAATGGGAGAATTCGAATTAACATTTGTAAATCAGAAGTTGGTTAAAGGACAAATCATCACAGATTAGTTAGCCGACAACCCATTAGACGGAGGTGATTTGGTAGATTTAGACTTTCCAGATGAGTGCGTATGCTACATCGAAACCCGACCCTCTATCTCTGAGTGTCCTTGGTACACTGATATCATTAACTATATCATGGACCATACGTACCCAGAAGGAGTTACACCGCAACAAAGAAGGCGGTTACACATTATCGTAGCTAAGTACGTCATTATAGAGCAAGTTCTCTATCGAAAAGCATTCGATGGAATGCTCCTAAGGTGTGTCGACACAGAGGAGTCCAAGAAGATTCTCCATGAATCTCACAGTGGAATATGTGGAGTTCACTTCGGTGGCCACACCACTGCTCGAAAAATACATCGAATGGGCTATTTCTGGCCCACTCTAGAACATGACGCAATAGAGTTTGTACGCAGGTGTCGTAAGTGCCAAGAATTCTCTCATGAGATCCACATGCCAGCACAAGCTCTGCAACCAATCGCTACTCCATGGCCCTTTTCTACATGGGGTCTAGACTTAATAGGGAAATTCTCTCCCTCATCCACAGATGGCCATAATTTTATAATCACGGCCACTGAATATTTTACCAAATGGGTGGAGGCCATGCCTCTTACTACTGTACCTGGGTCGGTAATCGCCAAGTTCATTTTGAACCAAATCATTTGCAGGTACGGTATCCCGCAAATCATTATCTCCGATAATGGAACTTCTTTTAAAAATGAAGAAGTTCACGAACTATGCAATAAATTTAAGATAAGCCATCATACGGCTTCCTTGTATTATCCCCAAGCCAACGGATAGGCTGAAGCGACAAACAAGACACTGAAAGCCATTCTCCTTAAAACGGTGAAAGAAAACAAACAAGATTGGCATTTGAAGTTATATCCGGCCTTGTGGGCCCACCGAACCTCAATAAGAACACCAACGGGAGTAACTCCTTTCTCGCTAGTATTTGGGGCAGAAGCAGTTCTCCCGCTTGAGGTCGAAATACCCAGTCTCCGCATTTCACTACAAGGGATTCTGGATGAAGACGCTTACAGAGAAGCACGTCTTTCCCAACTAGAAAGCCTAGATGAAACTAGGTTAGATGCTAAACAATGCATAGAGCTTATGCTGACCGAATGTGCCGGCAGTATAACAAGAAGGTCTATGAATGCGACATATACGAAGGTGATCTAGTTCTAAGGCTAGATAGCCGGATCGACAAGAAGACCGGCGAAGGAAGGAAATTCCGGCCCAAATGGTTGGGCCCATACCAAGTCATGAAGGACTACGGAAATGGTGCTTACCTCTTATGTACGCTAGAAGGTGAGGAATTTGGCGAAACAGTCAATTCCCTACACCTCAAGCAATTCTACGCATAAGCAACTAGCACTACTTGTATAATTATCTACATTACATCTTCATATAGATTAAGATCATTTTGTCCACTTGTTTCTTACATAAATTGTGATCAAGGAATCTACTCTCAAAGCAGTTCACTACAAACTCATGATGTTTTGACATAAAGCTCTTTAATCATACCTCTCCATTTTCATACATCATCAAATCATCTCGGAATCTTTTATCAAATAAAATCAGACATGACAAAGTCTTAACGGCAACCATACCAAGATCTGCAAGTTTGTTCTCGCTTTGATTTCTTCTTAGGATAGGTGTCTTGCCTATGGTCTGTTCTAGAAGCTTCATCGTGTCACATCTATCCCATATGTACATCTCTTTGGAAATAAGCACATACTGACATTTTACTCAAATAAGCAAGTCAACAACTGATTAAACAGAAAATTTTAATTTTACACATTTCCTTGCCCCACCAACCTTCGGTGATGAGCTTGCATCTCTTACTAGTGACGTAGGGTTGGGAAAGGATGGAAATGCCCTTACTCGCCTATGCCTTGCCCACGGTGATAAACCCACACTTCTTACTAGTAGCGTGGGGCAAAGTGTAGGGGGTCCTCTTGACAAAGCAAACGTTAAAAGGTCATAAACAAACAATTCAAACTTTGAGTCAAAAACGAATGAATCAGATGTTCAAAATTCCAAGAGAGTTAAAATCCTAAAAACCCAGATTTTGTCTACTATGCGGCCATCTACGGGTCTAAGTCTAGATAAACCGCAAAGCAAGTTGCACCCAAAACTATGGAGTCACTCGAGTGGAGTTGGCTTGTAGCATCCAATTTGGTTCCACCAAAGCTTTGTCTGTCTTTCATCACTATCATTTCAGCTACACCTCATAACTTGTGCCCTTTCTAGCTCTCGGTGATGAGCCCTCGCATCTTACTAGTTGCGTGGAGTTAGGAGTGGGGCAAGTTAATCTGTTCATCACGCTGGTTATATTCATCACTCTGCAAAACAAACATGAGGTATCCAAATTGCTCACAGAAGCTAAGATTCAAAATCACAATATATCTACAATATCATGTATCAGCATCATGAAACACAAAAAGAAAGCAAACATTTGCATCATCTGTTCTCCATTGCATACATATAAAAAGCATACAAACATACATCGTAGTATACACAAGGAAACTGGAAATAGAAAGGAAAACATGAGTGCCAAGCTTTTGATCCAAAAACGAATGCATATATATAAATAATCAATGTTTATATACAATGCCATCATGCTATAAACATGGTCAAAACGCTCAAAGAGCCCGTGATATACAAAGAATATATAATATAAAGTACACGAGGCCAAGAGGCCTCTCAATCCCTACGTGACCCCTTTGAGGGTGCACGCCAACGCTAGGACTCTCGGCACGCGGCGCTCTGAATGTACGGAGGGCTCAGGGTCCCGAGGGGCAGCTGCGGTCTCACCACAAGAATGGCTCCTCATGAGGCGCTCAGCCGTCCTCTAGCCCACTAACTTTGTACGGAGGGTCGACACCATCCTGGCCACGTGCCAAATAGGAGCGAAGACATCGGTATGCCTACCGGCTGCTGAGGGCTCCCGACATCTACGGATAGCTCCGCACGGGTCCTATCCATGGGGATCATCAGGGAATCGGTACATACCCTGCGGATCAAATCCCGCCACTCGTCAACAGTCTCTGCAAACAAAGGAGAAAAATGAATCAGAAACCAAGCAAGAGGCTAAAAGATACGACAATAGCAACTAAGGAGAACATACATATAAACATTAAAAGGGAGAAGGGTAACTTACTCGGATCCCCAGGCATCCAAGATGGGTCGCTGGGGCCGGCACCTGCCGCGGATGCCGCCGCGACCGAGGGGTTGCTCCGTGGCGAGGGCAACATGTCGCCCAGAATCGACTCATCCTCTCCACCATGGCCCCGAGAGAGTGGCTGCTCTCGAAACTAGAGTGTCCTTCTCTCGCACTCGCTCAACTCTCTGCTTGCATAATGTCCACGAGTGTCATGCCACTCAGTCGCTATCATCGCCTCTCCTCCTCGACCCTCCCTCGCGTGAGCTCCTCGAGTTGGAGTCAATATCTATGGGGTCATTGTTCTTGTGAGTGGACCCGCAGCAATCGAAGTAAAGGTGCCCGAGGTGCACCAGCTCTCCCTCCAAGACGAACTATCCTCCTGGCTGCAATGGGAATGCCAGGAGTGATCACTGTCCAACCTCGGCCTCTAGGCCCCCCTCTGGCCTCGCGAACTGATCTGTAAACTGGTGCCACTGGGGGAAGCATGCCCGTATATGGAAGGCCAAACTGCTGAGGAACCCGGCCGAAAGGATGTACCTCCACTCGTCCCACTCGATCAATAAGCTGCCCTGTGGTGGAGCAGGAGATCAGGGTAAGAGTCTCCTCACCCCATATGCCGGCCATAAGCCGGTACGGTGTCGCCTCCATGTCTGCAGTAGTAAGGGAGGCAACTGGCTGATGAGGTGCTCTGAGCACCGACATGTCTGTCCATCTAGCTGCCCTCACAGCCCCAGGATCTGCCACCTCCACACCCCTGCCATAAGGGATAAAATGCTCATACACCCAACTCATGACTAGAGTTGGGTGGCTCAATGACTGTCCCTGTAAATAGACCACCCTATATAGATCATGGTAGGTGGTCCCTGAATATCTGCACCCGGGCGTATATCCGGCCATGCCCCTTTATTTGTGCAATGATGGGGGCCCAACAATATAACAAAGTGTGTCCCCTCCCTTGTCCCCGATCAATCTCGAGGCAAGGATCCCCATGATGGCTTGTCGAAATACGGGGATAGGCAAAGAAGGAATGGATCGAACTCTCACCCCCTTCTTTGACCCCATGGAGATGACTGCATCTCCCATATATGTTGCCCACTGTGCAATCTATGCTCGGGAGCCTGCTGTCTCTAATGTAAGTCACCTCCCAATGATCGGGACCCCCAGAATGTGGTAAACATCCTCTAATGTGATGGTCCACTCACCGCGGACCCCTGGCAGTCGGAAGGTGTTCCGATCTGCATCCCAATAAGAAAATAAGTCACAAAGGATGTGACTAGATGGTGCAATGTGGGGCATGCGCGATATGCATGCAATATGCCGGCTCTCTGTAGTGTGTCCTCCTCATCCTGTGAGAGAGCATCCAGTACCCCTGAGAGCCAATCACACACACTCTCTCTCGCTCCATCTAATGTACTCCTCTCTCGCCTGCATACACCCAAAAACACACAAAACAGAGCAAGTTAATATCCGAACAATACCGAGAGAGTCATAAAAACGCGTAGAAATGTAGAAAATACAAGTGCAATCTCAAATATAAGTTCCTTTTGCATTCTGTGCAAAACGTCGCCCTGAGGGGGAGGCGGTTTTGAACCGCCGCCTTTAAAGGCGGTGGTCGTGTAACCGCCGCCCTGAACAGGGTGACGGTCGTGGTCAAAACCCATGCGTGTTTTTAATCTAAAAGCCTAAAAACAAGCAAAAAAGACCATTTAACCTAAAACGGAGCCTACCCAAGAGGCGCCCCCCCTAGATGAACCTTTTAACACTAGCATTTTCAAAAATGACCCCCATTACAACGAATTTAGCATTTCAAATTAAAGCGGGAATAACACAAAATTGAAGAAAACCAACCGTGATCTAGCGGGCGGTGTTCCGCACGTGGAGGCATGATCACGATCTCGCTGCGAACTTTTCGACTCTACTCACGCAAGAAACAGTCACCGTGGGCCCCAGAGCTCAAAAACAATCAAATCAACTCGCGCAAATGAATAGGAAAATGGGCCCACTTTCATATATATAGCACCCTGATTCGTTTTAAAAGACTTTTTCACAGGTTTGGAGCACTGATGGAGGTAAGTCCCTATCCCCACACGAATGGTACATTCTCATTCCCTATTATTTTAGCGTTTATTTTCCAAATTATTGTATCTATCTGCACTTGAGTTCTCTTTTCATTTTGCAGGTAGCGGGAATTTTGGATGGCGTCATTTCAACACACGGACGTGTAAGGTATAACTTCTAAACTTCCCATTTCGGGACTGCCATACTCGGACCCACCATTTTATGCCTCTTCATGGCTAAAACGCTTCTCCGAGGGGGTAATATGTACGTACCCAAAATTTCAAGGTAATGTCTTGCCGAATAAAGCAGTGTAACAAGTGCCCCAATGATGATACAGGTCTCCTCGCAAGGTGTTCGGGATCCGGAAAAGCCCTCAGAGTATGCGTTAACATCCCGCATGCCCCGCTTAGCCCCCGCGTCCTTTGTTTTCCCCTTTTTCCTCTTTTCTTGGCCTTTTACCCTTCAGTTACGAAACCGCCGCCCTACCTAAGCCAAGCTCTGTACTCTTGCGCTATCCCTCTCCTACTCGCATTTTTCGCCTGCATTCGAGTGTCCTTGTCCCAATATCTATTTCTGTCGATGTTAGCATTACACACTTTTCTGGATCCACGTGAACACGAAAGAACGAGGAGATCACACTGAGGGGACAAGATCACACACACCATCGGATTCGCCACTGTTCTGCGGAATCCAGGTTTTAACTTTCAAAGTTCTAGTTAGAATCATATCAAATAGAATAGTTAATTGCTTTATTTCGGTAGAATTTCTATTCTCGATATTGCCAGGGAAGCTGTGAGGATTGATAGTTTCTGAGAGACTATGATTCACTCCTCACTTCTGAGGTAGGATCGAGAATCTTGCAAGTAGATTAGGAAAGTTATTGCATTATTTAGAATAAATCTACAAATCGCACAGGCAAATAACTACACTCGGTTATCTTGTTTGTTTTAAATTGTTATTTAGTTATTATTTCTAGATACGTTTAAATAGCTTGCTTTCCTTAAAATTGTTAAAAGGTTTCTTAGAGAAAGAGAGGTTATATATGTTTTAGATTTATTCCACGTAGTTAGAATTTCCTTTGTTATAGTTAGATTTACATTTCGTTTCGTATGAAAATCACGGGACCTCGGGAGCCCAGAGAATACATATTCGAGCCAATCATGCCTCAACCAAACCTCGTCACAACAATAGTTGACATAGACCAAAATCTCAGAATACAAGTATTCCGAACAACAATAGATTTACAACTGATCAGTTCTCAGTTGAGAGGGTTAAACATAGAAGACGACCAGGCGCACATGTTTTGGTCAAATCAACCAAATTACAGACTGCCCTAGGCAAAGCATTCACATGACTGTAGAAGGGTTCGAAAGAGAACAAACCTTTGGTTGTGATCCTTTGGTCCCATAGCCAGGTGCAGGAGACACTCTCACAGACGTAGATACTAGTTTAAGGATCCAGGTTGCACGAACGCCTGTGAGATATTCTGAGAAGATCACATAGTTATTGGTCCTAAACATAGAAGCTGAGAAAGTGTACGATTACTGGATATTAGGGATTAGGACTTGATTTCATGACCATAGCAGGACCGCAACAACCAAGAGTCTACGGTTGTGATCCAAAGATCCCACAGCCCAACGAATCCACAAGTCAATCAGATATAGACACTAGCCTACGCACCTTGGTATTCAGATCCACTCCACTTCCACCCATCATCATCGAACAATTTTCCTTATTAGATATAGCAGCTAACGAAGCTAGAGAATTTTGGACTAGGCTATATAATTGTCCGTAGAGTCAATTGTTTCCACCATCCACCATATGACCTTATCCGGAGACGCGTACCGAAACTATCCTGTGTCATTTTCCACGTATTCCACAACCCATAGATCGAATCATGCGAGCTCGATATTGATTGGAGACTTGAGCAGTCATCCTTGCCGATCGATCTATCACACCAGTCCAAGTTAGAAGGGCCTTCTTTGCCTTAGATTCACAAATTCCACTAGTGCGTGTCGAAGACATTAGATTGCCTAACTAGTTTGTCTGAATCCCATGCATATTCTACCCCCACCGGCTGTCTCGGCATGACCTCGAGAGGTCGGGTACGCGGAAGAGTCACTTGTAGATTCCCACGCTCACCTGTCACTTTTCCGGCGTACATGTAAGTAATGGGTATGTTATAATGTCATGTTGGGGTTTGGAATGGTGTATTTTTGTCTTCTTGCTAGAAGAAGTAGGTGTATCTTGATGGTTGTGGGGTGCCTTATTTAGTTTCCAAACTCTAATTGGGGTCGATCTGGTTTCTGCATTTGTTATTGATAGACCCAGGATAATGGAATCATCTATAAAGGGAAAATTAATTTTTCCAAAGCATACACCATTTTATAGGCATGTGGGTATAATGACATGGGTGTTATGGTGAAATCACATCACCCCTGATTGCTCACAAGTGAATGGTTGAGGTAGTCAGTGTGATTCGTCAAACATGGAGTTATCCCAAAGTGTGGGACTTTGCAATTGGGATAACCCTCTAGATGAAGGTCAGTTCCTATTCCTCTATTCTGATGCACACATCCAAATTTTAGAGGATCTACTCCAAAATCTACTCTATCTTGCCAAGGAGACAGGGTTAAGAAGATTACAAGAAATTAAACCTAAACTAACAGAGGTGATGCACCAAAAGGAATGCTAAACACCTACTTTGCATGGAGATGGAAACCACAATCAGATTAAGAAGGATGAAAATACACCACAGATCAATCCACTGATGAGAATCCACTAACCATTAAACATGTAATACAATAACCATGCACGGATAACCAAAATTTCAAAGAGAGATCAGAAGAAAGCAATGAACACGAGAGAGGGTTGAATTCATCTACAGAGTTATATTATTGCTCCAAATATTTGATACAGTGCATTATAATGGCCAAGAGGCACAAAATTGCATTACAAATTGAATGGGAGGTTTGAACTCCAAAAATTCACTTACAGACAAGAGAAGAAGGGAGGTTGCAAAGCAAAATTATCCAACCATTTGAAATGAGCCCCTCCTTACAATATATAGGAAGAATGAAAGAAAGAGAGAGAGAGAGAGAATTAAAAATCTTGTTTCAACCACCCCAAAATGCATTAAAATCTCCTAAAATAATGATGGGAGCCACCTGCAAAACCCATGCCCTCGTGTACTTTGCCTTGTTGGAGAAGAAAGGAAGCCCATACCTCATCATTTTGGTAGGTGGGAAATCACGAAACACCCTCCAAAAAGTCCGATTTTACGTAAATCCGAGCTCCCAGTCAAATGTTATGGCCATCTGAAGATGGCGGTGCCATTCTGCAATAAATGTGGGTGGTTGATCTTCTCTTTTCGGACTCTGAAATTGCCTCACAACCTCCAAAGTCTAAAATTTTAGACTTTCGGGCATTTTGACTTCGGAGGTTAATGTTATTGTTCATTCGACTTGAGTCAACAAAATCTCTGAACCTCGAAACCCCGAAGTCTGAAATTTCAAACTTTGGGTTTCAGACTTCGAGTTTTGATTTTTCAAACTGGGGGGTTGAAGGTTACAAAATGTTGAAACCCTGAAGTTCGAAATTCGGACTTCAGGTTTCAGACCTTTGCATTTTCGGGGGTTTCAGGACTTCAAGGTTTGGGTTTTTTAGGATTGTTTGATCCTACTTCCAACTCTGAACTTCCTAAATTCTGAAGTTTGAAATTCAGACTTCAGGTTTTGGACCTTTGGGATTTCAGGGATTTTTTCATTGTTCACTTGCCTGCACTCACCAAAACCTTCGAACCTCTGAAATCATGAAGTCCAAAATTTAGACTTCGAGGTTTCAGCCTATACGCGCTTCTTTCCACCCAGTCCCCGAATTTGACCCTAGCCTACCTCCGAACGACCACACCTCCGAAATCTGAAATTTCAGACCTTCAGAGTTTCTTCATTTCCCGAATTCCTCTGCAATTTTCTCACCGCTTCAACCTATTCGAGCAACCTTGAAATGCAAGCTCCCATGAATGAATCAATCCCTCCATTTTCTCAGTGTGCAAGGTCACGTTTGTATAATTTTACCTGAGGGGCAAAATTGGATAACAATAGGTGTTGAGTTTTTGTTGCATATTTGGTATTTTCCTACCATGGAGTTTGTATGGTTTTCATTTTGATAATGGGTAAAGGGTTAAAATCCAAAGGGGTACAATTTTTGTGATTATGTCATGAGCATTGAGCACGAGAGGTTGGCCTACATATATGCATAAGAAATAGTAATTGCGTGATAGTAAATTGATCAAGGGTAACCTAGTGGGGCAAGTTCAAGAATGAGATGTAAAAGGAGTAGGTATCCATTAAGGTATGCATTTATTCAAACAATGTAGGTGTTCAACGACATGTAAATGTATCTAGTTTTTTTGAAAACCCACTAAAGTAAGTTTTCCATGAAATTTGAAGTTGGTATTTATTAGGGAAACAAATTTCAAATTTTAATAAGTTGTCCATTATAAGCAATATAGGATGAACAATTTTCTTTGTTACTCTATTATTCACAAATATATTCATTTTATATATGGTTTGTGAACAAATCCATATGAGTGTTATTTAAAAAAGAACTTTGTTTCACATCAGTTATTACAATGGGTACATATATTATCTCACCTAAAAGTTGTTGGTATGTACATCCGAAAACTAGAATTGTACATTGCTTAATTGGTTTTTTAGGGCCTAGTATTATAGTAATATGTATAGCCTCATTCCCTTAAGATTTGTATTGTATCCTTGCTCGCAATTGATGCTTGTTAAAGTCCCTGTTGTGCATGTTCTAATTTTTTCTGTGTGAGTAACATTTCATAAATTATTTTTTCGTCTACTGTGCATGCCTCCTTTGTAGTGCTCTTCTACACATTCTAATAATAAGTGTTGTATGTGGCTACAACCATTGTTAATATGCACTACTATGCTGTCAAAATTGATCGCCATATTTATTGCACCTGTATGGGGATTGGAAAGAAATTGTATATTAGAAGCATACGGTGTTGGGAGAAAAGACACTGCTGTCAAAGTATAACAAGTACTTTCCAAGCTAGATAGGCATGTATTTTATATGTGGCAAATGGTGTAGAGGTGTTTTTCCTTGTTTTAAAATATTGTAAAATGGTCAAAGGGAAAAGAAAGTACAACAATATGAGTAACAAAAATCAGAGTAAACAACAGACCAATATAAACAACAACATTGTATGTAAATAGCAATGGATGTGCATCAACTGTGTAAGAAATTTTTAGTAATTTGGTAACAAGTTTTAGTTATTTAGTATATGACTTGGTTATTATACAAGGCATGTTCAATTTCTATCCCAAATATATTGCTCCCCTAAAAACATGGGGGGAAAACATTTTCAAAAATACTTTTCAAAATATGTTGGTAAATATGTTAAAATATTTAGGTTAACTAAATTTGTGCTTATGGCAGGGTATATGATGAGAGTAGTGTTGGTGCCTAGATTTAGGTTTGGTTTCAAATTAGTCGCAAACATGAATGGATGTAGCTCAGAGGATTATGTTTGAACCTTGTAACATTTCCAAATTCTCTGTCCTTGAAGAAAATTTCATCTCCAGGCTCAAATGGTTGTTTTCCTACATTTTTACGGTTTGACGGGTGTGTTTTCCCGATCAAATTTACATCTCTGCATTAATGGAAATGTGGCCCTTTTGGTTGGATGTGGCTCGGATGGGCACTCTAAAAATTTGTGGCTCACCTCAACCCAAAACTTGTCCACGTGGAGGAACAACGCTCATTTGAAAGTTCACCTTTTGGTTTGGTCTTGGAATTGAGCCGGGGGACATGTGGAGGATTCCGCTGCTTTTCCCAGACTTAGACAAATTTTTGATGCAGCCAAATTACAATTTTGGTGGACAGGGACATGGACACGTGGTGGGATGATGCTCATTTGAGGATCGCCTTGGGTCCCATTTAACAATTGCGATGGGGACAGGTGGAAGCTTCCGCCGGCTCCACTTTATACTTAAACTTTTCAAAACAATTTTGAGAGGCTCTGGGACACGTGGTGAGCCCACGCTGCATTTGGGGGTCTCCGCCCTTGGGCACCATTTTGAAGTTAGCACCATGAGGACACGTGGAGGCTTCCCCACTCTTCCTTTCTTTTTTAGACTTTTCAAACAATTTTGAGAGGCTTGGGACACATGGAGGGACCATGCATGTTTGGGGACCGAGCCTTCAAATTTTAACAAATTTTATTTTTAAGAAGTGCTAGGAGGACACTGGAGAGCTTTCGCACACTCATTCGGGTCTCTACTTTTTGGGGAACATCTCAAGATGCCATTGAGACGCCTGACTTTGGACAATGGCAAATTGAACCTTCAACTTTTAAAGATTCCATCGGAGGACACTTGGATTTGAGCCCGTGCTGTTTGGGGGTTAAAACATCAAAAGGGACCATCTCAAGCCCGACAAAGGATAGTCAAAATTAGCTTTGAAAAGTCAAAAAGGTGGGAAGGTGTGGGCTTCTGGGGAAATTTGGAAAATTTTCCTTTTGTGAAAAAAGGGGTTAAAGTGTAAAAGGAAGCACATTTCCTTGGGACCCACATTGGGACACGTGTCAGGCCCATTTTTCAAAGGTGGAGGGGCAGAGAAAATGAGAAATTTTACATTTTTCAAAAAGTTGTAAAAGGTAAAAAGGAACCCCTAGGCCCATTTTAACTGGATCTCCCACGTGGATGGTCCAAATTCAAAAGGGAAATCAATGAAATTGTGCATTTGTATCTGATTTTCCACCATTTTTACTCCAAATCTCCTGGAGATGTGAGTCTTCATGATTTCTTGATGTCTCCTACATGCCAAATAGAGAGGAGAATTAATTTGATATCTAAATTTGGTGGGGAAGATCTGAAAACGTCTTTTACCATTAAGATGTGATCGATATTGACTATTCGGGTTTGATTGATTTTCCAATTTTCCTTCCTTGGCACGCAAAAACCAGATTTGACAGATTAGAGGAGGAAGTAGTTGGTGCATGAGATGAAGAGTGATCTACAGATGAAAGAATTGAATGTTGGAAATATTTGAAGAGATTTTCCCTCTGAGCACCTGACAACTTTTTTTGCAAATCTGATTCTGGGAATCACGATCAAAATCGTAACAAGCAATGGTACTTTGAATGTTTTTTTTTTGGGGAAAACTTTGTTGTAGAAAAATGTTATAAATTGCATGAATTTTTCATGCAAATGGTTGGAGTGTTAGAGGTCGGGATTTAATTCCTAAGAGAAAAGTTTGACAGAGCCCATATCTTTTCGAGAAAACCATATCGAGAAACTGTTTATTTCTTTTGTGTTAAATTTGATCATGTCAAGGTGGTTAGTAAGTGTACAACCATTGACAAGCTCGAGATTGTTCTAGAAACTTTCCCCTGCTGATGAATTTAATCAAATTTGAGTTAATCTATGTTGATTTTGGGAAAAATTATGTCTTGCTTCATTTCTGAATGTCTGCAAATAGTTTTTCTTGTTCCCATTGCAATCTTACATTGAAATATTTGTGAATCACACAAGATCTTATCCTTGTGATAGTTTGGTGGCATTTACAATTTCATTTATCAGAAGAGCTTTCATTTGATAGTGAAATAAACAAATTTAAAATCATTTACTCCTAGCATGATTATAAGATTGTTTGTTAGCCTTTGAGGGTATCTTAGGCGTGATGAAAACAAGAGGTTGATAATGTTCAATTAAGTTTTTCAATTTGAGCCTTCATTTTGGATTCTTAAAGTTTGTGTGAAAATGTGTTGATCTGGGCCTCCATTGAAGCACACCTTCTGGTTAAAGGAACATTTTAGCTATTATGAAGCATTCTATTGATTAAAGCCTTCCATTTTTGTAAAATCTCTCAAAGATCTGGTGAATCAAGTTCATTTTGCCTCACCTCCCACCAAAAATTCATTTAAAAACAACCAATCTTACCCATACTACCCCTGTTTGTCTGTGTGTGTACAAATGCATAATTTCTATTACCAAAACATGTAGAAGCAATCAGGTTTTCATTGTCTTTAGTAGCTTGAACCTTGCTTAGAAAATATCTCCATTATCTAGGGTGACAACTCGTGAGAGTTAGGTTTTGTTGTATTGATCATATTTTCTTCAAGGTCTTCTTAATAACTTTACAAGGAAGGACATCTCCATCTCCTCCACAAACAACAGGCTACAAAAGGGTCCTCTCACCCTGGTTGAAAGGCACAACCATAAAGTAGTGAGGATAGATCAAATCCTCTTGAGGGTGTTATCCATTTCTCCACATCTGAGTGACAAAGAGCAAGCTGCATTTCTTCCCCGAGCTACAAAAAATGACACACAACATGATCTGCTTGTCTCTAAGCTTCCTGTCAAAACTGTGATGCTTGCTAGCTTTTGAGGGAGAATCAATTTGGGGTACCAAACATTAAAGATTTGTTATTTTTTCGCGCCATCAACCATTGGCACCATTTTTGGGGACATTGTGATTGTAGTTCATATTCAGACCTGGTAAACATTTCTTATATGCTCTAAGTGCTAGTACATTGTTTCAACATCATCCTGTGTTCAGGCTGTAAGAAGTGTTCAAAGTTACAAGTGTTGTGTGTAATTTTTTCAGTTTCTATAGTTATTGCACTAAGTTTCATTGATAAATTTGGGTAAAGGAAGGTCAGATCATTCCATTTCCAGTTTCTAGTGTTGACAGACATTTGAAAGATCATATTTTTAGTGCATTTTCACAACTAAGGTGGAAATCCTTAGTGGTGACTCCATGTTGATCTGATTTTTGATAAATACCAGTGTCTTAACCTCTGTCAAGTGAGATTTGTTACTAATCTTTGCAAAGCTGGAAGGAAGAAGATATTTCTTCACTAAGGATCCTACTAGGACATTATTTCAGAGCTAGGAAAACAAAGTTAGAAGGAAGAAGAGCCTGGAGAGTTGTTGGAGATCAGCAGTCAAGAAAAGAGATCTCCATTGATGAAAGTGATCAGCCTATCATTGAAGATTTCCATTCAAGTGCTTTTGAATAGGTAGTCTTTTTGTGGAATTGAATTCTCCATCTGGAGAGGGGCCTTCATTTGAATTTGAAAATTTTGCTTCTCATTCTGCCCCTATGTTTTCCAAAGTTGATAGGGTTTTCCAAGAAACAAATCCTTTAGGGGATATCCATTTTGAAAGTTATACTCATGTGTTTCAAAGACCCCTTGTCCCTTATCAGTTTGATTCTCCTCCAAGGTCACCTCCTCAAAACAACATGGCCCATCCCCCACCTAGACCTCCATTTGTTGTAAATACCTTTGGTCCTATAAATTTTAGAGGGATGGTTGGTTATCCAAATGCAGTTCCCCAAGATGTAAGAAATAGACTACCAAAGTTCCAAGGAAATAATGCTATAACTGGTGATCAACATTTAAAGCTTTTTATCAACATGATGGAAGACTTTGAGATTGAATTTGAAGATGTATATATCAAATTGTTTATCCATACTTTGGAAGAAGATGCAAGGGACTGGTATAAATATTTTCCAGATAATTCCATTGATTCTTGGATGGAAATGAATAATGCATTTAGATTGCAATATGGTGATAAAAACAGACCCTAGGTTTCTTTTATCAGAATTTGAAAATATCAAGAAGAATCCTAATGAATCAGTGCATGATTTCAACACAAGATTTAACAAGACCTTGAGGAGATTTCCTGTTAATTTGAGGCCATGTGATGAATCATGTCTGATAAAGTATTCAGATGCATTTGATAAGAAAGTTGCTTACTATTTGAGGGACAAAAACCCTACCAATTTGAGGCAGGCCTTCACCATGGCTCTGCAAATTGAGAACAACATTAAAGAAATTGGAAAACCTCCTAAGAGGGAGGGTGTGAAACTGGTTAACCTAGAAAAACCTCAAGCAAGTAAGGTTGCTGATTTGGAGGAAGTTGTGAAAACTTTGGTAGGGGTTGTCAAAGAAATCTCATACAAATTAGCCGGGAAGAGAAAGGAATTGGGTAGAGTTCACAAGGTCAAGCACAAGCAACAAGGCCAAGACAAATTTACAAATCATCATAGAAATGAGTAGAGATCTGATGATCAGAGGCAAGGGACCTGTTGGATTTGGAAATAAACAGCCCCCAAGCCAGAGGAAAAAAATGGTGCCTGATCCTTTGGTTGAGAGTTGTTGTTGTTGAAGAAACAAATGTAATTGATTGGTGTGACAGATGTTTCATGCCCCATGCTCCATGTGAAGTAGATCAACAAAGAAGAAGAAGAAGCGATGATGATGATAATGATGATGATGTTTGCATGATGGGTTGCTCCATGAGCTCACAACAAGGAGCAACTTCAACTAAAGTGATAAGTGCTCGAACTGCTGCAAGTTTTTGGGATTGCATCCACCGGGTACCTCTTCTTCCTTCCTCTCATACTTTAGAAATAGATATATGTACAAGATTTTGAAATACCTAATAATGACTTTGAATACTTAAGAGCTTTAATGATAAAGAAGTATGATGGAGGAATCCCATCTGAGGAGGATAGGAAAGTTGTTGATGAACGTTGTTGTTGCCCAAGAAAGGAGTATAACACAAGAAGTAAAGTTTTCAAAGGGGCAGGGCCTCAAGCCAAGCCAAAAACTCCATTGCTTTCAAATATTCCTAAAGAGGCTCCTAAGAAAGATGCATCTTCCAAAGGCCTTGTTGTCCCAAACAAAATTCATACTTCTCCTCATGCCCAAACTGTCAAAAATCCCATGCCATCTGATGAGTTTGTCAATCTCCCTTCCAATGTTGCCTTGCCAAAGTATGTTCCTTATGATATTGCCCAAGTCTTGAGTCAGATCAAGATTTTTGTTCCAATTGTTGAGTTGCTTAGGATTCTGAGCACAAGAAAAGGGCCTTTGAGTATTTGGGGCTGAAAGAGGAGAAGACTACCCTAGGTAGAAATGTAAACATTGTGGAGACTCCTCCAATCATTGAAGAGCTAGAAACACCACCAACATTAGAAGAACTAGGTGAACCACCTGAGGTTTATTTGGGAACATCCTTGGTGGAGTCTCAGCTAAATGTAGATCCATTCTTCACTACTCTGATCATTAAGGACAGATTGCTACACAACTGTATGTTTGATTTGGGAGCATCATGCAATGTTATGCCTCTAGAAGTCATGAATGAACTGGATATCAAAGTAACAACAACATATGGGAAGTGCACTGCCATGGATTCTAGAGAAGTTCTAAGTGGTGGGATGTGTGAAAGGTTTGGTGGTACAACTTGCAGCTTATCCGGGTAAGAACTTGAAACTTGATGTTGTTATTGTTGATTGCCTAGCCAAGTGGGGTATGTTGTTGTCTAGAAAATGGGTTGCAAGTGTTGGTGGGAGTGTTCAAATGGATATGTCCTATGCCACCATCCCAATTGAGGGCAGCCTTGTCAAGTTGTATGGAGAAAAGAAGATGTTGCACCTCATTGAAGATCCCAACAATGCATCTTATGAAGTGTTGTACACAAGTGTTGATGTTGATAACTTTGTTGGATTTGTTGATGGTAAAGAGCACAAAATTGAAGAGTGCAAGTGTCTTGAATAGGAAGGCTCTCCTTGGACTTTATTGTTTGATGGAGCTTGTTCCAAGTTTGGAAATGGTGTTGGTGTTGTTCTGATTTCTCCAAGCCAGGAAGAGTTTGTTTTTTCTTTCAAACTCAACTTTGAGTGCACTAACAACATTGTTGAATATGAAGCATTGTTATTAGGTTTGAGAATTGCTTGGAAATATGGTGTTAAGGACATCATTGTCAAAGGAGATTCAAAACTAATTGTCAAACAAGTTAGAAAACTTTATGCTACTAAAAATCAAGAATGAAACAATACAAGCATGTAGTTTGGGATCTTATTGAGATGTTTGATTCATTTAATATTGTGCATCATGATAGGAAGTTCAATGATTATGTGGTAGAAAAACTTGTAGTTGGGATCTTGGTTTGATAATTGTGCAATGTCCCCATATTGTGAATATGATGTTGAAGTGTTAACAAGGCCATCTGTCCCTGACAACATTAAACATTGGAAATTTTTTTGATGATGATGCTCAGTCAAAATATTTTTGTAGAAAAAGGGGAGTTTTCTTGATCAATGTATTGATTGGGAGCCAATGGTGTGTGCAGCAGAGGGTAAAGAAACCTTGTTTGGCAAAGGCATCATCCAACTGAAAACTAATACCATTCCTAGAGGTTGGTTTCTCTTGAATCAAACTTTGATAATGTTGATTGCATTATTAATAAATATATAGCAGCCTCAAGGGATGTTGAGGAGCATGACCTTGGTACAAAGGAGAAACCAAGGAAGATCTGGTTGGGAAGCAATCTGAACAAGGAGGAAAATAGTCCTATATTCAATTGTTGAAAAATATCAAGATTGCCTAGCTTGGTCTTATTTTGAACTAAAGGCATACAGAGAGGATCTATTTCAACATGAAATTCCTTTGGAATCTAATGCAAAGCCATTCAGTAAAAAAGAGGCCGATCAATCCACTCCTATCTCTTAAAATGCAAGAAGAACTGAAGAAACTGAGGGATGGAGGGATTATTCAGCCCACAAGGTATTCTTCTTGGGTTGCAAACTTAGTGCCAGTTAGAAAAAAGAATGGTGATATCAGGATGTGTGGATTTTAGAAATCTGAACAGAGCATCAATGAAGGATAATTATCCTTTACCAAACATGGAAAACATGCTGCAATTAGTGACTGGTTCTGAGTTGCTTTCTACCTTGGATGGTTTCTCTGGCTATAATCAAGTTGTTGTGAAGGAATCAAGAAAGAATTAAGACAACCTTTACCACTCCTTGGGGAACTTATGTCTATGTTAGAATGCCCTTTGGTTTGATGAATGTTGGAGAAACCTTTCAAAGAGAAATGGATGTTGCTTTTTTTGGTTACATTAATGATTTTATTGTTGTTTACCAAGATGATGTGATTGTGTTTTCAGAAGAGAAGTGATCACTTGCAACACTTGGAAAAAATGTTGATAAGGTGTAGAGAGTATGGCATTTCACTCAATCCAAAGAAGTGCCATTTGGAGTGCAAAAGGAAAATTTTCTTGGTCACATTGTATCAAAAGAGGGGGTAATGATAGATCCAGAAAGGGTAGAGGCCATCAACAAGGTCCCAATTCCAAGAACCAAGAAAGGAATTCAGTCCTTCTTTGGGAAAATAAACTTTATCAGAAGATTCATATCAAACTTTGTTGAGTTGACCATTCCAATTACTTGCATGCTAAAGAAGGACCAAGTTATCAAATGGGAAGAGGCTTTGCCATTCAAGATTTCAATGGGATCAAAGAAGCATTAAAGCATGCCCCTGTTTTAGTAGCTCCAGATTATAAGAAGCCTTTTCAAATTTTTCTTTTTGCTTTAGAGAACACTATTGCATCTGTCTTGTTGCAGAAGGATGATGAAGGGGCTGAGAGGCCAATTGCCTTTTTCAGTAAGGCATTACAAGGGGCTGAGTTGAAATACACCATTATGGAGAAACAAGCATTTTCCTTGGTAAAAGCAACAAAGGTTTTCAGACCTTACATTTTGAGCTCTAAAGTTGTTTCTTATGTTCCCCACACCATGGTGAAAGACATCTTATCAGAGATGGAGGTCTCAAGAAAAAGATGTAGATGGGTGAACAAGTTGTAAGAATATGACATGGATATCCAAACCACAAAGTTGGTAAGAGGTTTGGGCTTAGCTAAGCTTATGGCTGAGAGAAACTTGCAAACTATTGAGGTGAATGAAGTAGAAGAAGGAAGGGTGGATGTCCTTGAAAATTTGATGAGTTCTGAATGGTACAAAGATATAATTTTTTATCTCAGACATCTATACTACCCTGAGTATTTAAGTAAAAATTAGAAAAGAGCTCTTAAGTTGGCTTCCCAGAAATATGTCATTACTGATTTTGGGTTAGCTTGGAAGAACCTTGAGGGAGTTCTCTTAAGGTGCATTACTGAAGATGAAGCCCCAAGATAATTGTTGATCTCCATGGAGGAGTTTGTGGGGGAATTTTTTGGAAGAGTCACAACACACAAGATCTTGAGGGATGGTTATTGGTGGCCAACTCTCTTCAAGGATACAACTCTGTTGGTTAGAAGATGTGAGAGAGTTGCCAGCATTTTTTGGAAGACTGAAAGCTTCAGGCTCCCTTCCTTTGCAGCCTATATCAATTGAAGCCCCATTCAAGCAATGGGGAATGGATTTCATTGGTGAGATTTCAGACCCTTCAAGTGTTGGCCATAAGTGGATTCTTGTAGCCATTGATTACTTCACTAAGTGGGTGGAGGAAATCCCCACCAAGAGAGCAACACACCAAATTGTCATGGACTTCATGTTGAACCATATCATCTATAGGTTTGGAGTGCCAGTTAAAATTGTTGCTGATAATGCCATGAGCTTCAGAGCTAAACCTTTGGTGGCATGTGCAAAGAGTATGGGATCAATTTGACATATGCTTCTAACTACAATCCCCAAGGAAATGGACAAAGCTGAGTCCAGTAATAAAAACTTGCTAAAGATTATTAGAAGAACCTTGGAGCTGAACAAAAGGAAATGGGGTGAGCAGTTGAAGTTTTTGTTGTTTGGGCTGATCGAATTACTATTAAAAGAGCTACTGGAAAAAGTCCATTTGAGTTGGTGTATGGAACTCAAGCCCTATTGCCCCTGCATATGCAATTATCCTCATATCAGTTCATTCAACAAATGGAAGATCAAGAAGTTAGTCCATATGATGCTCGCATTAACTAGATTGTTGAACTTGATGAAGAAAGGAGGGCATCCCACCAAAGGCATGTAAAGTTCAGAGAAAAATTGAAGAAGTTATTTGACAAGAAGGTCACTCCAAGAGCTTTCAATGTTGGAGATCTTGTGTTGTTATGGGATAAGGCATGAAGATAAGGGAAAGCATGGTAAATTTGATGCATTATGGATGGGCCCTTACTCCATTGACATTCGAATTGGTGAACATACCTTCTTCTTGAAAGACTTGGATGGGGAATTGCTCAAATTTCCTGTTAATGGTAGGCATTTGAAACATTTCCTTGATTGATTCCCGTAATCAAGGTGAGCATCATTTGTATAGTGTATAGTTCATTGGTTGTTTTTGTCTTTTGTGTTTTTGCTCGTTTTGGTCCTTGGTGACCTGGTTTTGCTGGTTTCTTGGTTCATTTTTAGGAGATGGTTCTGGTTTTCTACTCTGCAAGATGACTCCTTTGCCCAATGGATATTTTTGGCACTTGGTCTATTATTTGGTTCTTGTGGCACTCACAGGGAGTGCCCATCCCGAGTCAGAGCCGATGTTGGTGCTCAAATTAGTCTCACCCCATTTGCCATTAAAATCCCTCAGTTTGTGGCCTCTGTCACATTTTTTATCTCCCGTGTTGTGCTTGAAAAGACTTTGTCTTCCATTTGGTTGTTGTGATCAGTCCCTTCCTGGGTCGAGGATCACTTAAAGATCCAGAATTGGTTTTTGTTTCTTTGTCCATCTAAAGGAGTCTGAAAATTGGGTGTAAAACTTAGAGTTGTTCCTTTCTTTCCATTTTCCGTAGTCGTGTGTTGTTGTCCTTGTCATTTTTGTCCCAAATACCTGAGGAAACATGAATGGATGTAGCTCGAGGAGGATTATGTTTGAACCTTGTAACATTTCCAAATTCTCTGTCCTTGAAGAAAATTTCATCTGGGCTCAAATGGTGGTTTTCCTGCATTTTTACGGTTTGACGGGTGTGTTTTTCCCGGTCAAATTTACATCTCTGCATCAAGTGGAAACGTGGCCCTTTTTGGTTGGATGCGGCTCGGTGGGGCACTCTAAAAATTCTATGGCTCGCCTCAACCCAAAAATTGTCCACGTGGAGGAACGAAATGCTCATTTGAAAGTTCACTTTTGGTTTGGCCTTGGAGTTGCGCCGAGGGGACACGTGGAGGATTCCACTACTTTTGACTTAGACAAATTTTTCATGCAGCTAGTATAGTTTTTGGTGGGACATGGACACGTGGTGGGCCCATGCTCATTTGAGGATCTCCGCCTGGGGTCACCATCTTAAAATTGTGACATGGGGACAGTGGAGGTTTTCTGGCTCGTCTTCCCTTATACTTAAAATTTTAAAAACAAATTTTGAGAGGCCTCGGGACACGTGGAGGGACCATGCATGTTTGGGGACCAGCTTTTGAGTTTTATTTTAAAGAAGTGAAGTTACGCCAGGAGGACACTTGGAGGCTTCGCTCACTTCTTCTTTTTCTTAGACTTTTCAAGAGGCCAAAGGAGACTACCTGGACCTGGACACATGGACACCTTTTGGGGACCGAGCCTTCAAGTTTTATTTTAAAAAGTGCGGGCTAGGAGACATGTGGTTCCCTCACTGCTCATTCAAGGTCTCTACTTTTGGGGACCATCTCAAGATGCATGACCATGAGACACATGGCACAGTTTGAACCTTCAACTTTTAAAAGTTGGGAGTAGGACACGTGTTGAGCCCACATGAGGCAACTTGGATTTTTTTACCTCTTATCATCAAAAGGGTTAAAATCATCAAAATGACCCCCACAAGACACGACAAAGGATTTCAAAATTTTCTTTGAAAGTCAAAAGGAGAGAAGGTGGACTTCTGGGGAAATTTGGAAAATTTTCCTTTTGTGAAAAAAGGGGTTAAAGTGTAAAAAGGAAGCGTGTTTCCACTGGGACCCACATTGGGACACGTGTGTTAGGCCCATTTTTCAAAAGAGGGGCGGAGCAAAATGAGAAATTTTACATTTTTCAAAAAGTTGTAAAAGGTAAAAAGGAACCCTAGGCCCATTTTAACTCGGATCTCCCACGTGGACGGTCCAAATTCAAAAGGGAAATCAATGGCAATTGTGCATTTGTATCTGATTTTTTCACCATTTTTACTCCAAAGCTCCTGGAGATGCGAGTCTTCATGATTTCTTGATGTCTCCTACATGCCAAAAGAGAGGAGAATTAATTTGATATCTTGGTTTGGTGGGGAAGATCTAAAAACATCTTTTACCATTAAGATGTGATTTGACTATCGGGTTCGATCTGATTTTCCAATCTTTCCTTCCTTGGCATGCAAAAAACTAGATTTGACAGATTAGAGGAGGAAGTAGTTGGCACATGAGATGAAGAGTGATTTACTAGATGAAAGAATTGAATGCTGGAAATATTTGAAGAGATTTTCCCTCTGAGCACCTGACAAACTTTTTACAAATCTGATTCTGGGAATCACGATCAAAATCATAACAAGCAATGGTACTTTGAATGTTTTTTGTTTTTGGGGAAAAACTCTATTGTAGAAAATGTTATAAATTGCATGAATTTTTCATGCAAATGGTTGGAGTGTTAGAGGTCGGGAGTTAATTTCTAAGAGAAAAGTTTGATAGAGCCCATCTTTCGAGAAACCATCTGAGAAACCTGTTTATTTCTTTTGTGTTAAATTTGATCATGTCAAGGTGGTTGCAAGTGTACAACCATTGACAAGCTCTGAGATTGTTCTAGAAACTTTCCCCTGCTGATGAATTTAATCAAATTTGAGTTAATTTGTGTTGATTTTGGGAAAAATTGTGTCTGCTTCATTTCTAAATGTCTACAAATAGTTTTTCTTGTTCCCATTGCAATCTTACATTGAAATATTTGTGAATCACACAAGATCTTATCCTTGTGATAGTTTGGTGGCATTTGCAATTTCATTTATCAGAAGAGCTTTCATTTGATAGTGAAATAAACAAATTTAAAATCACTTTACTCCTAGCATGATATAAGATTGTTTGTTAGCCTTTGAGGGTATCTTAGGCGTGATAAAACAGAGGTTGATAATGTTTAATTAAGTTTTTCAATTTGAGCCTTCATTTTGGATTCTTAAAGTTTGTGTGAAAACGTGTTGATCTGGGCCTCCATTGAAGCACACCTTCTAGTTAAAGGAACATTTTAGCTGTTATGAAGCATTTGTTGATCAATCCTTCCATTTTTGTAAAAGCTCTCAAAGATCTGGCGAATCAAGTTCATTCTACCTCACCTCCCACCAAAATTCATTTAAAAACAACCAATCTTACCCATACTACCCCTGTTTGTCCATGTGTGTACAAATGCATAATTTCTATTACCAAAACATGCAGAAGCAATCAGGTTTTCATTTTCTTTAGTAGCTTGAACCTTGCTTAGAAAATATCTCCATTATCTAGAGTGACAACTTGTGAGAGTTAGGTTTTGTTGTATTGATCATATTTTCTTCAAGGTCTTCTTAATAACTTTACAAGGAAGGACATCTCCATCTCCTCCAAACATATGTGATGGTAAGGTTCTTATTTCTTGCATTTTCAAAACAAGTGAAAGAGTCTTAAATTAGTTTTTAATCTTATAATATACTTAAATAATCATCAAGCATTCATCTGAAAATCACAACGGAAATTTACAATTACAAAATTAGATAAATGATTTTCTATAATTAGAAAGTAAGTTAACATAACGAAAAACAAATAAAAGGGTTTTTAATAAATAAGTAAGTTGGGATTCAAATCTTTGCATTATTCATAGAACTAAAATAAAAGGTGGATTCAAACAGAGCATATACTTCAGCGTACCCTTGGATATTGAATAAGTTGTAGCTATGTGGACTTTGCTATGGTAGTAAGTAACAATGTTGTCGAACAATGTTACATTCATGTCATCAGCAAGAGCGGCACTCACTTTCAAATTGAAAACCAATCCCTCACCTTTTTCATTGCTATAACCATGTTTTTTTCTTTGCAAATGCCCCTTCCATTAAGGATGCATGACATATGGTATGGGTGCAATTTATTAGTGCTTGTTAGCAAGGAAAACAGTGGGCCTTCCTTTCGCAGGAGGGCCATTATGAAATTTTTTTTTCAGTCCTTAACAATGCAAGCTCTTCAAAATTTCAGAATATGTTTGTCCACTTTTGAGGTGGGAATTTTGTTTTCAGAGCTTAAGAGCATGAGCTCTTTAATTTTTTTAGAAGTTGTTTGCTTTGTGTGTAGAATTTTTGTAATGGCGTTGAATTTTTTAAAGACCTAGAATTTTTTTAATGACCAAGAATTGTTTTAACACGTGGGACCGCAAAGGGACCAATAACTCAGTGATAGAGCATGCTAGCATATTAAATAAACGTGTGTGACTTTCTATTTGTATGATGGTGAGGACCTGGTTTTAGAAATGACGGTGTACATAAAGTTCATCTATTGAAAGTAGTTGTTAGACATCGAGTGGAAGGATTTTACGATCCTTTACCGCCAATGAGACTACAATTCAATCCAAAAAAATATGTTTAATGCTAGGAACAAACTCCATCAGAAATCACCATGCACTTGGCATATACTATGTCTTTGCTTTGGCTATAAGCCAATCACCATTTTTGGTTTTCATTATTGCCCCACTACTAGTTGGTGGTTGCAAATATTTGGTACACATGTTTTATGACATTTTAAAAAAGTGACGAATATGAAAGAGGGTCCACATAAATATTAAGGGGTTTCCCCTTGGATGGCAAGTAGTTTACTATTGAAAAAGAAGTGAAATAGATTTGTACAGTGTATTACATGAAAATGTAGCATTTTTTATCATGTGTACAACATATTACAAGGAGCCTCTTTAACATGTACATAGATCTCGTAATTATAATGTGGGGTCCTACACAGAGGATTCCATAAAAGTTACAACAAGTTTTGTGTGGTCTAAATATTATTTGGTAGGTGTTGTACTATGTATGCTACAAGATAGTTGGTCCTTACCATTTTAGGTAGCTCGTCCAATGGAGAATATAAACATGTACGTGTGGAAAAGCACATGTTTGATAACAGCCACACATCATTAGTGGTTTTATGTTTTTCTTTGAAGGTGTTTGCAGATAAGCCGAGAAGATTTTTTTCTACATCATCAAAATTTGTTTCCCATATTGTATCAAAGACAATCTTCAATCATCATGTGCAGTGCATACTTATACTCAAATGCAAGCTGAATCCAAGTTGCATTTGCTACAATGCCAGGGAGAGGCTACATTGGTTGTTAGTTTTTTATGGTACTGCGTACCATTTACCATACGGGAGCAAGCAGGATAACAATAGTTATCCATGTTGAGGTGTATAATGGTACCAACAGTTACCACTTGGTGATTAGGGTTGGGGTGGCACATGCATGGATCTCACTAATAGTCTTTTCCACTTTGACCTCCGCAGGGAGTGCATCCAGGATAGTTGTTTCCTCTGGGGTGGTTAACCAAGCCTAAAGTGCTTCCACTTCTGGTACTACATGTGAAAGGAATAATTGCGTATTAGGTCCTGTGGTTAGTGCTCATTCTCTAAATGTTTTCACCTTGGATTTTTGATAGCTACAATAGGCATGTGAAGTGCGGTTGTATCTGGTTTTAGCTGCAGTAGTTGTATGGATTTGTTACATAATTCTCCCCACAAGTTAATAACTATAGAATGTCCTTTTGTGTCCTTTAAAGTGATAATAGAACATTGAGTAATGTTTCCATCTTTATGGTTGATCGTATAGGCAATGAGATGAAGATATAACCACACCAACAACATCTATTATAGCCCTAACATGCACATGTTGTATTGCATTGATACTAGTGAACCGGAAAGCATAGTTTGGTATAGGAGGGCTAGGTTGTGAACATAGTTGCAAAATAGAATCCATACTAAGAATCAACTCCCATGGGCTGTTAGAGTCTCTGTATGCTGGCCTCACATACTTCAAGGTACTTTTGGATATTGCATAAGTTGCAGCTACCTGAACTTTGTTATAGTAATATGTAGCAATGTTCCCAAAGCACGTTATGTTCATGTCATCACCAGTAGCATAAATGACATTGAAATTGAAAACCATCCCCGTACCTTTCATTGCTCATGGTTGTGTGAATAAATAGAAATTTCACATAATGGGAGGGGAACATAACACCAATGTTCCATTTCCATTATGCACCTAAAATGGCTAAAGTCAAGGGAAACTTCTAGTGGCAGTGGCAGTTTCCTATGTTGTTTGAGATTAAGTGGCAGCGATCGACAACAATGGCTACAATTAAGAACATTGTGATTCTTATAGAATGTGATGTGAAATTTTGTTCTATATTTCAGTTGTTTTCTTCAAGTGGTGTGTGGTTCCATTCCCTTGCTATGATTGAAATGTGGAGGATGTGCATTTTAGAATCCATAAATAGTTGTATAGGAGGAAAATGATTGTAGTGATCCTCGATTGTCATATAGTCCTCTGAATTCCGTACTTCATTAGAAGACAATCAGCTGGAGAATAGATTCACACAGAGAAGTAATCATGATCGAAATTTGGTGAAATAGAGAGGTGATCATGTGCAGCAAGATCCAGACAACAAGATCCAAGCCAACAATATACAAACCTAAAATTATGTAGAGGCATATGATTCTGTTTCCAATTTTCGATATGTTTCTTCCCCTATAAACACTAAGGGGGGAATGTTAGGAAATTATATTTAGTGCTCACATGGTTATTGATATTTATGTGTGGTGCATATTTTTATATTCGGTAAAATAATTTTTTAATAGAATATATTATTATAATAACAATATATTATGTAGTTTTTGTTACACCCAAATTATTCTTAACGGGTTAGTTTTTTCCTAGTTTATAGGAGGTAGTTTTCCTACCTACATGGCTATATAATAGCCATCATAATAGAAATTGAAAGAATGTTGAATATATTATTATATCATGTTTTTACTTTCTCTATGTTGATTTAGTTCTCCGATGAGCAGACTCTAATCAAATTTTGGATAGACATACATACGAGACATTCTTAACCATAAATAAAGAAACTACATCAAAGCATAATCGCACCATCATATGAATGAAAACATTGTGTCAACATAAAAGGAATTAGATCCATATCATGAGCAGTATGAAGATCACTAAGGTTTGAATCCATAAACATAATAAATAACACCGATATTCGATCAATCCACTATATATTGAGTAAAAAATGTTTACAGTAGTGAAATACATCAAGAAATCCATAACTGGACCAGATAATTTCATAGAGTTTCATTATTTTCCTAGAATAGATCCATTACAGAAGTTACAATAGTGATCACACATCCCTCTCCTAGCTCTCACTACATTTTCTCTTCTCGCCTCTCTTTTCATATCCCCCTTTGTTTTCCTCCAAACCAATTCATAAGAAGGGACTTGAAGGAATTTTTCTAACTTCCTTCTCATCATTTAGGAGTGAACCGCATGCCAAATTTCATCATTTCTTTCCATACTCAAGTATCTTCAAAGATGCAAGTGCTAGCTAATTCATAACTAACTAACTCGCTTTACAAATTTTAATCCTACCATGATTACCATATCCCTGTAATATGCTTTCCTTGAGTTGCAATTATTCATGTTATAACGTTATCCATAACCATTCAGGTTGCATCTCCATGTGTTCCTCTATCATGACTTTAACTGTGATCTAAAATGCGGTTAAGCCCTTACCTTTTTCTTCCTAGGCGTGAACCTTCGTGCATTCCTTAAATGCACTTCCACACCAACCTTTGTGCCCTACTAAGACATGACAAAAACCTTTCGCGCCTCCGGTACTTGGTCATTTTAGAGGCTCGACATGGTCTATGTAGATGCTCATAAAACCTCCTCTGAGGAGTCATAATAGGTTTGCACTTTTTCACCTTTTTTCATGTGTATGTCATTGTAAGATCGTTGAGGTCACTATAAACCTGCAATGAAGAAAGCACCCAAAACCCTTAAATAGACATCAAATCCTAAAAAAGAAAGATAAAAATGAGGGGTCATAATGTCCTCAACTAACACAACTATGGACTTACTACGAGCGTTGCACTACATCTCGGGCCCAATGTAGTTACGTGTGGAATTGCGCCCTAGGTTGCACACTTGAAGTAGCGAGAAAGTAGCTAGATGTAGAATGTAAATAATGTGTGTATGGAAACAATAGACTCCCCTCCTATGAAGTGTGATGCAAATGAACAAGCCATTTTTACGCTTGTGAAGTAACTAGATGGATACAAATGGAGTTCTAGATTCCTTGATAGATGCAACCTTATGTGGTGATAGATAGTGCTTAGTGTTTGGTCCCTTTTATGATAACATAACTTTATATTTATATGATCCCTTCACTTGAATTTTGTAATTAACCCGAAAATTCCAACTACCAAAAATATAAGATGCTCAAATAGATAGAAAGGACCCAAAAAGTGTGACCAAAGTACAAAGAGAACAAGGGCACCCAGAGGGGATGGGAGCGCCCGATCTTTGGCGTTTGATTAGGCACTAGTGTCTAGAATGAAAAATGATGAAGGGTAAAAAGATAGACTAAGAAAATAAGAGTGCAATACTGAAAGCGAGAAGGATAAAGTAAAGAAAGGTGGCTAAAGACAAGGGTTAATCATTACTTTTCGTACTTAGGAATCATATGAATACTAATATGTAATCAAGACTAAATAATTACCCAAAACACATGATTTTTTGTCTATATTTTCCCCACTTTATGTTGGTGAGTAGAATTCTTAGTAACATAAAGTAGATAGAGATGTGTACACTGATATTTGTGTAGATTTATGTTGAAAGTGTGCCGAGGGACCGAGACAAAATGTGGAGTGATAAAAACATGGAGCATGGAGACTAACAATGCAAAAGTGTAACAAGGTGATGAAAGTGGACCTAGGGCGGATGTGTGTGATGTACCTATTTTTGGTGTTGATGTGTGTGATGTTGAGTGATGTTGACTACTTGATTCCCATACAAATGGACCTGTAAAAGAGAAAATGATCAAGTAGTCAATTTTGCATGTATATGTATAAAAAGCATGTAAGTGCGTAAAATAAAATTGCTAAAATATGAAAAAGGAACATGTGCACTTTATCTATGATGAGAAAATAATGTAGAAAGTAGCATGTAGATGATGTTGATGTGCGTGAGCTTTTGGGGTAATCTCGCACCAATGTAATGGAAAAATGCAGGAGAGAACTATCTAGTGTTTTTCGTCAATCCTTTAATCGCTTCCCGAAGATGTAGAGCACTCTACGAAATGTTGGGTTTTGGGTGATCCTATACCACAACAGAAGTAGTATAGAGAGGAAATTGTGTTGTTATCCTTTAACCTTTAACTTCTCCCCAGAATAAAACACAATTGTAGATGATGTGTGTTAATGCATGTGCTAAGGACAGCGTGCCCTGTAAAATTTGTTGTGTAGAGTTTTGTAGATTGTGTTGAACCCAATTTTCGTGTAATTTCCCCCTGGTTATAGGCACTCTAGGAAAGGCATCACTAAACTAAGGTCCCAAGTTTGATTCGAGTCCCGAAATCTGAAAAATGTACTATACCCAAGATCTTGTGTTGTGTTGTGTATAATTTGTGTGGGGTGGCTGATTCACCCAAATGATGCCCCCTTGTTTGGGGTGCATGCGACATCACTTTAGGAGAATGCGGCTCAAAGGAGGGCCGAACACTGAAATTGTGCCCTACAGGGGAAGGGGATGTGCTTGGTAGAAACCAAGGCACATGTAAACAAGTTGATGGAAAACACATTTTAGTACGAGCAAAGATAAAAATACATGTATAAGACAAGGTGTAAGCTAAACAAACAATGTGTAAGCTAGAACACACAAGAAGACAATGTAGACCGTGAAAAGTGGGTTGCAAACATGGGACACCACTCATGGTGTCGCAAGACAATTAAGGCCGATAAAGCCAAAAGCATACAAGTGTGCACACAAGACAAAAGGAAAAGCCTGCAAACAAAGGCATATAATGACAAGTAAATACAAACAATATAACAGATAACCATGGTGGCAAATAGTCCTACAAAATAAATGTTGCACATGAAGCACCCGTTAGCATGTTAGAAAGATAAAAATTATGTCAAAAGTGTGTATAATAAATAAAGTAGTGTGCTATGAAACAATAACACATGTAGTGTATGAAAAGTAGATGCCTTCAGGGCCACTATGGGACCGGTACTAGTCGTCCTGCGCCAAGCATCCATGTTGCATGTAATGGATCTGTATAATCTGTAATCACAACTAGAAAGAAAGTGAACGTGCATGTGTGTATGATAAAAATAATGGCATATAATATATCTATCTAGCATGTGTAATAAAGTGAACATGTACAAGTAAATGTAAGCAAAAGTAAATACAACCAAGATATGCAATATGTTGTAGATGAGATGGAATGGAATGCAATATGAATGATAGGAGTAGCATTCCCCTAAGTGAATTTAATTGCATGTAGTGAGGTTCATTTGTTTATTCCCCCTCAATAGTCAAGAATGAATCGTAGACAAGTGTGCGTCATCGAGAAAATGGTCAAATGATGTGTTTTATGTATCGTAGTGTGGTGAATTGGTAGTGATGACATGTGACATAGAGATGAGGTGTGAGAATGTGTGATGATTTATCCTAAATTGTATATCATGACAAGATGATAGAAAAAGTGATGGTTTAGCCTAAAGTGTATATCACTATCTGATGCAAGTGGAAGTGATAATGTAGCCTATAACGTATATCACTAATCTATGAATGTCACATGAGAAGAAGATTGAATGGTTGAATACATTATTGTGATGAGGTTCGTTTATGATGTATACCCTCAACATTCCAATATGGACCGTGAGACAAGAGTGCGGCATAGGATAGTGGGTGCAACCCTAAAAGTAGGTGTGTAAAATGCGTAATATGTGTAATAGATGCGGTGATGAGAAATTGTCATGTGATGTGTAATGTGTAGTGTGTAATGTAGGAGGTAAAATGTAAGATGATGAGTATGTATAAAAGTGTAATATGTGTGAAGATTCATGATGTATAGTGTGTGAGGTTCATGTGTATAGGATGCCCTCAACAATCAAGTTGGAACCGAAGCACAAGAGCGTGTCATCAGGTAATGATGATGTTAGAGTGTGTGAAGATGTGTATGAGAGAAGTCGGGTGTGTGATAAGGTGAATATAAAATGTGTGTTGATGTTAGGGGGTAAACTTAATGCCCCCCAAGTGTGAACTGATAAGGAAGATCAAGTGTCATTTTTTAGAAGATCATCATTGTCCATATTGAAGTTGATTGGGGCAGCATTGGAGACTTGATAGGCAATAGTATGAGGTGAATCATGTAAAGATCCATTGTGACACAAGGTATATATGGTCATTGCATATTCCTTATCAGTGAACGATGTTGGTGGACACCCATGTGTGTACCAACGAGTAAGATTTTGGGAATATCCAGGAGATGAATAGCCATCGATAGAAAAATTTGCAAATGGCATGGGAAAAGTAAGAGAAGTGTGACTGGAGTCTATAGTGCCTCCAATATAGTCAAGCCAAGATTGGCTGAGTGTCGATGGAAAAGTGTAGGAACATCGTGTAATGAAGACTACTAAATGGAAGACACAAAGACCATAGGTGACTAATGACAAAACAATCATGATTAAGATAGGGTGAGTTAGGCGGTGGTAAGATATCATTAAGTGTCAATCCAAGCCTTGAAAATCCATCGATTTAAAAATAGTATTAAAACAAGTACGATCCTTTGAAATATGATGTCAATAAGATTTATATATGAAAATTGTGCATGTGAAAGGAGGTGGTGTAGGTGTTGATTGCACAAAAGAGGGTGAAACATCATCTAAAGTATGGAAAAACCCATGATAAATTACTATAGCATTAGTAGAGGGAGGGGTCTTGAATTTGTATTTACAAAGGCCATCGGCCACGAAGGTGTCGTGAAATAGAGCCATCTACCTCAATAGGGGTAAAGTTTACTTTTGCTAATGCTTCGTTGGTGAGCTCAACATGATCGACGTTGTCATTTGAATCATCATAATCATCTGTGTTTGCATTATCTTGTTATATTTCAATATCAAGTATGTTGGTAGGTGGTGTACTAGATGTAATAGGATCATCAGGGAGGTGATTAGTAGCTTGTGTAGAAGTCAGCACTCTATGTGAAATGATGGCAGTAGTGTGAGTAGAAATAACCGGAGTGCTTTGAATGGTAGAAGAAGGTTGTGATGCACTAGACTTACCAACATCGTATGTATAAATACTACTATATGGAATAAGTTGTATTGGAAGGATGGGAATAAGCGATAAAGAGTCTATGTGAAAAATTTGAAGGGTTCAAGATCTATAGTAATCAAATGCTCATATCCATCATGCAAGAACTTGACAAATTGATGTACAGTAGATGGGACTACTTGCATTGCCTAAATCCAAGGTCTACCTAGTAATAGGTTGAATTGTAATGATTTCTCTATAACTTAGAAGTCAATGAGGAAAATCTTAGGCCCAACCCAAATATGTAATGAGATATTCCCTAGACATATGAGAGTAATGGAGTCATAACCCCAAATAAGAGTATAATTCTTAGAAATTAGGTTATCATTAATACCCAATTGTTTGTGAAGGGATTGGGAACATAGGTTAATGACCAACCCATTATCAATAATCATACGTTTAATGCAAATGGTGATGATGACAGCCATAATAAGAAAAGGTGTACACATATTATCTTTAGCAATTAGAGATATGCCATCATTGGTGAATGATATAGCACGTGGAAATTTTTTGAAAGATGAATGAGATGTGTAAAGGCTACCACAGAATTATCACTTTCGATATGAATAGAGCGAATGGTAGCCTCTAATGTTTTATGAAATTCTAGTGCATTGTGTAACAAGTCAAAGAGAGAGATCTTGGTTGGTGTATTTTTAAGTTGTTCAATGATATCATAGCCCTTAGAAATAATAAGAGGATTTGAAGGAGTGATGGGAGGTGGGAGAGAAAAGGGTGGAGTTGTAGGAGGACGAGTGTGGTGAGTAGTTACCACATTGATGGAGGGATCAACATGAGGCATAATAAAGAAAGGAGGATGTTGAGTGTGAACTTGCATGAAATCAGCAGCAGTAGTAACTATTCTTGAAACCTTAGTGGGTGCGAAAACAAGATATGAAGATTGAGCCATGACTTGATAAGGAGAAGACATATTCAGAAGAAAGGTTTTGATCATTAGGTTTGCACTTGTTTTCCTTTTTCGCGTGTATGACGTTGTAAGATCATCAGGTTGTTGTAAACCTATAATGAAGAAATCACTTGTAAAACCCTCAAATAGACATCAAATAATAAAAAATAAAGATGCAAAATGAGGGTTTGGACTGTCATTGGTTGCCACAATGATGGACTTAACTTTGAGTGTTGCAATACATATCAAACCCAATGTAGTTCTTTGTGTGTGTGTGGAATTGTGCCCTAAGTTTCTCTTGTGTGTGTTGTACTTGAAGTAGCAAGCAAGTAGCTAGATGTAGAATGTAAATAATGTGTGCATGGAAATAATAGACTCTCCTACTATTAAGTGTGATACATATGAACCATCCTTTTGTCCCTTGTGATGGAACTAAATAGATGCAAATGGAGCTCTAGATGCCTTGATGGATGTAACCTTAGGTGGTGATAGATAGTGTTTAGTGTTTGGTCCCTTATTATGATCACATAACTTTATATTTATATGATTCTTTTGCTTGAATTTCGTAATTAACCCCGAAAATATCGACTACCAAAAATATAATATGCTCAAACGGCTAGAAAGGACCCAAAAAGTGTGACCAAAGTACAAAGAGGACAAGGGAACCCAGAGGGGATGGGGGTGCCTAGCGCCTGGTGTCCGTAATGACAAATTCGAAGGGTGAAAAGACAAACTGAGAAAGTAAGAGTGCAGTATTAAAAGTAGAAGGATAAAGCAAAGAAAGGTGGCTAAAGACATGGGTTAATCATTAATTTTCATACTTATGAATCATATGAATAGAAGTATGTAATTAGGACTAAAACATTACCCAAAGTGCATGATTTTGCATCTCCAATGTAGAAGTGGTAATCTCAACAACATACATTTAATCAACAGTTGACAACCCCTGGAATAGAGAAGCAATTCCAATTTATAGAATTACAAATTATCTCTTCATCTAACCGCCACATGACCTTTCACCTATCCCCATAAATTGTGACCTTTCATATTCCTAGGAAGTGAGTCTTTTTCTTATTGATGAAAAAGGACTCTTATAATGTTTAATTGAGGGTCACTTAAGTGAATAGATGAAATAGCAAAAAGTAAATTATTAATGAGAAATTAGAACATGGAGAGAGAAGAAAATGGAGAGAGAGAGAGGGAGAAATGGAAGGGTTTAACGACAAAGAAGAAATTTTGTATGATGGAGAACTTTCCAATTTGAAGCATGGTGATCAGAATTTCCTCCTTTTCCAAGATGCATGAACACTCTGGACTACCGAATGAGTGTTTAGGAACATTGTTGATAGGAATTCCAATGCAAGCTTTCTGAGATGACTACGAGCATTACTCGTAGTGATTTTCTCTCATCATGCTTATGATGACCATCCTCTTGATGAATTTGAATTTTGATGGAGCTCTTGATTCTTTTCAAACTCTTTTCGACCATATAATGTTCCAAGTTTCACTTGCTACGCAATAATGTTCTCTACGATATGCTTCTTGACACAAATGTGACCAAAATGATGCTTTAGGATCCTTTGAAAGCTTACAGAGGTTAATTTTCCTTTTGAGCAATGAAACGTCTTATTGATTTCGTTGATTAGCTAAAAATTGGCTAGATGCGGGAAAATAGAAATCCTAGCTAATCTAATTTAGGAGGACTAAAATGTTGTAAATAAACTAAAGTAGTATGAAATAAAAGTAAATAAATTATTCTAAATAGAAATAAAACCCTAATGTGCAAGAGAAAGGAGAGAAATGGCGTAGCTGATTGAAGAAGATGGTCGCAAGTTGTTGCAGGTCTAAACAGAAATCAAGAAGTGCAGGCGAACACGCACGGACCCTGCTAAAGGCAAATATGGTTGATCTGATATGTGCAGGGTGTCGAAAGAAATGTCTTGGGGCACCCTAAAGCACTCTGGTCTGCAAACTGGGCGCTTTGAACACTGTAAATGCTCAAGACCTACAATTGGTATGGTCACAAGTTGGTTTCGAATATTTCTTGTCTTTCACATTGGATTCACCAAGTGAACTATGTATTGTCCTGCAAAACAAAAAGAAGTATCAAACCCTAGAAAAAATAAAGATTCTTATGAATTTGTCATACTGACCTCATCCACGAAAATGGTGGACTTATTCTTTGAGTGTTGCACTACATTTCATACCGGATGTAGTTATGGTGCGTGTGTGTGTTTTGTGCCCTAGGTGCTCTCGTGTCAATCACACTTTGTGAAGTACCGAAAGCAATAATAACTATAGAAAATGTAAATAGAATGTGTGCATGGAATAGAATAAATTCCCCCCTATGCAAAGTGTGTGTGATGCAAATCTTCCTAGCCTTGATGTATGGTGTTATGTGGATGCAATGGATGCAACTCTAATGGAGTGATAGATAGTAGTGACACTAGGACCCTCATTATGGTCTTATAAGCTTTATATTTATAGGGCTCTCAAGTCTAATTTCGTAATTAATCCAACAAGGCGAATGAGAAAAAAGATAAAGATGACCAACGGCTAGAAATGACCCAAAAAGGAGCGAAAGGGATTTGCATAGATTGGGGCGCCCATAGTGGGACCATGGTGCCTCGAGGTGCCCCAAGATAGGTGGCTGGGTGCCCGATTTAAGGCTAGAATGTCGGGAAGTTGTGAAATGGGTGGATAAGTGTTGGAAAATATGGGAAGTACAAAATAAAATATAAAATAAAGATGGCCAAAAGGTGGATTAATTAGTACTTTAACCACTTGAGAACCTTTTAAATAGTAGTATAAGACCAAGGTTAAATTAGGTGTAAAGTGCATAATTTTGTGTCTACATTTTCCCCCACTTTATGTTGGTGAGCGGAAAATCTCGTAACATAAAGTAGATAGAGATGTGTACTTGATATCCATGTAGAGTGTAGAAGAAAGTGTGTCGATGGACTAGACTCAAGTGTGGAATGACCAAAAAGAAAAAGATGGAGGAGTGTGGATTCTAAAGATGAAAAATGTGTATAAAAAGTGATGAGAGTGAACCTAGGGTGGAATATGTGTGTAGTTGTTGTTGTGTGTAATGTACTTGCATGGTTAGTATGGCAAGTACATGCCACATGTGTTATCAATGTCGTTGTTGTCGTCATTGTTGTTGTTGTTGCCCCCAATTTGATTGCTTGTTTCTCATATGGTGGACCTACAAGGAGAAAACACTCAAGTAGTCAAATATATATGTATGTAAAAACGTTGTGTAAAATATGCAAATGTAAAGTATGTAAATGTAAAATATGCTAAAAAGTGTAAATGGAACATGTGCACCTGATCCATGTTGAGAAGAAAGGGTGTAGAAGGATATCCTATATTGTCGTGAGTTTTTTGGGCAATCTCACACCACCCTAGCTAAAGAAGTGTAGGGAGGAAATGCTCTATGTCCTCCAACTCTAACCACTTCTGCTGAAATTTGTTGAAGAGATCTTTATACTGCACTAGTTTTTGGGTGATCTTATGCCACTAGACGGAGAAGTGTAGAGAGGCCACCCACTGTAACCCCTGAGCCTATAACTGCTCCATAGAATTTTCGAAGGACACCATGTCCTATTATGGCCATTGTGTATGGAGTTCATAGACTGGTTTAAACTCACTCATTGTGTCTGAACCGGTGTAAATACATTGTGTTAGTAGAAAACCCATAATGATGCCCCCCTCTTTGGGGGTGCATGTGACGACCCGAGAAGGAGAATGTGGCCCCAAAAGAGGACCAACCGCACTCTGACTTGTAACCAACTTAGCCCTATAGGGGGAAAGGGAAAGCACTTGGTAGATACCAAGGTGCACAAAAAGGGGATGGCTAGCCAAAACAAGTGTTAGTCCGCAAGCACATGCATGTAATCAATGTAAAAATGCAAAAATGTAGAAAAACTACCAAGCACAGTAGTGTAAACACGCAAGAAACAACAAGAAGACCACACAAAGTGGGTTACAAACAAGGGACATCACTCACAATGTCGCAAGACACTCAAGGCCATCATGGCCGCAAAAAAATAGACAAGTGTGCACACAAGCAAAGGAAAATCCCGCATATAATAGAAAACAAAGAAAACAAGTAGAAACAAAAAAGTAGTCATGGAAACATGTAATCCTACAAAACAAGTGTTACACATGGAACACCCATGTTATCATGTTAGAGTGATAATTAATATGTCAAAAACATGTATGAACAAGTAGTATAAGATGCTAAGTACAAAATGAAACAATAACACCTATATGAGTTGAATGTGGATGCCCCAACGACCAATATATGAAGGGTAGAAGGTGAGAATTTGTGTTGTGTGTAAAGTCTTGTATCTGCGTGATCACACTAAACAAAGAGGTGAATGTGCATGTGTGTATGATAATGACATATAAGAAATCAAGCTAACATGTGTAGTAAAGTGAACATGCAAAATACTAGTAAGAAAAATTAAATGCCCCCAAGACAATGCAATATGTTATCGTGGATGGATGGAATGGAATACAAGATGGAATGATATGAGCAACGTGCCCCCCAAGTGTATGGAAGTGTATGTAGTGAGGTTCATTTTGTTTCCCCCTAGCAGTCAAGAATGAACCATAAATGAGAGTGCGTCATCATGAGAAATGGTTGAGTAGTGTTGGTTGTGTCTAGTGCGTTGTGATGAGTGTGTAGTGTAATGGTGATGAGATGTGACATGGGAGATGATGATGCGTGGACCCTATAGCGTAAGTGTATACCATTTTTTGTTGAATCGACGAGTGATGATTTATCCCTAAGCGTATATCACTATGGGATGAGAAGGAACACGTGATGAAGTATATGATTGTATAGTAATAGTGTATATGTACGGGATGTGATGAATGGAGGAGTGATGATTCATCCCTAAGCCTATATAACTACATGATGAATGAAGAAAGGTGACAATGTAGCCTATAGCATATGCCACTATGAGATGGGCGATAAGAGTGTATGAAGCATATATAAGTATGTGGTGGATAGTGAGGGTGAAGTGATGTAGCACTAAGTGTAGACCACTATGTGATGAATAAGAATGAGGTGGTGATTTAACCTAAAGTGTATACCACTAAGTGATGAATAAGGTGAGGGTGGTGATTTAGCCTAAAATGTATACCACTAAGTGATGAATAAGGCAAGGGTGGTGATTTATCCTAAAGCACATACCACTAAGTGATGAATAGGAGAGGGTGATGATTTAGCCTAAAGCATATACCACGAAGTGATGAGTAAGATAAATGATGATGTAAGAGAATGACATAGAATAGGTGATGATAAGATGTAAGATGATAATGAGAATTTGATGAAGGGAGTGGTGATTTAACCTAAGGTGTATACCACTACAAGATGATGAATGATAATATAATGGAATAATTTTAAATGGACAAAATGTAATAGAAGGATATAATAGATATGGTAAAATGTAATAGGAATGATGTAGAAGTGATGAAAGGATTGGTGATTTAACCTATGGTGTATACCACTACGTGATGATGAAAGGTATGACAATGTGATGGAATAATTTTGCAATTGAGCCAAGTATATGATGATATGATAAGAGAGGATAGAATTTAATAATGTAGAAGTGATGAAAGGAGTGGTGATTTAACCTACGGTGTATACCACTACGTGATGATGGGTGTGGGTGATGATATAGCCTAGAGAGTTGGTCACTAGTTTGATGAATGTGGTATGATGACATGTCACATGTAGGAAGGTCCATTTGATTGGTAAACCCTCGGCAATATGAGTATGGACCGAGGAACTAGAGTGTGTCATAGGGTAGTGAGTGTAGCACGTAGGATAATGTAGTGTAGGTGACCAAATAGTGAATATGATGTGTAGATGCGTGGTAAAATGTAGAAAGTGTGATGATAGATGTAGATAGAATATACAGTGGTGATAGGTAAAGCTAGACCCATGGATAATGTGACCTAGCGTAATATAGAATGTATGAATGAAATATAAAACTAGCCTCATATATGATGATGACTAGTGTAGCATGTATGAGAGAGATGATGTAGAAATGAAATGAGTAGAGATGAGGTATGTATATGATGAGAGTAAATATGTGTGGTGTGGGGTTCACTATAATGGTAATCCCTCAACAATCCAATATGAATCGAAGCACAAGAGTGTGTCATTAGGTAACAAGGGGTGCTAAAATGTATGTAGATGTGAAGAAAAATGGAAAGGGTATGAAGGTGTACTAATAGGAGGACGAGGGGGTTTGAGTAATGACGATGCCCCCACATGTGAATCGGTGATGAAGGTGACTAAGAAACACCGTCAAGCAAATCATCGTTGTCTTGATCAAAACCAATAGGAGATGCGTTAAAAATTTAGTAGGAAATAGAATGAGGTGGGTGTACAAAGATGCATTACGGAGGAGATAAGCATTCATTACATACTCTTCATCAGTAAAAGTAAAGGTGGTGGGAACCCATGAGCAACCCAACGTGAAATGTTAGGTATATATGCAAGAGAAAATCATTAGCAATGGATATGGTGCCAAAAGTCATGGGGTATGAGAGTGAAGAATGAAGTGGATTAAGTGTGATGCCAATATAATCAAGCCAAGATCATCCAAGTGTGAGGGGCAAGCCATGGGAAGTGCGTGCAACAAATACTATGAGATGAAAACCCGTAGGCCATAAGCTATTCTAATGTGGAAATAACCATGGTAGAGGTGGGGTGAATGGAATGGTGGCAATATGTCATTAAGCATCATGTCAAACCTAGGTAAGAAATCATGGGTACATATAGTATCGGAGCTAGTGAGATTGAGAGGAATGTGTTCCCAAAATGTTTGATTGATATATAAGGTGCAGGTGAAAGGAGGTCGTGAAACTACCACTGGTGGAGAGGAAGATGAAATGACATCGACACTATAAACAAATCCTTTATAAAGGACCATAACATTAGTGGATGGAGGGTTTTTGAATCGATATTCACCTGGACCATCAATGACAAATGTCTCTTCAAAATAATAATTGGTCACACCTAGAGGGGTAAAATCTAGTTGTTGCGACGGTGACTCGAGTGAGTTAGATGACATGACCTCATCATCGGATTCGGTGGAAATGTTGGTATGTGCATCATTAGTTTGGGTAACGTTTCAAGGAGATTGGTAGGTGGATTAGAGTAGAGGGTGGTGGATGCTAGTAGGAACAAAGACAATGGGTGAAATAATAGCCGAAGTTTAAGTGGATATGACAAGAGAAATCATATGAGGGTCGTGGGGGTAGGTTACTAGTAGGGATAAATACAATAGGTGAAAGAATAGTCAGAAGTATGCATGGATGGAGGAGGAGAAGAGATAGTAGGAAGAGTGGAGATGGGTACACTAGATTGACCAACATCATATTTTTCTAGGTTAGCATATGGAATGGGTGAGGGGTGAAATAGAGCATAAAAGTGATAGGATCAATGCAACAATATTTGAAAGGTTCGGATCGGTGGTAACAATATGTTCATAACCATTATGAAGAAACTTGACACATTGGTGTACATGGAAGGAAGAGTTTGCATGGTGTGGACCCAATGTATCGAGGAGAATATTGAATTGAAAAGAAGCATCAATGATATAGAATTCAGTAAGAATGGTTTTAGGTCCGACACGAATGTGGAGAGATATAGTACCAAGGCATGTGTGAGTAGAAGAGTCGTAACCATGGATGAGAGTGGGGTTACGAGGAGATGATACTATCATTGATACCTAATTATTGCAAGAGAGAATGGGCAAAAGGTTAACAATGGACCCATTGTCAATGAGGACACACTTGATACAAGTAGTACTAATGACAACGGTAATGAGTAATGGTGCACAAGGGTTATTTTTAGCAGTGGGTGACACATCATCATTTGTAAAAGAGATAACATGAGGTAAGCTACAAAGGGACTAAATGATATGTGCAAAAGCTTCAGTAGAATGGTCGTGCTCAACATGGATAGCATGAAGGGTAGCCTCAAGAGTGCTTCAAAGAATCAGGTGTGTTGCGTAGTAAGTCTGTAAAGTGATATTTTAGTAGGTGTATTCTTAAGTTGGGCGATGATATCAAAGCCTTTGGAAAGAGTTGAGGAGCAGCAAGTATGACTGGTGGTGGGAACAAGATGGTTGGAGAAATGGATGGAGTAATGCGAGTGTGGCAAGTAGTAACTACATTGATGGGATGGGTAAGGGTGAAGGCATGACATATCGAGGGGATGTTGAGTATGTACGCACATGAAGTCACAAGCGATAGTAGATATATTGGTAATCTTAGTAGGTGTAAAGGTAGGATATGAAGATTACGGCATAACCAAAGGAGGAGATGACATGGTGGAAAAAGGTGTAAATGTAAGACCTTAGAAGGTGCTTGGAAGAAGACACGGGTTCACCAAAATGATTAAGCGAAAAATAGCTAGATGCGAGGAAATAACAATCCTAGCTAATCTAATTTAGGAGGACTAAAACGTTGTAAATAAACTAAAGCAATATGAAATAAATGTAAATAAATTATTCTAAATAGAAATAAAACCCTAATTTGCAAGAGAAAGGAGAGAAATGGCGTAGCTGATTGGAGAAGATGGTTACAAGTTGTCGTAGGTCTCGAACAGAAATCGGGAAGTGTGGGTGAACACTCATGGACCCTACGAAGGGTAGATTTGGTTGATCTGAGATGTCTGGGGTGCCTAGGAGTGTATTGGGAGACCCCGGGGTGCCCTGGTCGGTAAACTAGGCACTTTGAACATGTAAATGCTCAAAACTGCAGTTTTGGTATGGTTACAAGTTGGTTTTAAATACTTCATGTTTGTCACATTGGATTTCATGAGTAAATTGTCTATTTTCCTACAAAAAAAAGAAGTATCAAACCCTATAAAAAGAAAAATTCATATGAATGGGTGGACTCGACCTCAACCGCCAAACTAGTGGACTTATTTTGAGTGTTGCACTACATTTCAGACTCGGATGTAGTTTGTGTGTGTGTGTGTGTTATGCCTAGTGTACTCTCGTTCAGCCGCACTTTGTGAAATAGTGAGCAATAATAAGCTATAGAAAATGTAAATAATGTGTGCATAGAATAGAATAGAATCCCTCCCCTATGTAGTGTGTGTGATACAAATCTTCCTAGCCTTGATGTATGGTGTTATGTGGATGTAATGGATGCAACTTTAATGGAGTGAAATATAGTAGTGACGTTAACCCTCATTATGGTCTTATAAGCTTTATATTTATAAGGCTCTCAAGTATAATTTCGTAACTAATCCTGAAAATGTTGGTTGAGAAAAAGATAAAGAAGACCAACGGCTAGAAATGACCCAAAAAGAAGTGAAAGAGGATTTGCATAGTTGGGGCGCCCAGAGTAGGATTGGGGCGCCCCAGTATAGGCTGGGGCACCATGATTTAGGGATATAATGTCAGGGAAGTTGTGAAATGGGTGGATAAGTGTTGGAAAATATGTGGGAAGTAAGAAATAAAATATAAAATAAAGATGGCCAAAAGGTGGGATTAATTAGTACTTTAACCACTTGAGAACCTTCTAAATAGTAGTATAAGACCGGTTTAAATTATGTGTGAAGTGCATAATTTTGTGTCTACAAATGTGATGATGGAAAAAAGAAACAATATAAGCAAAAAGGGAGTTTCCACAACTTTTTGGGCTGAAATTGGAAACTTTCTATTTTTAACAGTCCTAGCTAGGATCAAGTTATTATTAGAAAATTAGCATTGTTTTCACTCCTTGATGTTTCTTTCATGTTTGGGGACCATAGATGTCGAGAATTCACCTCATTTGACCACTTACTATTTTTAGACATGCCCCACCATGAACACATGTTATTTTTAGTAAGTGCACTTAAGTGTCGATTGCAACGAAAATAATCTTGAAATTATGGGTTTTATTCCAAGATTCCTTGCTCCAATTTTCAGATGATTCTTTCATTTGGATGAGTGGAAAAATAATTTTTCATTGAGGGGTAAAATATCGAGAAAAATCGATCATCCATATCTTGAAAAATCAACAACTCTATTGAGAAAGAAATGGCTCCAATCAAACTAAATTATTTAAGGATCTTGGTCCAAGTTTCAAATGATTTTGTCTACGGATCTTGGGAAAGTGAACATTTTTCAAGGAGGGTATAATGTGAGAGGAAACTCGAGACCTCAATACCCCTAAAAATCAGCTGCTTCCTAGTGCAAAAATTGTCTTGCATGAAAGTAGAATTTCTGAGGATCGTTTATTCTAATTTTCAAGTGATTTTTCTATCTAGATCTTTGGGAAACGAATAGGGGTCTTGTTGTCCTTCCGTTGCTTTATGGAGTGACAGCCATTAATGGAGGTTAGAAGGTGTGAGAAAAAAATTCACCAAAATGGATAACTTTGTGGAAGAAATGAGAAAAAATGGTGTTATATTGTGTTTTATCTCACTTTTATGATGTCCTGCTGACCATAGATCAAACCCGGGTTAAATGTGAGCTTGAGTGAGGTTCATATCTGGTTTTCATGGTGCAATGGGGACAAGAGGGATAGAAATGGGAACCTTGGAGAAATATGATGCCAAGTGTCAGCATGGGTGTAAGTGTGAGAAAGATTGAAAAAGTTGAGCAAACACTTAGGGAGCTTAGAGAAATCACATGAGGAACCAAATAAGGGGACTTGCTCATAGGCACACTTTCTTGCCCCTCTTGTCTCCTTGGTGCAAAGGGAAAAGGGAAAGAAAATTTAGCAATGGATCAAGGTGTTGACATGTGGCGGTATGAGGAGGGGTCTTGAAAAAGCACATGGGGGCTAGAAAATGCACCTGGGAAGTTGTGTGACGTCACATGGAAAACCAACAAAGGGGGTTGCTCATGGGTGCCCTTTCTTGTCCCTCTTGTCCCCTTAGTGCCAAGGGAGAAAGGGACAACAAATGGAGCAATGGAGAAAGGTGTTGACATGTGGCAACATGATGAGGGGGCTGGGAAAAGCACATGGGGGCTAGAAAATGCACTGCGAAGTGTGTGAGAGTCACATGGAAAACCAACAAAGGGGGCTTGCTCATGGGCACCCTTTTTTGTCCCTCTTGTCCCCTTGGTGCAAAGGGACAAAAGGACAAAAATGGAGCAAGGTGCCGACACATGGAAGTGAATAAAAATGACTAAGTGTGGGACTTGCACACTCTTCACTAGTGAGAACTTGAAAACTTCACTCTCAGAGCTTGGAAAGGTCTTTTGAGATGAAATTTTATATGAATAGGACTTGAGAGAGCTTATAAGATCAATGGAATAGGTTTCAGAACTTAGTTCTACTTGTAACTCCAAAAAAGGATCCTTTTTCTTTGGGACAACGAGTTCCACCTGCAAAGATTGAAATGTTTCAAGAAACCATCAAGTCTTGGATCCAATATGATTATTCCACCATGTAGAGGATTCATCAAGCTTTCAAGTTACTAATTGTTTTTTTCTAACTCCTTACGGAGATCTCGGAGTCATCCAAACAAGTTCAGTTCATAATTCGACTGCTCATTCCTTACACCTGAAAACCCGCTTTTGCACAGACTCTCCCTGAACCACCAAATATTCCCTAAATCTCCATGAATTACTTCCAACACATTCAATGCTCTCCAATACCACCTCCAGATGTTTATGATCTTTTCATAACCTTCCGAAGGATGCATACATGCCTTGAAATAGCCAAAAATTGTCTTTCTAAGCCTACCGGAGAACTATTCTTTTGTTGTACTTTGTTGAATGGAAGAGTTGACCTTGTCACATCAATTCGAACAATTGTACATGATTATTCACTATATTGGGAGGCCCTGTAAGATCAAAATGATCATGACACGGATGAGATTGAGTGGATGAGGGGTTCGGGAGATTTTGAAGCATATTTTCACTTTATGGCTTGGTTTTCATGTATCAAATTTTGTGCGTGCGTGCATGCGTGCATGCGTCCGTGCGTGTGTGTGTGTGTACCCATAGTTATGAAGAAACTATAAGTTGGGTATGGTCCTAAGATGATTATTTTCATTTAGACAACAAATAGAGCAGGCCTATAAGTTGTGTATGATCTTGATATATCATTTTCATTGATATTATAGAAAATAAATGGTGCTTGGCTTTGACTTGAGATATTATTTCCATTGATATTATAGACAACAACTCTAAGTTTCCTTTGGTCTTGAGGTGTCATTTTCATTGATATCACATATGAGAAATGGTGCCTAACTTTGACTCGAGATATTATTTTCATTGATAAATTATAGACATCAAATTGCGGAAGGATAAGTTTTGTTTAGTCTTGAAATATCATACTCATTAATATCATAAACAACAAATAGTGGTTGAGATACTATTTTCGTTGACATGAGAGATAATAAATAGTGTTTCACTTTGACTTGATATATCATTTTTATTGATAATAACAATTCATTAATACTTGTGATTACACCAAAAATTGTTATTATGTGGAAGACTTTAGTGGATGCCCCTTAGTTATATGTATATTCCATTCAAACATAAGGCACAGATGTTGTTATCTATGTCAAATTATTTATTTTCTATCAATAAAACAAGTATAACCCATGATTATAAAAGAACTATAATTTTCATATGGTCTTCAAATATCATAAATAACAAACGGTGCTTGACTTTGACTTAAAATATGATTGGAAGTTATATTATACACAATAAATAGTGGGCAAGTGTAAGTTTCATTCACTTCAAATAGTGGGAAAGTGCGAGTTTCATTTGATACATTTTCATTGATTTCGTAGATAACAAATAATGCTGGACTTTGACTTGAAATTTTTTTCTATTAATATTATTTTAATATTTTCTATCTTTTACTATAGAAAAAATAGTGGTCGACTTGAGATATCATTGAATAATATCATTTGGAATTGTCATTGAAAATTAAAGGCAAGAATAGTTTGTTCGTACGATGTAAACTGACAGGTGTAGTTCGTTTTGCAAATATTCTCCTATTGAAAATATCAGTATCACCGGGCAGTGCAGGTACAACTTGTTCTCTGGAATGTCTTGAAATTTCATGGAAAGTGAATAATTTCGTTTGTCATGGCGGCTGACCCCATCTCATTGACGGGAAGAGAACGGCGAAGCAAACATTACATAGACTTGGATATAACACGGTATTATATTTCTCCTCCCCTGTTTTTGCTGGCTTCACTGCAACACAAGCTCTAAGGGAGGATGAAAATGAACAACTTTTTCTTCTCTCTCTTATTCTTATCGTTTCTCTCTGCGATGCCTGCTCACACCTCAGATTTTTCTGCTTCTTACTATTCTGATCGACATGCTCTTCTCGCTTTCAAGGATTCCCTCTCCCTCGACCCATTCAATTTCCTCCACGATTGGACTCCACATCACACCATCTGCAATTGGACTGGCGTCACCTGCTCTTCTCGCATACAGCGTGTGGCTTCCTTGAATCTCACAGGTATGGGTTTAGTTGGCTCCATCTCCCTTTCCTGGGGAAACTCTCTTTCCTTGAAGTACTTGTTCTGAGAAATAACGGCTTCCATGGCCATATTCCACCTCAGCTGGGAAGGCTTTTTCGATTGAAAGTGCTTAGGCTTTCTGGAAATAAATTGGAAGGCTCCATTCCGTCCACTCTAGGAGACTGCCTGTCTTTGCAAGTTCTCACTCTGTCTAATAACAGTCTGAGCGGCACCATTCCCTCCCAGCTTGGCAAACTCTCGGAGTTGCAAGATCTTTTTGTGGGGAAACCAACTTACTGGAGATATACCAAGCTCCCTCTCTAATTGCACACTCCTGGAACGGCTTCTCTTAGAGATTAACCAACTGAGCGGCACAGTGCCCTTGGAGCTTGGTAAATTGCGCAACCTTCGCACTCTCAATTTATGGAAAAATCATCTTGTCAGCGGAAGTAGCGAGTTTTCTGTTCTAACAGCCTTGACTAATTGTTCCTCTTTAGAACATATAGATTTTTCTATTAATGATCTCACTGGTATCTTGCCTTCTTCAATTGGCCGGCTATCAAGCAATCTTTCATTTCTGTCATTTGGGTCTAATAAATTTCAGGGCAACATACCAAGTGACATTGGCAACCTCACAAAGTTGACATTCCTAGGCTTGTATGACAATGGATTCAATGGAACCATCCCATCCACACTAGGACAACTCCCATATCTTGAAAGATTGGATCTCCACAAAAACAACTTAGGTGGAACAATTCCAGTAAGTTTGGGTTGGGTTAAAACGCTTGGGATGTTATCACTCAGTGAAAACATGCTTTCAGGGAAAATTCCAGACAGTCTTGGTGATCTTCCACAGCTACGAAAGCTTCTTCTTGATCACAATCAATTGTCAGGGAAAATTCCTGCCAGTTTAGGGAGATGCCAAACTTTGGAGGTGGTGGACTTTTCTTATAACAAACTAAAAGGAAATATACCTCCAGAATTCTCAAGTCTTCAAAATCTCCAGTTCTATTTCAATATTTCTAGCAATTCATTACAAGGTTCTCTTTTACAATTGAGCAAAATGATAATGGTCCAAGCTATAGATGTGTCTCACAATCACTTCTCGAGTGAAATTCCAGTTTCACTGTCAAGCTGCACAAATTTACAATATTTGAATCTTTCTTGGAATGCATTTCAAGGCCCAATACCAGCATCACTCACAAGTCTGAAGAATCTTCAGGACATTGATCTTTCTAAAAATAATCTGTCGGGTACAATCCCAATAGCTTACAAAGACATGAAAATGCTTCAGCATATAAATCTTTCTTCAAACAGGTTAACAGGAGAGGTTCCAAGGGGAGGAGTTTTTGCAACACTTGACAAGTCAGCAGTTATGGGAAATCAAGGTCTTTGTGGCACATGGATAAAATTGCAGCCATGCTCTAATTCAAAACACAAACAGAATTCAGTCTTTAAAAAGGTAACAGTACCAGTTGTGATAGCCATTGCAGTCTTCAGCATGTCCTTTTTATTGTTACTGTACTCCTATAGAAGAAGACATACTAGTCAGACTGACCCTGCCCTTTCCCTCAACATAGGACCGACAAGAATTTCATATGAAGAACTTGTAGATGCAACTGGTGGGTTTAGTCAGAGCAATCTCTTGGGAGTTGGGACTTTCGGATCTGTTTATGGAGGGTTCTAAAAACTGGTATAAATATAGCTGTTAAAGTACTTAATTTGCAAGATGAAAATGCTTGCCAAAGTTTCAACAGAGAATGCAATGTGCTAAAAAGGGTCAGGCACTGTAATGTGATGAAAATTATTTCAACGTTTTCCAACCTTGATCTTAAAGCATTGGTTCTTCCATTCATGTCAAATGGAAGCTTGGAGAGATGGCTATATCCTCAAGAAGCAGATGAATGTAGATTAAATTTGAGAGACCATTTTAGAATAGCAATGGAAATAGCACAAGGAATGGCATATCTACATCACCATTGCTTTGAGCAAGTGATTCATTGCGACCTGAAACCCAGTAATGTGCTATTAGGGGATGATATGACTGCATATATAGCAGATTTTGGCATTTCCAAACTATTTTTTGGTAACTCAATGGATTCATTGACTTCAACAAATGCACTCAAAGGATCTACTGGCTACATTGCACCTGGTATATATTTTTGTTATTACAATATGCATTTTCATTTTGCCTGATTTTATATTTTATATTTTGCATCAATCTCTAAAATGTCTTAACAGTCACTAATCATTGTATTGTATTATAGAGTATGGAATGGGTGGAAAGCTTTCAACAAAAGGAGATGTATACAGCTATGGCATTCTACTCTTGGAGTTGTTGACAAGGAGGAAACCAACAGATGACATGTTTATTGAAGGAATCAATCTTCCAAATGGATAGCTATGGATTTTCCAAATAAAATCATAGAAAAGGTTGATAACAGCTTGCTTATAAATGTTAATGAAATAGAGATATCAATAGGATTGGGATGTATTACTCAACTTTTGCAAGTTGGGTTGGATTGTACAACGGAATTGCCTCAACAACGTCCAGATATGAATGAGATAGTAGTAAGATTACAAAAATAAGAGATTCATTTCTTGAACCTCTAGAGCTTTTCAATTGCCTATAGACAGCTTGACAAAACAAGTGGTCCAAGAAACACTCATTTAAGAAGACATGACAATTGGTTTATATCTACATCCCAACTCTTCATACCTATTGATAATTATTGTTGTTTTTTTGTTAGGTATGTTCCTATATAAGTTTAGTATAATGAGAATTTATGTAAGGATCACACATGTAATGTTAAGTCAAATTGAGAAGATGTAAGGGGGAGTACATGTAATTTTTGGCTGGCTCGATGATATGTAAGATAGACAGTTATTGATTAAATACACAAATAAGTAGAAAGAAAATTCAGATAAAAGGGTGATTATTTCTGTGTCAAATTTCTTAGTTTTTTTAATAACAAAAATATTGAAATTTTTTCCAACAAGAGAATTCTTAATTAAGGATTTAGAGTTTGGAGAATTCTTTAATGAAAACACAATTTAAAACTCAATCTAAATAATAATAGGACCAGTTGTGATTGCCATTGCAATCTTCATTGTCTTTGTCATTGTTGATCTTCTCCTATAGAAAGAGACATACAAGTTAGTTTACAAAACATATCAATTTGGAGAAGTTCTGATGTGAAACACTCAAACTTGCATCATGCTCTAACAAATATAATCTAAATGGCTATTGCATCCAATTAATGGTTGTTGATGATGAGGTCAATCTCAAGTTCTGATGACAAATAAAATCCTTACTTGCACAAACTAAGATCTGGTGGCCCAAACAACAAACATAAATCCTTATTCTATGCAGTTAATATGGTTGACAAGTGTCTGATGTGGTGACGTGGTTGTGTTGATCTTTATAGGCATTTTTTCAAAATGTGGTAGCATATGAAGGCTCCTGAATTATTTGACAATTTTCTGTAAATAGTTATGATTTCATAGATGGGTAGGATGCTGGAAAAGGTTGTCAAATCTGGCTTTACTCCTACCAATTGCCTTTTCCTATATGTCTATTAGTCCTTTTCAACAGACCTAGTTTGTGGGTATCCTGCATTCATTGTAGTTCATGAGAATTTAGACAACAGAGTTTCACCAACAGTTCTCCAAATGTCACAGTGATGTGCAAATAAAACTTCGTTTCCTAGTTTTTAATCCAAAATTCAGCTATATCACTGCAGAAATTGACTTTTGTGTTTTTGCAAGTTATCAACTTAAATAAACCAAAAAATGTTTAACCATGGTAGCTGATGGATGAAGTAATTGAAAATTGTCCAACGCACTTCTCAAATTGAAATAAACAATGAAAGGATTTGAAAACCAATCTACCAGTAAATTGGAGTCTAAAATATTGTATCTAGGGCAGACAAATGTGTTAAATTTGATATTTGTTTGTTTTCTATTTCTGGATATGATATAAGCTTAGGGAACAAGAAGTATTAAAAAATTACAGGTATGACATGTATGACAATCAAATTCAAGAAAATCCTTTGATGAAAAGCACATGCATAGCATCACACACAACTTCTGAAGAAATTAAAAATCTGTCAAAAATTATTCATTCAGGGCTTCTAAGGCATGCCTAATTTTTGGCATCTCTTGGTGTGTCTATGGCAATCAATGTATCAACAAAAAGTAAAAACACTTCAACAACTTAATTTCCGTGTGTTTAAAAGGGTATTGTTTTGTCTATATGAATTTTTCAAAGACATCTAAAAATATAAAGAATGCTATAATTCGTCTAGTACACTACAAATAATATGAAACATTGGCAATTCAAGCCACATTTTTTCAGAACAGTTTAATCTGCGATGCATATTTGTGTCTTTAGGGTATGCATATAGGATTTAAACTTCAAAGAGTACATACTTCTTGTGCAATTTTGATGACATCCTATTCCCACTCAATACTTGGAACTTAGATTGATTTCAGGGATAACAAGAGTTGCATAACCAATGTTGATTCAAGATAAAAGTTATTTGAGGCTTTTTGTCAAATAATTCATGTGCTGTGTGTATTCTTCAACGTTTTGCATACACATCTACCACTGCATTTGCAACTATAGAACTTGACAAAAACCTTCTTTCAATTATGCTTTGTTGTATGTTCATGACCTGTTTTGAAGCTCCCATTTTGACACAGACTGATAGAATGTTGGTGAAGGTGGTCAGGTCTAGAGTTACACTTTCCAAATGCATTTGATTAAAAGTTTCCCAGGCCTTTTAACAAACCCATTATGCGCATCTCCTACAATGATTGAAGACCATGTGAGCACATCACTTTAAGGCATTTTATCAAACAGTTCACGTGTTGTGTGTAAACTTCCACATTTTGCATGCATATCTGGCAGGGCACTTGTAACAACAAAGTTCTGACTAAACCATGATGAGAATTCAATTGTTATGCTAACATGAGGTAAGACTGGTCTTACTCGAATGTGTAAGATTGTTTCTCCACATAAGGGAGGGATTGAGTTGTCTTTAATGTGTCTCATATGTATTAGGTTCATGGTAGAAAATGTATATGATTCGAATAGATCCTCAAAAGATAGAAACATAAATAAGTTCAAAATCCATCTATCTCAATTGTTGCAGCCATCGATCTACATCACATACACACATAATTAAGGAAATTATTTTCATTCATATACAAATGAGGATTCAGGCTACTTTGGAAAAGCTCTTCTAATTTCTATATAGCTTGATTTTAACTTAGTTGCTAGGCTATATCAGATACTAGAGTCAAGAAACTACATTTTGTGATGAGCATCTGCATCCATGTATCCTTATGGATGGAAGAGAGATAAAGATAAGTTGGGTTTTTGTAATTTCATAGGTTCAACATTCTATGGAGGAAACTTTGAATTTACCGGTGGCTATAATCTCTACCTGGAAGGAAACTAGTGACATAAGGACCATATCATCTAATACTAACAGCTCATGTACTACATCAATGAATAGAAAATCAGTTATTACAGGATAAGTATTGCTTCCTTAACATTTCTTCATACTTTTATAGTTTATTTATTTTTGTTTTTTAATCTTAACAGAACATTGATTTGTAAAATAATCATATATGCTACTTGTCCTTGATTTTTATGGTTACCACCTTCAAAAAGTTTTTGGAAGGGGGAAAAGTTTGGAAGTTTACGAATTTTATAAAAAGTTCAATTCAATTCAGTATGTATATATATAAACAACTAACACATACAAATAAATTATCTGTATAGTTTTTCTTTAGTGTTTGGGTATTAGTGTTTTTTGTTTCATTTTGTTTTAGGTTGATGTTTTCTGATTTAAAATTTTTAATTTTTGTAATTAAAAATAAAGTTAGACCAATCTTGTTTAATCAGATTGAAAAAGTATGGTTTTGGTGCAGCCAAGGTAAGCGTCTCGAGCTAACAAGAGCCACAATTTGCAGCTTCAAAGTAAGCACAACGGATTTAAATTCAAACAACACTCTCTTATTAACTCAAGCCTCAACAAGGTGTTACAATACATTTCATAGCCTCAAAGGGTTGTACATACTCATGTGCAGACTCTGCACTTACAAATCAGCTCAACACAGCTTTATTGACTCTCTACACTCTATGGTGTCTCTCAAAAACTCCCTCTCTTCTCCCCATCCTGCCCGACACTCTTCCTTTTCTAGCATGGTCTCTAACTGCCTTAGGAATGGAGGAACAAACTCCTGGACCTTCAGCACATTGACCCATTCACAAGGCATTGGAATCGGTCATACTCTCAGCATTCTTAAAATAGCAAGACAACTAACAGAGGCTTGTGACACATGGCAGTCAACAGTCATTTATGAAGAAGAATTGGTCAATCAGGCAAGGTTTGAAAATTTGAGCTTCTGCTCAAATAGATGGGCTAAGTGGTAAAACCACTCTTTTGGTCATGAAGAGTAATGACCATGGTGTTCCCTTCCAACACACCAAGTATCTCAGCTGATTTTCACATTTCTTTCTCTTTTTCTAGTTCCTTGCTAGCCTCTCTCCATTCTCTCTCTCTTTTTGTGGGATTTGACCCACCATAGTTTGACCTCCACCAAATAGATTTCTCAACCCATTTACTTTGCTTTGTGGGCTTAAACCCACCTACGTCTGTCCACCTCCACCAAAAGCCTTCATGGCTTTGATAACTCATCATTTTCAGCTCTTTTGCACTAACTGCTGCAACCTCTTTTCTTCTCATCCCTAAAAAATCTATGAGCTCTTTTATCAGCTCATTTTCTTCCTCTGCATTCTTCAAGAGCTTCAATGACTCTACTTCTCTTCCTCTTCCTCTCAAGAGCTCCCAAAGTAACTCTCTTTTGCTTCTTCTCTTGCATGTTTAAAGAACTCAAATGGCTCTACTTGTGACTTCCTAAAGGCTATATCAGCTACCTTTTCTTGTATCTCTGCAGCTGTCCATTGGAATTTCTTCGTCTCCCTTCATAGTTTCAATGATGGGTGCACAAATATCACATAAATTTCTTATAATTTTTTTATAAAAGCTAGATAGTCCATGAAAACTCCCAGTTTCAAACATAGTCTTTGGTGAAGGCCAATTCACTATTGCCATTACCTTCTCTGGATCCATTTTCAGCCCATCTTGTGCTATCATGAATTCCAAATAAACAAGTTCCTTTTGCATGAAGCTGCACTTTTCAAATTCATCAACTTCTCCTCTTCTTTCAACTTACTCAATCCAAGCCTTAAATGCCTCAAGTGCTGTTCCTTGAAATGACTGAAAACTAAAATATCATCCAGGTAAACAATAAAAAAGTTAAAACTTACTTATGAATGGCTTCAGTACCTCGCTCACGAGTTTCATAAATGTACTCAAAGCATTAGGCAAACCAAATGGCATAACAAGCCATTCACACAACCCATCATTGGTTTTAAACATTGTTTTCTACCAATCACCTTCTCTTATCTGGATTTCATGATACCCACTCTTCAAATCCATCTTACTGAAATATTTGGCTCCACTTAGATAGTCCATTAGATCATCCATCCTTGGCAATGAGAACCTATATTTAATAGTGATCTTATTTATTGCCCTCAAATCTGTACACACTCTCCATTCTCCACCTTTCTTTGGTGCCAACACAGCTGGAACTGTGCATGGGCTGAAACTTTTATGTATCAAAACCTTTTGTAACAGCTCTTGCACTTGTCTCTTAATGTTTTCGTTCTAGATACTTGCAGAATTTCATTTTCATAGTTTGCAGTTATTAAACACACTTCTTTTTCTTCATACTTCTCCAACATAGAAGAATCTTTCTCTAATACCAAATGGAGTAGTCAAGGTTAGGGTCTTGAGCTAACAATAGCCCCACCTTGCAGCTTCAGAGTAAATATAGTGGATTTAAACTCAAACAACACTCTTATTAATTCAAGCCTGAACAGAGTATTACAATACATTTCATAGCATCAAAGAGCTATACATACTCATGTGCAGACTCTGCAATTAGAAATCATCTCTATCTGCCTTAGGAATAGAGGAACAAACTCCTAGAACTTTAGCACATTGACCCATTCACAAGGCATTAGAATCAGTCACACTCCTAACATTCCAAAAATAGCAAGACAGCTAACAGAAGCTTGTGACACATGGCAATCAATAGTCAATTATGAAGGAGAATCGGTCGGTCAGGCAGAAGAATAAGACTATGAAGACAAAATGGAAATAAACCAAAAAAAAATGTTTGATATGGGATTGCATAATGATAATCCCCGTTGATGCTCCTGCATCAAGTTCAAATCAAATTTGCAACATGTTCACAAGAACATAGTAACTAAGCTAATTTTAGAGATGCAAAGCAAACATGGGTATGATAGTGAAGGAAATCATAATATTTGTATTGATGTAAAATTTTCAAATATATTTTTGGAGTGATGCAACAGCCTACAACATTAAACTGTGAACAGTATGCTACAGAAGACAGTAGAACAACACCTTAAGAAATACCTGTTAATTATCAATGCAGTGGAGCTAATAACTAGGATGACAATATGCTATAACATCATTACCATAAGGTAGATTATAGAAGTAATATTCACAAACCTTAATTAAAAGCAATTACTAATAGATTAGAGAAGACGATTCACAGTTTTTTTGAAAGTTTTACAAGAAAACTTCATAGAGTACCCAAGTGTCTAATAGGAATCATGAGTAGAATGTCCTCTTGGGGTAACTTGACACTCTTTTCTTTCTAAGAGCTGTCCTACTAAGAGCTGTCCTACTAACCCAAATAACCTCCTCCTATGCAAGGTTATGCTTCCATTAGGTAAAAATTTATATGCCTCTGAGTTCTATCCAGGCCATAGTAGCAATTTTCGTACAGAGTATTAAACAGTGGACAGAAAATATGAAAAAAAACGGTCCATAGAAAAAATACGATAAATACGAAAAAAAATCGGTAAATTGTTTATATAAAAAAATATGGTAATTTTAATAATTAAACACACTATACAACAGATTAAAAATTATTAAAGCGACAAAGAATTCTAGCTTAAACAGCTAATATAATAAATATAAGATCACTTCAAAATCTGTTTTGGCTGATTTTTTATTATTTCCTGTTATCACCGAATCACCGCATCCTTGAATAGGGCATTCGGTGTGATTGGGGTAACATGGGATCACCTCTCAAGTTGTGGGACTTGGTTCACCTCAAGCCCGCAAGTCCCACAGCTTGAGAGGTGATCCCATGTTACCCAATCACACCGAATGCCCTATTCATCACTTGGTCAATCGGGGGTGCAGTGATTTGGTGATAACATTTCCAACGGCACGTTTTGATTTTTTGTTTTTTCTGTTTTTAAACTATGAAATCTCGAAAATTTCAGCGTTTAATACAGTGGATGGAGGAAAACAAAAAAAAAAAAAAAAGGTGATAAATTTCTCCAAATCCACTGTATTTGATAACTGTGATCCAGGCAAGCTAAAAGAGAAAAGAAAAAAACTGTATATTTGTGTGTGTGTCAGAGTCAGTGGCAGTGTTAGTGTCAGCTGACACTACCAGCTGTATGTTATTATAATCCAACCTTAACTTGTTTCTATAGAGAAGCAGTGCTGCCACATCCATAGGCATCAGTTAGTTATTTTCCTGCAAGGTGGACTATTGAGGTGTAACCTTCATGAGTGGCTGCTGGCTTGGGCTTTTAAGATGGTCTATACTAGACTAAGCCCTTCACCTCTGCATATGTGAATCAAAAACTTCCTTTTCAGGAAAGTCAAATGAGAGTGACTGAGTGGGATTCAATTATTGCTGTTTTACAAATTCTCTCTCTCAGGGCTACCTTGTGTGACCTTCACCTCCTGTACTATTGTGTTTGTAGATCGGTCTAGTAGTTGAGACTGGCCCATCATTGGCATTCTCAGAAGACAATACTTAGGACATGCAATGTTACAAAATCTTCATAATGTTTTGGGAAAAACAACCAAGCAAGCAGCTCAGTTGTTAGTTCTAACAGTAAGTGCATCATATCTTATGGTGGCAATTTCTATTCTACGCTAGTGGCAATTTGTTAGTTCTAAGGAATTTGAGTTCTATTCTAAAAGTTTTTTTGTACGCTGAAATTTTAGTAGATTTCAGGTTGCCATGTGTGGCTCTTGCAATCTGGATTGGCTAGACTTTATTTATCAAAAGTTTGGTTAAATGATCAAAATTTAAAGAATTAGAATAATATTAGGTTTATGGAAAAAACAATTCCCTTGTGGGCTTTTTAAAGGATCTTACATATGCTATAATAATTGCAATCCACGAAACCACATTTCTTTGACGCATTTTGTCAAACAGTTAATGTGTCGTGTGTATGATTCCAAAATTTGAATACATCTACCAAGGAACATGTAACTACAAAATCTCACAAAAATATGCTTTGATTGATGCCTATGCCCTGTTTTAAAGCACCCATTTTGCTGGGAGGATGCTGGCAAAGGTTATGGATTTTGAAATTACACTTGTCAATTGCATTTATTTTAGTTTTCAGGGTCTTTTAAGTAAACCCGATCAGGGCATACCCGTAATCACTGCTGTCCATGAGATCATATTTCTGAGGCATTTTGTCAAACAATTCACGTACCGCTTGTATGCTTCCACATTATCTATGTCTGTCAGGAAACTTGGAACTAACTACAACATCTGACAAAAACCCACTTTCAATTATGCTTTGATGGATACACATGACCTATTCCAAAGCTCCATTTTGGCAGAGACCGGTAAGATGTTGGCAAAGGTTGTCGGGTTTGACTAACACCTGCTAATTGCATTTGCTTACAAGTTTCCAAGGCCTTTTTCAACAAAACTGTTTTGTGTGTATCCTTCAATCATTGCAGTCCATAAGATTGTATGCTTTTACCATTTGCATATATGTTTTTCAGGGCACTTAAAACTCCAACATCTCAAAATTTTCATTTCCATTATGCTTTGATGGACAACCATGCCGTGTTCCATTTTGGCACTGGGTTTGACATAACCCCCAACGAAGAATGTCTACACTGTATTCTTTATCTCGATTCCATAATATCACGTGGCTCAAAAATTATGTTAATTTTTTTGGCTCCACATCTAGTATACAGAATAACTAGGATGCAATCCAGAGCGTTGTGTGAGTTCAGTCCAGTATTGGCAACAATGGTACTGGACCTGCATGCCTTTCCCTAGAGATTCTAGGCTATTCCTGCAAGTGAAGGCATCAATCTTCATGAATCATATCTTCCACTTGAGTTCGACAAAACAATCTTCACATCTTCCACTTGAGTTCGACGAGGCATCAGGCTAGGCCTTGAAGGGAATCGGGATTTTTTTTTTAAATTGAAGATGCTGTTATTAATAATACAAAAATACAAAGTCTAACTCAATAAACAATTACAATCATGGTCAAGTCATAAAACTAAATGTACAAAGACACTAAAAGGCATACTATCTCATAAATCTGGATTGTTGTCCGAGAGTATTGGTATTGAGCACTCCACGCAAGCATTCTTTTTTTTTTTTTGAGAGTGGCCCACTCTTAGAGTCTTAACAAAGAAGTTATATAGTTGCTTCCAAAGAGAGGAAAAAATGCCATGCAAGGTAGTTTTCTTATTAAAATTGCAAGGAAAGAGGTCTAGAGTGGAGGTTAGGAGAGAATCCCAAAGTTGATCAGCAAATAGGTAGTGCCAGAAGAGATGTGGAATAATTTTTGGGGCTCAACAGAAGATACAATTGTTGGCAGCAAGACCAAGCTTAGCTAGGGTGAGGCCAACGAGAAGCTTCATATGGAGAATCCGCCATCCCAAAAGTTGGCATTTTGCCTCAACTTGGATCTGTCATATCGTGTACGCCATATGTTGTCATTGAGAGACGGAAAAGGATGTAGACCACTTGTGGTTAGGGAGTCTTCAAGTGGCAATGGGACTCGAATCAAGCGATACAAAATTCTTAGCGTAAGCAAATGTTGATGGCGCCCAAGGTTGGCCTACACGAAGTGATATACATTAAAAGTGATCCAAATATATCATGGATTCCTCCAACTTGGGCTATCATTCCCCATGGGAAGATCACCCGTTACCTGGGTATCCCTTTTGGCATTCACTTATCTTCTCGGGATATGTGGGATTGGGTGCTTAATAAAATTCAAAAGAAGATTGACAATTGGTCGTGTAAATTTCTCTCTCTTGCCAAGTTGTTGGTTATTAATCAAATTTTTCTGGCTAGTCATGCATATTATTCCTCTTATTGGCTTCCCTCCAAATCTACATATGACAAGCTCACGAAGTTGGTTCGCAGCTTCCTTTGGAGTAACAATTCTAGAAAGAAGGGGATGGTTGCCATCTCTTGGACACTTTGCACTCAGCCTAAGTCCATTGGTGGACTCAGATTATTGATTCGCTGCAACAAGGGAAATGCCTTGCAGCGAAATGGGTGGCAAGAGCCACTCAAGGTTCCGAGCCTTGGAAGATTCTTGTGAGGGAATGAATCCGACAAGCCTCTTATAAAGGCGCGTGGATATGTACCTTAAATGCAACCCATTTTGATATGTGTGGTTCCTTTCTACTAAGGTGTAATTTGACAAAGTGTGGCGAGTTATGGCCATGTTTCTTCAATGGTGCCACCAATCGCTCTAAAGACAGATTAATTATTCCTTCATCCAATCTCGGTGGAAGGGAATTAGTATTCTTAAGGTCTATTAAGATTTTTCTCGCATTAAAAAAATCAATTTTGTTACCATTTGGTTCACATGAAGATTCCAATCTTAGCTTTGATGATTTGAACACTTTATGTTATCACCTTAATGTGCCCACTCAAGATTATGCTACTCACTTTATAATCGTGATGCATCAATTAATATTTCAACAAAGTGTTCAAAACCAACAAAAACATGTTTCATGATGGATTATTACTTTCTCTCCCAAAATTAATGCTTAGTCAAAAGTGTGAATCCATTCACCACCTTGCGTCTAGTATTGTGACACATGAGGAGGATTTGTTGTAAGCATGCTCCCATTCACATGAGACTTGTACATTAAAGTCCTCCAAAATATTTTCATATACATGTTCTCATGTGCATGAAACCCATACTTTGGACACCTCTCCTCGGAGTTTCAACTACATTAAGTGTAAGAAATGAAACCTCTATTAAAAAGAGACACTGAATCCAAATTTCATCATGTAATACCACCATTAATTGATGATCTTAACAATGATAATTTCAATATCTTTAAGGATAATCTAAGTACAACATTATGTAAGTTTCTCGAAAATAAGATATTCGGTTTACCTACCACTTGGTACTATCCACCACATCATCTTGTATGATACAAGGAAGATCATTCTATAGTTATTAACAAATAAATTAATATGATGCGGGTAATTGCTTCACTTTAGGCAAATGAATTGAGAAATTTATTCATGATGGAATCGTTATAGTAGAGGATTGGAAGAAAAATACTAAATCCATTGAATAAACATCAAGAATCCCCTAAAAAAAAAGGAGATATGCCTAAGTAAGAGGAAATAAAAAACTATGGAAGTACCTCAAGTAAGTTCTTATATAGGAAACAATGTGTTAACCCGATGTTCATAAGAGTTGTTATATGAAAAATTTATCAATGAGAATTCATAATTGATAAGGACCAAACACACAAGGCATGAAATATAGAATTAATTCATCAACTTGGACATGATGAGGATAAGCCTCAACACACTTCACATCGGGAGGATTGTGATTGCACCCTAAATAAATAAATAAGTGTTGGGGGTTAATGTGTTATTATTTATTTATAGGAGTAATGATTAGCAATATGTAATACATTTAGATTAATTACTAAACATTAATGCAAAAATCAAAATATACTATTATTAGCCATTTACAAGATAGAATCTTGGAAACGATTGCTAAGAAGGTGAAACACAAGCAAGAGGGTGAACTTAGCTGATTACAAACTCAAGAAGTTGATCTAGTAGCATTGTATGACTATGTAGGTTGGTAATGATCTACAAGTGTTTCATCTCTAAATATGGACTGAAATAAGCAAGTATGGAACTCTCAAATGAATATGGAACCATTTGGTAGTTTTGTACTTGTCTAACATTTTTGTACAATGAAATCCTAGCTTCCTATAAATTTACGTGCCTACACAAACCTCAAAATGTATGTGTCATTATGAAACCCTAGATTTTACATGTGTAAAACCCTCTATATGATGTGAAATAGCTTCAAACCCTAACCATGGGTAGGATATCTTGTCAAAAATTTAATGGTTGGGTTAAATTTCAAATCCATATACCACCTATATTGGAAATACTTTGATGAGGCTTTAAACCACACATAGTTCCCCATCTAACATATATATATATATATATATATATATATATATATATATATATATATATTGACAATTTTATCACTTGATAATGCAATAATGGCTTGGTGTGCTTAGCTAAACTTGGCTTGGATGGTCTCTAGCTTGGGAAGAGTGACTCTATAACCTAGTTAAGTGTGCTTCAGACCTATATAGGGGATTCTCCTAGAGTGTGTTGCTAATTTTTAGGAATTTAGGAGACATTGAAGTCATTTAGGAATGATATTTGTAATAGGTGTCTTCCAAGTGCTAGGTGAGTAAATGAGTGCATTACACTTGCTTATATATGGGTTTGTAGGTATAATTTTTCATTAAGGTTACACCATGAAGAAATTAATGACCTATAAAAAGATACCAAATTGAGAATGTGAGTTTTGTGTTGTTGGGGATGAAACAACCAATTTTGGACCTATTGTTTGGTGATTTAGTCCCTATTTGGTGGTCTTATATGAAAATGGAGTGAAGCGTTGGAAATTTTTAGACATGTTACTTGAAGGTGATATATTATTGTGAACTAATGCAAGTAATACTATGAGCAATTGAGAATTGTTGTTGAGGATACCAAATAATGCAAGTGACTAAGGATAGGCAATTAAGCTATAGGTGTTGCACTAGTCATGATTTAGGGATAAATTTAATTTTTTCATTTCGATATTTAGGTGTCTACATCCCTTTCCCCCCCGAGAAAAAATGAATCATGAAATGAAATTTCAATCTTAAAGGAAAATATTTCTTCACTCAAGGTATTTGATTCCACTTGAGATTTGATGCAATCACAAGAGCAAAACTTGTAACATAAAGTGTATTCAATGTTCATAAAAAGAATTGAACTTTAACTTAGATTTGAAAATTTAGTTGAAACGTTGTAACTTGTAAATTTGAAAAGTAATCAAAGCAAGGAAGAGTAAACTTGATTTTCTTATCAAAGGAGAATCATTATGATCTTGTTATCAAAGATATGGATTGAAAATAAATCACTAGAGGATTATGGGTGATTAATCCTCAATTTTATGATGGATATTCATAAGCCAAAAGAGAATTGGGGTTCACTTGATCCAACACCAAAAGAAGGGCATCATCGGCCTTTCTAGTCACCCTAAAAAACTTATAAAACAAAGTGGGGTGTCACGGGAATTTCTAGTCACCCAAAAAGCCTCCCTTACAAAGTGAGAAGAAGGGTGTCATAGGATTTTTTTGTCTTCACAAAAACATCTTCCCATGAACCAAACCACTACAAATGAATCTAGGCCTAAGTGTGTAAAATAACACAAATTTAAAAGGGAGGGAAGTATACACATGTTCCCACTATGTGATGTCCCAGATGGATCAAGTGTGTAATGATGAATATAGAATGAGGAGACCCATGCCACCATACAATGTATTTTAAAGGTGCTTAAAATTTGCAAATTCACGGGGTAATGAAGTATTCACGCCCCACATTCCATATAGAAATGAAATATACTCTTCCTTGACTGTTTCAATTGTCCCGAATCTACATCGGAAACTTGTAAATTTCTATATGTTTTATAAGATGTTGAATCTACCTTTGAAAAAGTTCCCAAGATGAAACATCCACCTTTGAAAACAACATCTACTAGTTTTTCCCTTATTAGATGGTTTTGTACCTATGAAATTCTAAACTTGTTCTATATCTATTCCTATTTTCTTATTTTTATGTATTTTATTCCATTATGTTCTGAATTGTGCATTCTATTTTATGGCTGAAATGCATAGAGTTATATGTGTTAACCCCATCGAATTCACCCTCTTTTACGGCAAGTGATATGTGCAAATAGATCACTTAGCTCAAAAGAAGTGATGTGTGTCAATGTTGGATGTAGCATATAGTTATCACTAGATCACATTGAGGGTCGTTGTAGGTGGCCACCATAGAGGTATTGTTCCTACAAAAGAGTGCATATTAGAAACCATGGAAAAAAAGATAATAAATAATGTATACCAGAAAATAAGCAAAAATACACCAAAGGATATAAGTAACCAAGTGTAAAGGAAAAAAACACAAAAGTGTAGAAGCATGGAGGAAAATAAGTGCATAACCAATGTCACTTATGTTAGTCATAAAAAAGGAAAAGAGCCATAGACAAGATATTCAAGATGTTGCACACAAATACAAGCATGAGAAAAGGCGAAAAAGGACACTAATAAGGGGCACCAAAGTGTCCCATACATGAGCATAACAAAGGCCATATGATGCATATATGAATACAAGCATGCAAGAAATCAAGTAAATGCAATAGTACATAATAGCCCAAAGGAACATAAAGCAATATATTCTAGAGCTAAACAAAACACGTGTTAGATGAATTAGTATAAATAAATAACATATAGAACAATATTGAAAATGAGCAGAATGATAATTTGAAATAGTACTATGTAATGAAACAATAACACGTGATAGTGTAAGATATGCCCCGGATGTTGATCGCCACCTTTGGGTAAGATGAGAGATCCAAAATCTAAGCATAAAATAATCTTTTTATTTCTTACATCATGCACAAGTACCACATGAACGCATGTGTGTAAAGAGTATATAGAATGTGTTATCTATCAAACTAGTATGAAAAATGACATGTAAAAGTAAAGAACTAGCTATTCAACTCATATGTTGGTCTTGATTTTGTATTTTGATAATATTTGAATATTTCATGCTTATGTTATTATTATAATTGCTTTATACTTTTGGAATATTAGTATTAGGATTGAATGAATAATCTAGTACATATCCTTGTTGAGGTGGGAGGGTCAAATCTCAAATTTTCATTATGCACACATGGAGTAGGATTTATTATGTCAAGTATGAGTGCACGACATGCTTAGGATATTTTTTTGTACTATGAGGCCTAGAACAATTTATATGAGGTGTAGATCCTATATATGTAGAATAAGTAGGAGAAATGGGCATGTATGTAGAAATGGGTGATTTTCTAGTAAAGGAATTAGGAAAATTAGTCTCATATGGGATACCCTTGACCGTAATAGCTTGATTTTCATAGTTAAATTTAACACATTAACGTATCATGGAAGGGATATCCTTAAATTATCAAAGAAAAGGGCATCCTAGAAGCATTTCACATAAACCTAGGGAAGTAGTAACCTTGAAAGGTATAAAAATAATAGAAAATCCAATAGTAAGAGGGAGAACATTGTACTCAAAGGATGTCTTAGTCTCAAAGTGCATATGTTGGGTAAGTGCACCAAGTTGGGGGCCAAAAAGTGGACAAAAAAATGAAAATGAACGAAACACGATCGCGTTATACTTTCTTAGGCTCAGGAATTCACGAGCCTAAAATGTGTATGTGTTATAATGTGCTCACATTTTTGGTGCTATGAAACGTGTACAATTTTTGGGCTATATATGAAGTATGAGAGCTCAGCAAGCCATATTTACTAAAATAAATGTTAAGTATAATATTTCTTTTATTATTTCTTAGAAAAGAAATCTTATACTATAAATTTATTTTAGTAAATATAAGAAGTTAGGGTCACTCTGCACCTGATGGAAGTGGTCCCATAGCTTTGACAGTTATAATCTAGAAGTTATTTTTTCAAAATTGAATCTGTCAAGATCTTACTCATTTTTATAATTTCAGCAATGACCTATAACTTTCAGGCCATATATATTGTAATCGGTCTTTGTTTTGTGAAAACATAGAGTCGTTTTGTAGGTTTTTTGACCTTCTAGATTGGATTTTGGCCCTACCATTACTTGAATTGGTACTAATTTTTAAATTTAGTCCATAATTCACTTTAGTGACCACGAATCAGCTCTATGATGCTTGTCTACTTCTTACTAAAATGAGATCCTCACTTTGTAGATAGAGGATTGCTCCATGAATGGGATTCTTGTCCTATGGAGAAAATAACGTGATTGTAATGTTACTCCTCCTTAGGGTTCAAGGCTCATGGTTGAGGGTTTAGGGTTAAGGGTTAAGGGTTTAGGGTTTAAGATTTAGTGTTTAGTGTTTAGTGTTTAGGGTTTAGGTTTTTGGGCTTAGGGTTCAGGTTTTATGGTTTAGGGTTTAGTGCTCATGGTTTAGGGTTTAGGGTTTAGGGTTTACGGTTTAGGGTTTAGGGCTCATGGTTTAGGGTTTAGGGATCAGGGTTTAGGGTTTAGTGTTTAGGGGTTAGGGTTGAGGGTTCGGGTTTGAGGGTTGAGGGTTTAGGTTTGGTCTTAGGGCTTAGGGCTTAGGGTTCATGGCTTAGGTTTTAGGGTTTAGGGCTTAAGGTTTAGGGTTTAAGGTTTAGGGATTATGGTTTAGGGTTTAGGGTTTAGGATTTAGGGATTAGGGTTTAGGTTTTAAGGCTCATGGTTTAGGGTTTAGTTTTATGGTTTATGGTTTAGGGTTTAGCACTCGGGGTTTAGGGTTTAGGGTTTTGGTTTAGGGCTTAATGTTTTGGTTAATAAAAATAGGGTTTATGTTTTAGACTTAGGGTTTAGGATTTAGGGTTTAGAGTTTAGGGTTAAGGGTTTAGGGTTTTGGATGTACATTTTAGGGTTGAGGGTTTAAGGTTGATGGTTTGGGTTTACGGTTTACGGTTTATGATTTATGGCTTAGGGTTTAGGGTTTACGGATCAAGGTTTATGGTTTATGGTTTAGGGCTCAGGGTTTAAGGTTTAGGGTTTAGGGTTTAGGGTTTAAGGTTTAAGGTTTAAGGGTCATGGTTTAGGGTTTAGGGCACAAGGTTTAGGGTTTTGGTTTTAACGTTCGGGGTTTAAGGTTTACGGCTCAGGGTTTAGGCTAACCCATTCACTCACTATAATGTTATGTGTCTTACCCATTCTTATTAGTATTGACATAGAGTATTCAACTAAAAATGGTTCATCTTCTTTGTAGGAAAAACATTCAAAGGGAGTCATCACAATTTGATGTCTTTCATCTACTAATATTTTGAAGGAGGGAAATACCGGATATATAAGAACAATTCGGTACAAATAAATGTTACCCAATACATCTATCTTATTTTTCCCATTGCATGGGAACTATTTCACTCACTGTAATGTTTTGTGTCTTACCCATTCTTATTAGTATTGACAGAGATTATTCAACTGAAAAGGGTTCATCTGCTTCGTAGGTAGAACATTCAAAGAGAGTCATCACAATTTGATGTCTTTCATCTGTTGATATTTTGAAGGAGGGAAATTCCAGATATCCAAGAATAATTTAGTACAAAGAAATGTTTTTGACGCTCTTTTGAATAATTATTTCAGTTGCAAGCTGTCAGAACGAAGGTTTCATTCGAAGAACAAAGCTTTATATGTCTAGTGCTTGTGTAAGATAGCAATTTGAGAGGATTTCTGAGGTTCAATTTTATTTTCCAAGATGTAGTACTCCAATGTTTGAAAATACATTGCGAGGCACAAGGTAGATGTCATATCCATTTAGTTTCTTTTCCCACCTCTCATAAATAAGGTAGTTGTACAAGCAGACTCAATGATGGTTCTAGGCATGAGACTAGGAAATATGGTCCTAATATTGACATTCAAAAAGATGAACTTACTCATGATACCTACTGGAAATATATGAGGTTTAGGGGTTAGAGCTTAGGGATTTGGATTTAGTGTTTAGGGTTTAGGTTTTAGGGTTTAGGGTTTAGGATTTAGTGTTCAAGGTTGATGGATTTTTTTTTGGTTTTAGGGTTTAGGTCTCGGGGTTAAGGGTTTAGGTCATAGAGTTTAGGGTTTAGGGTTTAGTGTTTAGGGCTCATGGTTTAGGGTTTAGGATTAAGGTTTAGGGTTTAGGGTTTATAATTTAACATTTAAGGCTTAAGGTTTAGGGTTTATGATTTAGGGCTCATGGTTTAGGGTTTACCACTTAGGGTACATTGTTTAGGGTTTAGGGCTCAAGGATCAGGGTGTAGGGTTCAAGGCTTAGGGTTTAGGGCTTAGGGCTTAGGGTTTAGGGTGCATGGTTTAGGGTTTATGGCTTAGGGTTCGGGGTTCAGAGTTACGGGTTTAAGGTTTAGGGGTTAGAGCTTAGGGCTTTAGATTTAAGGTTTAGGGCTTAGTGCTTAGGGGTAAGGTTTATGGGTTTAGGGCACATGGATCGGGGTGTAGGGTTCAAGGATTAGGGTTTATGGTTTAGGGTTAAGGGATTAGAGTTTAGGGTTCATGGTTCAAGGTTTATGGCTCAAGGTTCAGAGTTAGGAGTTATGGGTTTAAGGTTTAGGGGTTAGAGCTCATGGCTCTGGATTTAGTGTTTAGGGCTTAGGTCTTAGGGCTTAGGGCTTAGGGCTTAGGGTTTAGGGTTTAGGGTTTAGGGTTTATAGTTTAGGGTAGATGTCTTAGGGTTAACGGTTGATGGTTAAGGGTTTAGGTCACAAATTTCGGGGTTCAGGGTTTAATGTTTAGAATTTAGGGCTTAGGGTTTAAGGCTCAAGGTTTAGGGTTTAGGATTCAATGTTTAGGGTTTAGGGGTTAAGGTTTAGGGTTTAGGATTTAGTTTTTAGGGTTTAGGGTTTAGGGATTAGCATTTAGGGCTCATGGTTCATGGTTTAAGGTTTATGGCTTAGGGCTTAGGATTTAGGGCTTAATGCTTAGGGTTTAGGGCTCATGGGTAAGGGCTGAATGTTTAAGGTTTAGGGTTTAGGGCTCAAGGTTTAGGGTTTAGGGATCATGGTTTAGGGTTTAGGGTTTAGGGCCTCGGGTTTAAGGTTTAAGGATAGGGTTTAGAGTTTTGATTGTAGAATTTAAATGCTAAAAGCTTTAGGCTGAATGCTAAAATTCTGAAAATTACTTATGTATTGACCATATTATACTATAAAAACTCTCCTAAACCATGACTAATGGAGCTGTGAGACTAGTTCCATAAGGTGCAGAGTGATCCTAATTTCTTATATTTACTAAACTAAATTTAAAGTATAAGAAAAAAATAAAATATAAATAGTAATTAATGATTCATTTATTATTATTTTTATTTTATTTTTTCTTATACTTAAACATTTATTTTTGTAAATAGAAGCATGCCAAAAGCACATATAATGTTCATACTATGCAGAGAACATGTACGTGTTTTGTGTTTTTACTTTTTCCAAGCCATGCCTCAAGGCTTGGATCCGGTTTAGATCCCCAAGCCTAAGGCATGGACTCTGCACAAACACAACAAACAATGTGTTTTTCAAGAAAATGCAAAAAATCCACTTCCGCCATGATAAATCAACATAAAACGATTGATTCATTTAAAATTTTTTTACCACGATGTAGAGAAGATTTCTTTTGTCTACAAATATTAGTTTTCAAATTTTCTGACTAATATAAGGTTTCCATATTATTTATTTTCTAAGTATGCCTTCTTGTAGCTATTTTTTGAAGTTTAAACATGTCTATCTTTTGTCGTGTATCTTTTTTTTGGCTCATCGAAATTGAAAATCAATTTTACTAGGCCTAATTCTATACATATTCAAAAAAAATCTAATTTTTGACATTTTTTGAGGTAGCTAGGGGAGCGCATAGTGAGCTCCATTATTTTTCAAAATTTAAAATTGGTGTACTATAAAAATCATAAAAACAATATACTCGCTAAAAATATTTTAAAAAATTGAGCCCAAACTAGATTCTCCTAGCTATCTTTCTACTAAAGGGGTTTCAAAAATACTAAATGGGGTTTCACTCTGTTACATTTTTTTAACAAAAATAGGACCACCTGTTGGTATTTTAGTTATTTGACCCACTTAAACTTATCATTTTTCAATAAAATTTTATAGCTTAGAAACTAGACTCAAAATGCTACGATTCATGTTTGTTCAACATCTTCCAATTTTGAGTGTAACTATTTCAAAAAAATATTACAAGTTGAAGTTTTTATTTTTCATAAAAATGCGTCCACTTAAGACCCCTTTTGGCCCCCTAGCTCGCGCACTTACCCCGTTGTTGAGTAAATCCTAGAGATGCAATTGATTTTACTAGCCACATATTGAGTTAGAGAATCTATCAATCAATATGTCATGGATATGACATAGACCAATAACAAACCAATCGTAAAGTGCACGAGAAACATGATTAGAAATAATATGAGTATCATTAAATGTAATTAAAAAAGCTAGGAGGTATGGTAGAAGCATTATACCAATTAAAGAATCAAGTAGATGATCATATGTAGCATGAGGAGGTTGAGTCATATAATTATAATGCACCTCTCGAAGTTCCCTTAAATTCCAAATTATTATAATTAGGTTGTGGGCCATTGAATATATTGAGCTTAGAATTATCATTGACAGGATTAGAGTACTCGAGAGGAGAGTCAAATTTGATTGCATCAGAATTAATAAGGTCTTGTATGAGATGAAAAATATTAAAACATTTATCATTGGACATCTATGGAATTCACTATAGGCGTTGAATCAAAATTATTACCATGGGTCTTACTTGTATGAACCTCAACATGACAAGGAGGGTACATTCTATTAACTTTTGTAAGATATCTTGAGGGAAAGAGGGAAACCATGTGAATTACCTCTAAGTAGCATCTTGTAACTAAAGTTTTATGGGTTGACATAGGGAGTTAAAACTAACTTTAGCATCGATATTATTATCATTAGGTTTTTATTAATAATTATATTTTCGTGTAAACTTAGATGTAGGTATATTTAGATCGTTAGATGCATACTTAAACTTTTGAAAAGTAAGGAGCTTGGCCTCTTATTAATTTAAAGTGTGAAACATCTCATCAAAAGATCAAAATTCATCAAACATGACAAGTTATCAGTAAAGGAGAAAGGATACTTTGAGTGAATAAATTGTGAATCTCATTGTTTATGAGAGTATATTGTTCATTTTAATAATCATATTCATATAGTGCAAAACATATTCATTGATTGGTTTGTTGGAGCCTTGCTGCACATTATCCATTCAAGCATATGAAATATTTCTAGCAATGTTAATAGAAAATTGTACCAGAATGAATAGCTAAAGTATTAAATTATCATACAAAATGTATAGGTAAATCCTATAACCATTATAGTGAATAGTCTTTGAGACTTCTAGGAAAAATATTAGAAAGTAATTAATCATCGTAAGCATAGTCTAAGAAAGTTTCATGAAAACATACAAGAAATTATTCAAGATCACCTTTCCCTCACATGTAAGAAGCTTAGGTGACAAAAACCTAAGTGGTAAAGGATAAGCTATTATTTAAAGTGCAATTGGATTATGAAGAAATTGAGTAAAATCCATAACATTATAAGGAATAAAGGCACATTTCTATATTTTTTATATTTAGGATCGCAAACTATGGAAAATATGGTCAAGGGTATGTGTAATAAAAGAGGAGTGGGAAGCCTCATGGGTATGTAAAAGGGATTTAGGACCATTAGTAAACATAGGAAAATAAATTATAAAATTTTAAAGGGGAATATGGAATGCCCCAATAATTATATGAATATTAGATGTGGCAATAGTAGATGTAGAGAGAGGATAAGAAACAATAATAGATTTAGGAATATCATATTTAGGTAAGCAATGCATAACTATGTTGAGGATTTTGCTTTAAAAATTATATGAACTCATGCTCCTCTTTAGTGATGGGTTTAGTATTAGGATCGAATATCATCATGAGAACTTTCCCCTTGAGAGCACTTCATAGAGGTAGTGAATATAACATTAGGAAATATAAAAAATTGAATATGTACTTGCGGTATTGTCTACGAGAAGAGAGTCAAATGAATCACTCCAACCTTTATATCTACTATAAATATAAACATTAAAAAATCATGTGTATAAACAAAATATGTATCATCGTGTGTCATCACATTCATACCAAGATAAATCATCGTAGAGGCATCAATAATTTCCTAGCATTTTCATATATTGTCTAGTGTTATATATGTGGTCTCATTGTTGTATGAATAATAGAAAGGAAATGTAGAGTAAGCCATGAAAGTACCAAGGTAGAAATGTAAAACTCTAGGGCAACTAAGGTTTGAAAAAGGCTAGTGTTTGATCAAAAATTAGGTTTGCCAAATTATTTCACCTTAAATAAATAAGGTTTACGGGTTGACGTGTTATTATTTATTTATAAGAGTAAGGATTAACAATATCTAATATATTTAAATATTAATTAATAAAAATTAACATGCATAAACTAGAATACATTATTATTAGTAATTGTCAAGATAAAATATTGGAAATGATTTCTAAGAAGGTGAAAACATAAGCAAGAGGGTGAACTTAGCTTATTACATACTTGATAAGTTGGTATGGTAGTGTTATATGACTTTGTAGACTAGAAATGATCTTCCAAAGTGCTTCATCTTTGAATTTGGAGTGTAAAACTAAGAAGTTATGGAACCATTAGAAGCATACAATTTTTTGGCAATTTTCGACATGTTTGGAATTTTTTTATAACAAACTCTTGGCTTCCTATAAAATCATGCTACAATGGAAATCTCATAAATATGCTTTGATGTGAAACCCTAGGTGTCACACATATGCAAAACACTTTGTATGATGTGAAATATCTTCAAACCCTAATGACAAGTAGGAGACCCTATAAATAGGTTAGTGGTTGCGTTAAAGTGTAATATGTACACCACCTACATTATAAATGCTCCAAAAGGCCTCAAACCGTTCTCCGCCTAACTTGTGATATCTATATGGATGCAAATAGATTTAATAATTTAATCACTTGATAATGCAACAATGGCTTGGAACGCTTAGCTTTACTTGTCTTGGATGGTCTCTAATTTGGGAAGCATGATTATATACATACCTATATAAGGGCTACTATTAGAGTGTATTGTTTCTTTTTAAGAATTTAGAAGATCTTAAAGTGATTTATGAATGTTATTTATAATAGGTTCTATATTGGGGCATTTCTTTCACTAAGATACCCTTCCCCTTTTCTAGAGGGACTTATGACCACAATTGTAAAATCCCTACCTACCCAATTTGTGTGTTGGCATATCACATGATGTATTTCCACCATACACTCACCCAAAACTCACTCAATGCACCAAGATCCATGGTATTTTAGGGAATGAAGTATGCTCACTTCTATACTTAGTAACATATCCCGTATATTTAACCAATAACAAAAATATAAATCACTTGCATGAAACCATGAAATGAATAAAGAGTTAACTAATACATAAATTAGATCTAGAAAACACATTAAAATAAGAGTCCTTCCACATTATACACAATAGATAATAAAAGTTAATTCCATAGAAAAATACTTGCAATGTAATACCTATTGTCCCAAATAGCACCCCATGCTATATCGAACAACTCATCGATTTCTAGATTGAGGCGGATCTGCTTCTTGAAGACCCAAAGAATTTCAATGCAAAGTTACATGTTTTTTGGGCATGTGAACGTGTATATCAAGGGACTTAATGTATTTAAACATTTGAATTGGATTTTTGCATTTGCAAGTTAAAAATTGGTTAAGGAGGAAAGCTATAGAAGATTGATTGCAAAGTTAGTGTTCCATGGATTTTATATGTGAAATCCACGTAACAAAGGAGTTTAGTCTTCCACTGAAATGGTGGAAATATTTAGTGCTTCGTGATAGGAAATGAAACATGGGTTCTACTCAGGGTAAGCCGCAATGCAAAAATGACACGTTGCACAAGGACGTAAAGGAAGGGAAAGTTTGTTACAAGAGTGTTTAAGGTTGGAATCCGTGATACACTAACTCGGTTAGTGTCTTGCGCAGGTTTCGAAATCAAATTCTCGTGCAAAAAGTAATATGGTTGCGGGGTCAAAATGTGGCCCACCAAATGAAGAATATATTCGCGGCATAATAGGAGCACTAAACGACTAAGTGATGGAGTTTTCAATAGCCACGAGACAGAAATAGTCACGAAAGATAAAATTGACCCCTGGAGGTCAACTATAATATTACAGTTGGTGAAATATATTAGACCAAGAAACATTCAAAATCCATGCAAAAAAACCCACCGAGGCGTGGAACCGTATAATAAGGCGTAATTACAAATTATAAAGGCATTTCTTGTTGGTGTGTGTACTTATTTACATCACGTGGTGAGTCATCTCACTTAGGTGAGGTCATAGGTCTTAGGTGTCGTAGGGGTTATGACAGATTTTGTTACGTCATATGTGTCATTGTGCATCAGTGCGTCATATGGGAGTTACTTTCCATTTCAGGAATGTAACTCCTCTTCTCCACTTGAGGAGGTATGATTACATGCATTGGGGGTTACACAATAACCCCTATTTGTACCCCTTCCTTCTTTCATATATATGAGATGGTGGAATGAGATGAACCTTTTCCTTTTCTTTGCATGCACATTTCATGGTTGATAGCTTTCTCCCCATGGAACTTTTCGTGCTACCGGAGTGAAACTCAATTGATGTTTGCGTTATCCTACATGATCCTCATGTTGTCATGTTTTCACTTTCTTCATCATGGTATCAGAGCACATTGTTGGGATCCACGCTACTCTCCATTTTTGTTGCTTATTACTCTTCATTTCATGTTTTATATATTTCACGTGCAAGTTTCGTAATGGTTATTTTATCTTTGTGTTTTATGCATTGATTTGGTGTTATTTCAGTTCATCTTGTTCGATTTTTCGGTTGCTTGATTTGTATTTTCCAGTGTTTGCATGCACATTTTGGAGTTTCAGGTGCAAATTCAACATTTCAATTCGTAGTTTAAGTGTTGGTTTTTTTAGTTTAAAGTGGTGAAAAGTTATTCTTTTGGCTCAACTCATTGACTCACCGAGTTGTCCCCCTCACTTATCGCTCTCCCTAATTCATCTTACACGCTTTGGCTCGATTTTCCCATTTAGATCCATCTTTGACTCACATGTTGGCCACTTGAGGGTTTCTCATTTACGTTGGCCTTACTTTCTTGGATTGAGCTCACTACCCATGTGTTAATCTCCTTGAATCCAATGCTTCGGTCCTGCTTCTCATGCATTGCTTTAACTTGTGCATCATTCAACCCACACAACCTTGCCTTTCCTCAGCCATCCCTTACGTGCGTGCATTATTTTCTTGGCTGGTTCGCTAGTGTGTGGATTATTTTAACCTTGCTTCATTGGTTCCATACAATTTTTGCACCTTGGCGCATCTTTGGCGTGCTCTATGCCGACGTCCCCGTGCATCATGCCGAATCCCGCACCCGATTGGCGTTACTCTACACATCGTTTGTTTTTCACCATGGTTTGACACCCATCCTAGATAACCATTCGAGACCGCTAAACACATGTCTCCTGTAACTCGGACTCTCCATGACCTCCCATTGTTCAACAATCAAATCACCATGATTGACCGAATCGACGCGTCACATTGTCACTTTGTCAAATCATGTTGCACCATCTCAAAGCATTCCATGCAACCAACTCGGTCGACCTTCCACGTGTCACCTCACCATTTAGTCCGACTAGCGCTCTATCTCGCTCACGACCTAACCACCCCGCCTCACCGAAAGTCATCCCTAATAGTGCAACTCACTCTCTCGACAAGTCCCGCCCTCCAACTCATTGGTGCTCACCTACCTCCGGCTCAGTGAAGACCCCAAATCACCATTTGACTCAACACATAACACGGAGCACCGGACACGTGGCCTCCCAACAGGTGACTTGACTCTCCTCAACTCGTCGTCAACTCATTCGCCAACATTCCATTGAGTAACTTGACATCACCCATTAAATTAATGTTGACTTGCCCTTAGCTCATGTGTAGCTCATGACCCAACTCATCAACTCAACTCGGATCGCCCATCCAAGATCACCCCTCTACATCTTAGCTCGCCACAATGACTAGCTCGCCGAGCTAAGTTAGCTCCCTTTGAGCCCCAAGGACAACTCTTTTACCCCTATTGAATTTTTGTCAAAATTTTCCCCTTTTGTTAAATTATTTTAATACTAATTAAGGGAAATTAATAAAATTCATCATTCATGGGGAGTACTGTTTTTGGGCTTCATTATATGGTTATTTAACTTTTCTAGGCTACTTTTATAGCTTGTCATGCATTATAGTGCTCCTCTTCACATGTGTCTAGTGAATGTGTCCGCCACACCTTGCGCAGTAGGAGAGCCCCTTTTTTTTATGTACCCTTTTTTTTCTTACGCCCTTTTGTGATTGGTTTTGTGTTGTTCCTCTACTTCCGACTGAGACTTATTATGGCATCGACTCTTGCGCAATCCATCACCTACTGCAAGGTGAGTGGTCAATTCTCCCACATTCGCATGAACACACCTTATTGTAATCAACACATTATTTATAAAGTGCCACAAATAGGGGTTATCATTGTTCTTGGGTGTGTATTGCATACATATGAATTCTTTGCTAAGTCTAACATCTTGTAACCTTGTGTGTCTACACAACTTTTTTTCGTGCTTTCGCACTTTTTGCACCATGGAGGATGTTCTTTCTAGACTTGAGCATCATAGGATCACTTCTCTGCCTCTGCGCCACGGGGTTCATTTTAATAAGACCCTCTCGAAAAATTACTTTTGAATCGTTGGAAAATCTCAAATCAACGTTCAATTGTTGGAAAATATCTAAACAAATATTTCGTGGAAAAGGTGATTTCGCAGAGAGCATTTTTCCCTCATTTCGTGAAAGTTTTTGGGTAGGTTGGTCGGGAGTTTCCATTGGCCGGGAAGTTGGTTGAATAGATTGGTAGGGGTTGGGCGAGTGATGGTTGGACGGCTAAGGGTTGGGCGGGTGGGTTGGACGGGTGAGGGGTTGGATGGCTATTGGCGGGTGTGGTTGAATGAGTGAGTGGGGTTGGATGATTGACGGTTAGGCGGGTGGGATGGATGACCGAGGGTTTGGCGGCTAAGTGTTGGGAAGGAAGGTTAGACAAGTGAGGGGTTGGATGGCCAAGGGTTAGACGGTGGGTTGGACGGGTGAGGGGTTGGATAGCTAAGGGTTAGACGGGTGAGGGTTGGATGACTACGTGTTAGAGGTGAGGGTTGGATGGATAAGGGTTAGGACGGGTGGGTTGGATGGGTGAGGTGTTAGAAGGCTAAGGTTTGGATGGGTGAGGGGTTGGACGGATAAGGTGAGATTTAGATGGCTAAGGGTTAGACGAGCGAGGGGTTGGACGATTAAGCATCGGGAGTAGGTTGGACGGGTGAGGGTTGGGCGGCTAAGGGTTAGGACGGGCGGGTTGGTTGGGTGGGGGTTTGGACGGTTGAGCCTTGAGGGGTTGGATGGATAAGGGCTAGCAGCAGATGGGATGGATGGAAAATTGTTGGCCAGCTAATGGTTGGACGGTATAGAGTTAGACGACTAAGGCTTGGGTGTGTGAATTGGACGGTTAAGGTTTGGTCCGGTGGGTTTGGTAGCTAAGGGTTGAAACTTGACCCATAGCAGCCGCCACGACTAGCCAATAGTTTTCCACCACATGTCCTTTGAACCTATTAGCATATGGATTTACATGCATGCAAATGACATGCAACAAGTGTGAGAATGAAGTCCATCCTCAATGAAGGTGAGGCTACCTTTATTGAAAACCAAATCGTATTTATATATGTACATTCAAAATTGTATGTGGGGGTGTTTTGGAACATCAATGGAAAGAAAAAGTGAACGAGGGAGATGGAATGGAATGAAGGAGTGGAATGGAATGAATTGAAATAACATGCAAGAGTTAGGTAAAAACAGAGCCTAATATTGCATGAAGAGGAAAGATGAATAACTAACACAAATAAAACAAATTTTGAGTTAGCAAAACAAGAATATGTAAAAGAGAACACATTTGAGCAAGTAGATAATCGAGCTTGATCACCGTAAACTAGAACAACATTAATAATGTTTACAATAACATCAAAGGCAATATTTTTAGGAAAGATTAAAACACTAACATCTAATGCTATAAGAGACAATGAATGGGACACAAAGTTCATATTTCATTAAGTCCCAAATGTCTTCTCAAAAGAACACAAAGTTTCTTTCTTTGAAGTAAAGCTTGCATACAAAAGTATTTTCTTCTCCTCTCTCAAATTCAACCTTAAAAATGAGCCCCTCACTTCCTTTTATAACCTAAAAATTGGTTACAAAGTAGTTAGGGTTTTACATGAACATTAAATAAGGCACTTAAGTGACCTTTGACTTTTTCTAACCAACTTTATTAAAAGCGACCAAAAAAAAAACCACTTAATTTATCCATAGCTTCCCAAAAGTAAATAACAACATCCTTTTCTTAAAAATCCATTTTTTAAAATATATAATAATAACGAAGGCCGTATCCATTGAAATGGGGTCCGCCTATCTCAAACGTATGAGAAAAGAACTCTCCCACTTTGCTAGATACCAAGAAAACTATCTCCTTGAACCACCAAAGTGAAATTAGGATCTGCCACTTTTTCTAGTTGAATTGATTAGAACTTAGCTAGTTCTCTATTGTACCAAGATATGCTTCTTTTAAGAATCGGTTGATTCTTGCTATCAAGAGAAAATTCATCTCTTTTGGTCCAGTCAATTCAAGGCAATGGGGTAAAAGCAACTGCATCATATGAAGGATCAATAACATCTTCATCATCATTTACGAATGAATTTGGAGGGTTCTTAATGCGAAAGGCCTTGATCTGAGAAAGTGTTAGGTGAGAAAACTCTCATCTTCTTACTTCATGTTCATCCGAACAAGAAGCCAGAAATATTCCATGGTAGGGTTATGTTGATACTTTTCTCCAAGAATCTTCTGCATATATCCATTGATATCAAACTGGGCTCTCTTCACATATGGATGAATTGTGATGAGGGTGAACTCTTTTTCCATGAGTTGTGCACTAAAAAGATTTGGACATTGGTATTCCCGATTTGGATTGGGAAATGAATTCCTGAACAGTGCTTGTCACTGAGAAGATAGTGAACTTGGAATAGTTATCGTGCAAGCACCATTATTGCCCATCTGTCACTAACGTACTTAGGAAGATTCCATGGAGTACCCACAAATCCATTCATGCGAATGTAGGAAAAGGATGAAAATTGAATAAACTAGGTTCCCTATTGGAAAATGAAATTCATGGCTTCTTTAGAAAATATTTCCTCTGTATTCCGATTCAGTTCGAATCACGCGGAAGGTGAATGCATCGTTGACTCTTCTAAAATGGTGAGAGATATTTTTGAAACTTAGTTGCGGATAGTAATGGAAGACACTATTTGATGGCCCCATGACTCCTCTTGTTTCGAGTCCAGAAAATAGCTTTCTTCTTGCTACTACATAAGTCAGATACGATGTCATGTAGAAGCATCCAGTCATCTTAACTTCTATCAATTGTTTGTGAAGGGTATTACTGATAATGGTGGCCCAATCCACAAACTCTTTCTTGGCAAGGATGATACAGATAAACTGATACATCCATGGGTGGAAAATCCTAGCAGAGGGTAAATCAAAACTTGACTTAGGAGAGTAATCATGTCCCCAATTTCTTCCACAAACTCAACGCGGTACAGTTCTTTGGGAAGCTGGTCAATTCGAGGCCTCTTGGTCACTAACCAATTTTTATTAACCATCTTGCTCCATCTCAGGGGTTCTTCATCCCAAAATTCTTATGCTAACTAGTGAGTGATATCCACATTCTCAAGAAAGTCAGGTATGCCGAGAAATTCCTCAATGTGCTCTGGTGTGATTAAGAGGAAAGGCTCACGATTATCTTTAAAAATTCCTCACCTCTCAGGATCATAATGCTCTGCACAAGCGATAACCAGCTCTGGACACTACACCGAGATAGGAAATTTTGCTGCTTGAGGTAGACCACTATGGTAAATCCTATCCGATAATATGGTTTTGCCTTTAGTTTTCACCCATTCACAAAATTGTTACACATTGATGTGACCCAAATTTGTATCAGTGATATTGTCATATGCTGACTTAATGGAACTGGGAGGGATGATTCCTTGGAATTCATACTTGAGCGTAGATTTGTTCAATTTCTCCACTAGCTTCTTCACTTTTCTTGTACATTTGTTATATTTTTCGGCCATTATGAATTTCACAGAAAAATGAATCAGGCACGCAAAACAATGTAAGTAGGTTCGGGTCTTGTTCTTCCCCTCAAAATTCCCCTCTTTTGAAAGTAAAAAAAAAATTGAAAATTTTTAGTTGGCACCCTTCAGTAGTGTTTTAGTGAAGTAAGAAATTCGAGGAGATGGTGGAAATTCCATTTTTTGGGGTCATTTTACCGACTTTGGGTGCATCGGACATTTTGTCCCTCATGTCCCAAGTACCGGTGGGCCTCCTATTCACCGATCATCCGATTTCCCTGTAAGTCCTTGTTCGTCAGATTTTTAGAATTTTTCAACCCATCTGTCCCAAGTCCACCGGGCCTCCTATTCACCGATTCCCCACATCGGCTGAATCGCGTCTCTTCCCATCCTTCGTGTTTCTGTGTCCCTCGGACCGCCCGTGCTCTCTTGGCCCGCATTGGCCAAATTGGCTCTTCGCATCCCTCATGTCCCAATGTCCCATGGACCGCCCGCCTGGGGCTTTTTTCCACTTTTCCCGCATTTCACCTTTTTGAGTCGGCGTGAGGTATATTTAATATGCATTTATGATCTTCTCTCTCCTGAATGGCTATTTAAAGGGGCAACCATCTATGCACTTGTCACATTGTCTACTCATTATCTCTTGCCCACATTTTTGCAAAATTGAGTCGTTTGTCCACCTTCTTGTATCTCTTTGCAATTTTTGTCGTGAATCTGTTCTTTGAAGGCCATTCCTTTGTTCACTGTCAAAATGAAGATCAAATTTCAAGGGCACGAGCATCTGTCCCCTTTGGAGACTTTTGTGCCGATATTGGAGATAGCGAAGTTCGACATTTGGATTTCGATGATTTCTAGGGTAGATTAGCATGTGACAACCCTACTCCCATGGCTCAAATGATAAATGATAGTGGAATCACATACGCCCTTTGGTTTTCCTCTCTCTGTGCAATGTGCCAACACTGTGCTCACCTACGGGGCTAATTTCAATCGGACACCAAGGAGGTTGTCAATGTGCACGACGAGTTGATTACAAAATTGGACATTGCCACCATCGTCGTTGCCCTGCGCATCCCCGAAATAGAAGACTCCATTGTTCTCACTATCGATCAAGCTCAAACTCTGTTTGATCAAGACAACGAGAAATATAAGGCTCGGGTAGTGAAATCATGGCTGAAGTTCCTAAGAAGGGAGCGTCCCGACTCTCTAAGGCATTATTCAGGGTCGACTTCAATGAAGAACTATCAGATTTCATCACCTTGCTCACTCGGATTATGGGAATGCCCTCTACTAATGAATTCCATTTTTGGATGTGCCCTTTCATAAATATCATCTGCGAGGGTAAGAAAAACCTAAATTGGGCCGAGATTATCTGTGGAAACTTGACTAAACAATTGTCAAATGTTCAGCAAACCAAAAAGTTCTACATGACTTCCTATCTCATGTACACCTTGGCAGCATCTCGTGAGTGGCTTGGCTTCACTTTCATTGAAGGCAAGAAGGATGAGCCCATCTACGCATATTGCCCTTAGTTTACCCTCAAGGTCAGTAATCATAATTTCAGAAGGGTAAATGATGCCTTCACCATGTACATTGTGAGACTCTTGGAGGGTGACACTACCAAAAGGTTCTCTGATGAGGCTAAGGATTTGATAACCAAGTATGGGGCTTTCTTCACTCAGTTCCAAAAGTTCTCATACATCAGGCTGGCTTGTTTTGAAAGTACACCTCTCAAGCTTCCCATGTTCTGTAATGAAAAAATGGCTTTGGTTGAGGTGTGCAAGTAGCTGGATAAAATTCATAGAACCTGCCGAGATAAGAAGATTATTGGTCTTCATTTCCCTATCACCTTGGGGAATTATACATGCAGGACAACTCTAGATGCCCAAAATATAGAAAGGGCTATTGCTCCTCTTACAATTCATTTCTTCAAGCCCAGGACTTGCTTTGATCTAAAGAAATACATTGATCAAAATCTCAGAATAACTTATCATCATCATCTTGACACTAAGGATTACTGGGCTGATTGTGTTGATGATTTTGAAGCCAGGTGGAGGAATTTTGGCAGATTTTCTCTACAATAAATCATAGAATTCAACCTCTACCAGGTTTCGAAGGGCTTAAGGATGATGATGAATATTTTCAATCCTTTGAGTATGAAAGATCAATCAAGCACACTCCTCTGGAAACCCTAGATTGGTATGTGAAGGAAAGAGATGACTTGAATGAGGTGATCGCCCCTGTCACCATCAGAACTAAGATTTGGTTTGATAGGAAAATACGTGACCTCAGGATGAATAAAAGTAGATCCTCTTCAAGAGAGACTTCCACACCTAGGAAGGAAGTACATACACCTAGCACTGAGGCATTTGAGAAAACTCCTCCTTCTATTTGATGAAAGAACCTGAGTTTTCTACTCCTTCCTCTTCCACTAAAGTGTATTAGAAGAAGGTCAAAGAAGTCAAGCAAGAACTAATCGAGGAAGAGACTCTTCTAGAGCAGTCAAGATTGCCTATTGGGCTGGAGAACATTATTGTTCTAAGTGAGAATGATGATGATGAGATGAAAGACCCAGAAGAAACCCTTGAAACCACTGCTGAAGTAGAGAAGGAAGGACCAAGGACCGAACCTCCAAGTTTAACAGACTCCTCTGCAAAGGAAATTCCTGTGGTTGCATTCATTTCCCCACTAGAGACAACAATGGTTCATACTCTGAGTGCCATGAGTTCACTTGCACTCGGGTCCCTTGATTCTTCTATTTCTTCTTCTTCCTTTCCTAGGTACAACCCCTAGTCAACAACAAGAAAAGGAAATCTTCCTCCCGATTAACAGGGCCTGACTTTGATGTTGTAGCAGCTCTACTTGGTACTACTCCTCCTCCTCCAAGAAAGAAATCCAAGACTACTTTGAGGTTGGTAACTGATGCTCAAGGCCAGTAGTTCCTGGAGGTTACAAAACCCAAAGTGGCGAAAAAGGAGAAATATATTTTGATATCTGACTTGGATCTTTCTAGAATTCCAATGGGAGAATCCACACCTGAGAGTGAAGTTCATAACCTTCTAGGAAACCATCACTAAGGTTATTGAATGGGTGGAGAAAGGAAAGCAAACCATGGAGTAGTTGGAAGAACACAACCAAGTTCTTTCCAACTTTATTAGATCATTGTTGGCAAAGGATAAAGTTTTAGATCTAGCCCCATTGGCTGCTCTCCCACCTCCCATAGTTCTCAGCCAAGATGAGGTCCAAACCATCAAAGACATCCACAAGTATTCTACTTATGGGAAGGTTGTTGAGGCCATGGTGGATGATATGACTGTAGTAGGTTTAAAATTCATTGAGGAAGCCTTCAAAACTAATGAGAAGGTGATCAAGTTGCAGCAGAAATTCATTTCCTCAATCAAGGCTATGGACAAGGAATTGAAAGTCTGGAGTGGATGTATCGCAAATCTCCGTCTGATGGGTCAAACCGATGATAGGATCCTATTGGCCAACAATGTGTTTGATGATGTCAAGAATAACTTGTCAAGGACATGGATCTTTAGCATTGAGTGGAAAATAAAAGTTCTAGAAGAAGCATTGGGGGAATTGAGGAATGTATGGCAAAAAGGGGAGTCTTTTAAAACTTTTGTTTTATCCGCCTTTAAGGATATCCACTGCCATTTTCAGGATGAAACCACAGGTGTATTCTTCTCTCTCCAAGAAATCAAGGCTCAATTTAAATCCTTTTCAAGGATGATTTGTTCAAGGAAGAATCAATCACTAAAGAGAAAATGAAGGACATTTGTTCTCTCCATTCAGCTATAGCCGAGGCTAATAAGGAATATCTTGACCTGAGTTTGACAAAGATATGGAGAAATTCCTAGGAACGTGGACTCATGCTACTTCCAATACAACGATTCCAAGGGGCATGGAGATAGCAAAAGCATTGAAGAGATTCAGGCACCGGATCCTCAAAACAAGTGGGCCCTTCTCAGCCACAACCGGATGTCTCTACTTCTAGCTCTTGACTCTCTTCTTCTATTTTTAGTTTGGATCTCCTTGTAATTTAATTAAGGACTTTATGTTGTGTATTTCCTTAATTAATATTTTGGTTAAAAGAAACGGTTACCAAATGTAACCACTTTGTAAGCTATATAGTGGGCTCTCCATGCCATTCTAAAGGGCTGGAACTCTGATAAATTTTGAGAGTGTAAGAACTAAAGGCTATCAATATAGAAGATTTCCCTTCATGTTTCTATCTCGCATTGATTTATTTTCTCTTGCATATATAAAGTTTTTGAATCATTAATCTATTACATTAAGAAGCTTTTTATTCTTATGGATGTCATTTCGGAACTTTGTGTCTATAAAATAATATCTGGTGATTTAATATGAATGATTCTATTCTATATATCATCCTTGTACAACATTTATAAGGAACTATTTTTCTATCTATATTTCCTGGGAATGTTGTTATGTTCTACCTTTTCCCTCACTTAGTTCTTTGTTCCTTTGTATTGATGATCTACCTTTGCATTAAAACACTTTCATGATATCATAGTTCCTCATTAAAATAGAAAATTGTACATTTGTAAATAGTTTTTCTGTTTTCTTTCAATAAGGGCACCTCACCCATTAAAGAGGAGGTAATTTCTATTCCCTGATTGTTGCTTTCATTAAAGTCCTAATTTGACAACCAACATTTTTGGTGACTCCATTGGGGATTCGTTTTAATGAATTCTAGTTTTAAAAGAACAATTTCTTGATCATTTCTGATCTGGCGACTCGAGATTTACTCGTAGAAGAAGGGCTCTTGGAATTGAAGATTCTCAGTTTCAACTCCTGGAGTAGCAAGGATTTCCCTTCCTTCAACAAGGAGAAATAGAAGAGCTCATTCTACAAGCACACCCCCTGTTGAAGACAAAGCTTTTGGGAGTGGTATCCCTCAAGAACAACTCAGCCCTAATCTTCATGCTTTAATTCTTGTTGGTGTTTCAGTTCCACTTCAAGCAATTTTTCCAAGGATGGTAGCTCCATTACCTTGGGGCCAATGAGTTAGGCCTCTTGCCCTCCCTCAACCTTTGCATGAGTTATCTAGGGGTAACAGAAAGAACTTTCCCAAGTTCAGAGGTGATGGAAAGGTACATCCTGATGAACACATTGCAGCCTTCATAGTTGCATGTGGAGTCCTTGGAGTTGAACATGAGGATGTCTCTGTGGGATTTTTGTGGAAACTTTGCAGAGACAATGCAATAGATTGGTTTTACCATCTCCCTACTAGGACCATCACCAATTGGACTACCATGAGAACTGGATTTGAGAACCGTTTCAAACCTACAGAAGATGTGCATGCTTTGCTTGCCCATATTTCTCAAATCAAGAAAGAACCACAAGAGCCCATGAGAGAATTTGTGGCCAAGTTCAATAAGCTGATTAACAAGATCCCACAAGACACCTGACCTGTGGATCAAATTCAAAAATGTTTCTTCCTAAATGCTCAATTACCTGAAGTAAGCTATGCATTGAGAAGAGCCAATCTTGTAACTTTGGATGTTGATCAAAGATTATCTCGTCAGTGTTGAAGATGACTGATCATGTTTGGCAAATTGAGAAGAGACTCTTCCAAATATAAAACTTCTTCTTCCTCTTCCTCTACTCCTGGAGCTAATGCAGATCAGTTAGTATGAAGCTTTCCAATGACCTCATTGCCATCAAGAAATAATTGGCTTAGCATGCTCCTTATCAAGACGTTCCAAGGAGGAAATTTTAGCCTAGAAACCATTTGCCTTCTTCTCAAACAAGGTTGGAAATCGAAGGACCACCCATCAAGGTCCCTGTTAATGCAACTTGTGAAGTTGAAGAACTTGATGACGAAGAGGTTAATGAAAACTTTGAAGAACTGGAGAAGAGGCTGAGGAAGAACTGGAAGAATTTGATGAATCTTGACTTAATTTCCTCACTACTGAGGGCATTGATGAAGAAGATGATTATGATGAAGTAGTAGCAGAGATGAACAGTGAGTCATATGTTGTTATGACTTGGGAGCAGAAAAACAAGAAAGAAAAAGTGATGCAGCCCACTAAAAATATAAGGAGCATCCCACGACCATTCTAGTGATTGCAAGAAGGGGATCTCCTATTCCCACTGCATCCACGCAAAAGGTGAGTTCTGCTAATTCTTCTTCTTCTACTCCTGCTTCTAAAATGTTTTATTCTCCATCTTCAAAACCTAATAAGCCTAGGATTCCTAGTGATGATACCCCATCCTGGATCCTCATTGACCACCTCAAGAAGACAAAAATCCATATTTCAGAGGCTGAGTTTTATCAAACCCATCCAAAATCCTTTGCCAAAATGGTCCACTTTGTCAATTCCCATTCCAAAACTTCATCCAACACTTCTAAAGGTATTTTTCCCACTCCCTCTTCCACATCCCAACCAAATCTTGTGGCTGCAGTCACCTCACCTAATGAGAAAATCAAACCATTCTATGTGACCCTCCTCATAGCTGGCCATAGACTCAACAACTGTGTCATAGACTCAGGAGCATCGGACAATGTGATGCCTGCCAAAGTGGCTCATGCTTTGGGTCTTACCCTCACATGCACTTTTGGTTCTTGCTATTCCATGGAGAGTAGGGAGGTGCCTTTGGTCGGAAGAGTTAAGGATGCACAAGTAGCTTTTGTTGCTTTGCCAGAGAAAAAGGTCTTAGCTACTATTTTGGTAGTTGATATTCCTCCTTCATATGGCATGTTGTTGAGTAGAAATTTCTGTAAGGATGTAGGAGGAGAAATTCAAATGGATTGGTCACATGCCCTTATACCAGTCAATGGAAAGATGAAGAAGTTTCTTGCACGAGAAGAAAATTGAATATATTGTGCAAAAGATAGATGATCCCAAGGCACAAATACTTTATGAAGATATTGGGCATGGTAACTACATGATCATGTCTCAGGATGAGGTGAAACATCCTAAAGAAGTGCTCCATGATCCTAATAGCGTTTGGAATTTGGAATTTGATGGAAGTTTCTCTTTAGTTGGTTTGGGGCTGGTGTGGTATTGATATCTCTAGAAGGAAAGATTCATCCTTTCTCCTTCAAGCTGCAGTTTGAAAATACAAATAACACAATGAGAATATGAAGCTCTCATCCTTGGACTAAATGCGGAAAAAGAAAGAGGTGTGAGGAACCTCCTGGCTCGTGGAGATGCGGAACTAGTTGTCAAACAAGTCAGAGACCTTTTCCAAGTGAAGAATAGAAGGTTGAAGCATTATAGGAATCTGGTCTAGGATTCTATTGAATTCTTTGATGCCTTCTCCATCGAAAAGTGCAAGGAGAAGAACACTAGAGCTGATTCCCTAGCTGTTTCAGGGTCTTTACTGATACCTCATCCCGATTTCTCTCAGGAAAAATTCACCATTGAAATGATCCATAGACCAAGCATACCAGATAATGCAAACAACTGGAAAGTTTTCAATGATGACCAACATTTTCTCTCTTTCTGGAGCTTAGGGATAACTTTGACCAATTGTATTTTGAGGGAAGTGACAATCTGCCTCAAGAGAGTGTCTCTTCCAATGAGGAAGGTGTCAAGGAGGAGATGGATCAAGATGGTTGTATCAAACTAAAAGGTAACAAGATCCCTAAAGGGTTGGTAAGTCTGGAGGAATTGTTTGATAAACATGACAGATATGTCAAGTCCAAGGCTTCAAAGGAACTCAACAATCTGCTGAATATGAAAATATTAACATTGGGAGCCTTGCTAGAACCCAAAATGGTGAACGTTGGAAAGTGTTGCACTCTAGAGGAGAAGAAGAAGGTGGTAAATATTTTGAAGAGGTACGTCAATGTCCTTGCTTATTATTATGATGATCTGAAATCTTTCTAGCTAAAAGAAATGCAACACTTCATTCCCCTCAAACCTGGGATTAAACCTTTCAAAAGCAAAGGCAGTACAATCCAAAGATTTCGACACCATTTTCCAAGAGATACAGAAGTTGTTGAAAGCCAAGATCATCTTCCCCATTCATCATTCAACATGGATTGCTAATATTGTACCTGTCAGGAAGAAAAATAGTGAGATTCGGATCTATGTTGACTTCAAGAATCTAAATTAGGCTTCTTTGAAGGATAACTATCCCCTACCCATGATGGACCAGGTGTTACAAGTTGTCACAAGTGCGGAAATGTTGTCCATGCTTGATGGTTTCTTAGGATATAACCAAGTGGAAGTCAATATTGTAGATCAACACAAGACTGCCTTTACCACTCCTTAGGGTAATTTTTCCTACAAGAGGATGCCCTTTGGCCTCATTAATGTTGGTACCACCTTTTAGAGAGAAATGGATTTGGATTTTGGGAGTTTGAAAGGAAAATGTATTATTGTGTATCTAGATGATTTAACTGTGTTTTCCAAAACTAGAGTAGATCACTTTCAACATCTTGAAACAGTCCTCTTGAAATGCAGAGAACATGGAGTCTCTCTGAATCCTAAGAAATGTATTTTGTGTCACGGAGGGCAAGTTGTTGGGACATGTTGTCTCCAAAGAAGGAATCAAGATTGATCTGAACGAGTTCAAGCCATCCAGCAGATTCCTCTTCCCACAAGAAAAAGGGAGTGCACTCTTTCTTTGGTAAGATCAATTTCTGAGAAGATTCATCCCCAATTTTGTAGAGCTGACTTTGAACATTTCCCAAATGATGAAAGGAAAGCAGATGTTTGGTTGGTCCTCTAAAGGAAAGGAAGCATTTGAAGGCATTAAGAAATCTATTGCTAAGACTCCTATCTTAGCATGTCCAAATTTTAGCAAATATTTTATTATCTATTGCTATGCCATAGAGAGTACCTTGGCCATTGTGTTGACTCAGAAAGATTCTAGAAGACCATGAGCTCCCAATTGCATTCATGAGTTATATTCTAAAAACTCATGAGTTGAAGTACACTATGATGGAGAAACATGCTTTTACAAAGTAGTTAAAGCTGTTAAGCAGTTTTGATTTTACATTCTTAACTCTCACTTTGTTGTGCTTGTGCCCGATATGACTATCAAGTCTATTCTTACACAACAGGAGTTTGGAACCAAGAGAGGAAATTGGGTAGCGAAGGTTTAGGAGTATGATCTTGACATCAGACCAATGAAGCTAGTTCGGGGTAAAGGCCTGTGTGAACTCATTACTAAAGGAGCTAGTCATGAGTTGCCTAAGGATGAAGTTGATGTCCCTATTTTTTTGTTCCTCAGCTTGACAGACAAACGGTACGTGACATTTCTCACTTCCTCACCTATGGTGAGTGTTCATCTCACTTAACTACCAAGGAGAAGAGATCTATCAAGTTAAGGTTAGCACAATATGTGTTGTGGGAGAATTCTTTGTTCAAGTGAGGAGTGGATGGAAGATTCTTGAAGTGTGTTGACAAAGAGCAAAAAAAGTTGTTCTCAGCCTTTCATGATCAAGCTTGTGGGGGTCATTTCTCATCTGCTGTCACTGCTCATAAAATTATTCGTGTGGGGTAATATTGGCCTAATTTGTTTAGAGATGCATCAAAGTGGGTTGACAAGTGTGAAGCTTGTCAAACCTTTGTGGGAAGACCTAAGTTGGCTGCTTTACCACTTAAGCCAGTTGTGATCGAAGAACCCTTTCAACAATGGGGTTTGGATTTCATTGGAACACTCAACCCACCTTCAAGTGTAAGACATACTCATGTGTTGACTACCATAGATTATTTCACCAAGTGGGTGGAAGCCATCCTAGTTAAAAGTACTACTTCTGAGGTAGTATGTAATTTCATCAAAGAAAACATCTTGGTAAGGTTTGGAGTACCAAACAAGATCATGACCGATAATGCTTCCAATTTTTCTTCTGCTAAGATGATGAATTTTTCTATGGGTATGGAATTTCCCTCACTCATTCTTCATGATTACTACCCTCAAGGGAATGGACAGGAAAATCAACAAACAAGAATTTGGTGACCATTGTAAGAAATCTTGTCAATGAATCTTAGAGAAACTGGCACAAGAAGCTTTATGATGCTCTCTGGGCAGATAGGATTACACCCAAAAGAGCAATTGGGATGTCCCCTTTTCAAGTGGTGTATGGTGTGGAAGCTCAACTACCAGTGACAGTGGAACTACCAGCTTTGCATTTGATGAAAGCTATTGAGGACCCCAGTTTCAGTGATTCTTTGGATAAGAGGATCATGTATCTCCATAAGCTAGATGAAGATAGGTTGTAGGTTTTCGATAGGATCTCTGCCCATCAACAGAAGGTGAAATCTTTATTTGACAAGAAAACTAGATCTAGAGATTTCAAAGTTGGAGACATTATTTTACTATGGGACAAAAGGCATGAACCTCAAGGAAGCCATGGTAAGTTTGAATCTCTTTGGCTTGGTCCTTTCAAAATCAGGCACTTTTCTGGTGAAAATTATTTCTATCTTGATTACATGGATGGATCTTCTCTCCCACTTCCTTATAGTGGGAAATACCTGAAATTTTTCAAATCCTAGGTGAATAGGAAGTCCTTTGTATATTATGTACAGTGTGTGTTTGCCTTTCCTTGCCTTTGTTTTGTTGTTTTTCCATGTGTTGCCTTTTGTATTAATTTTCCTTTGACTTTATTGCCCAATGGATAAGGCACTGGTCTTCTTCCCAGAGTTTTTCTTGAATTCTTATCTTGCCTCATTCCTGTGATCTAGTCAAGTCATCCCCAGAAAGAGCCAGCTTGTTGTTCCCCTCAAAATTCCCCTCTTTTGAAAGTCAAAAAAATTGAAAATTTTGAGTTGGCACCCTTCAGTAGTGTTTTAGTGAAGTAAGAAATTCAAAGAGATGGTGGAAATTCCATTTTTTGGGGTCATTTTAGTGACTTGCGGGTCTGTCAAACATTTTTGTCCCTCATGTCCCAAGTACCGGTGGGCCTCCTATTTGCCGATTGACGATTTCCCCGCAAGTCCTTGTCCATCGGCTTTTCAGACTTTTTCAGCCCATCTGTCCCAAGTCCACCCGGGCCTCTTGTTCACAAATTCCCACATCGCCCACATCGGCTGAATCATCTCTCTTCGCGTCCTTTTTTTTTGTGTCCCTCGGACCGACCCGTGCTCTCTTGACCCACATCGTCCGCATCGGATGAATCGGCTCTTCGCGTCCCTCATGTCCCAATGTCCCATGGATCACCCGGGCCATTTTTTCTACTTTTCCTACATTTCACCTTTTTTATTTGGCACAAGGTATATTTAATATGCATTTATGATCTTCTCTCTCCTGAACAGATATTTAAAGGGGCAAACCATCTATGCACTTGTCACATTGTCTTGCTCATTATCTCTTGCCGCATTTTTGCAAAATCGAGTCGTTTGTCCACCTTCCTGTATCTCTTTGCAATTTTTGTCATGAATCTGTTCTTTGAAGGCCATTCCTCTATTCACTGTCAAAATGAAGATCAAATTTCAAGGGCATGAGCATCTGTCCCCTTTGGAGACTTATGTGCCCGATATTGGAGATAGCGAAGTTTGACATTTGGATTTTGATGATTTTTGGGGTGATTAGCATGCAAAAACCCTACTCCCATGGCTCAAATGATAAATGATAGTGGAATTGCATACACCACTGGTTTTCCTCTCTCTGTGCAATGTGTCAAACTGTGCTCGCCTGCGTGGGGCTAATTTCAATCCGGACACCAAGGAGGTTGTCAATGTGCATGGCGAGTTGATTGCAAAATTGGATGCTGTCGCCATCGCCGCTGCCCTGTGCATCCCCGAAATAGAAGACTCCATTGTTCTCACTCTCACTCAATCTCAAACTCTGTTTGATCAAGAAAGCGAGAAATATAAGGCTTGGGTAGTGAAATCATGGCTGAAGTTCCCTAAGAAGGGAGCGTCTCGACTCTCTAAAGCATTGTTCTAGGGTTGAATTCAATGAAGAACTATCAGATTTCATCACCTTGCTCGCCCGGATTATGGGAATTCCCTCTACTAATGACTTCCATTTTTGGATGTTCCCTTTCATAAATATCATCTGCGAGGGTAAGAAAAACCTAAATTGGGCTAAGATTATCTATGGAAACCTGATTGAACAATTGTCAAATGTTCAAACCAAAAATTTCTACATGAATTCCTATCTCATGTACACCTTGGCAGCATCTCGTGAGTGGCTCGGCTTCACTTTCATTGAAGGCAAGAAGGATGAGCCCATCTACACATATTTCCCTTAGTTTACCCTCAAGGTCTAGTAATCATAATTTCAGAAGGGTAAATGATGCCTTCACCATGTACATTGTGAGACTCTTGGAGGGTGACATTGCCAGAAGGTTCTCTGATGAGGCTAAGGCTTTGATAACCAAGTATGGGGATTTCTTCGCTCAGTTCCAAAATTTCTCATACATCAGGATGGCTTGTTTTGAAAGTACACCTCTCAAGCTTCTCATGTTCTGCAACGAAAAAATGGATTTGGTTGAGGTGTGTAGGCAACTGGATAAACTTCATAGAACCTACGGAGATAAGAAGATTACTAGTCTTCATTTCCATATCACTTTGGGGAATTATACATGCAGGACAACTCTAGATGCCCAAAATATAGAAAGGGCTATTACTCCTCTTATAGTTCATTTCTTCAAGCCTAGGACTTGCTTTGATCTAAAGAAATACATTGATCAAAATCTCAGAATAACTTATCATCATCGTCCTGACACTAAGGATTACTGGGCTAATTGTGCTGATGATTTTGAAGCCTAGGAGGAGGCATTTTGGCATATTTTCTCTACAATAGATCATAGACTTCAACCTCTACCAGTGCCTGAAGGGCTTAAGGATAATGATGAAGATTTGTAATCCTTTGAGTACAAAAGATCAATCAAGCACACTCCTTTGGAAACCCTAGATTGGTATGTGAAGGAAAGAGATGACTTGAATGAGGTGATCACCCCTGTCACCGTTGTCGAACTAAGATTTGGTTTGATAGGAAAATACGTGACCTCAGGATGAACAAAAGTAGATCCTCTTCAAGAGAGACTTCCACACCTAGGAAGGAAGTACATACACCTAGCACTAAGGCATTTGAGAAAAATCCTCCTTCTTCTTTGATGAAAGAACTTGAGTTGTCTACTCCTTCCTCTTCCACTAAAGTGTATCAGAAGAAGGTCAAAGAAGTCAAGCAAGAACCGATCGAGGAAGAGACTCTTCTGGAGCAGTCAGGATTGCCTATTAGGCTAGAGAACATTATTGTTCTAAGTGAGAATGATGATGATTTGATGGAAGACCCAGAAGAAACCCTTGAACCCACTACTGAAGTAGAGAAGGAAGGACCAAGGACCGAACCTCCAAGTTTAACAGACTCCTCTGCAAAGGAAATTCATGTGGTTGCATTCATTTCCCCACTGGAGAAAACAATGGTTCATACTCTGAGTGTCGTGAGTTCATTTGCACTCAGGCCCCTTGATTCTTCAATTTCTTCTTCTTCCTTTTCCTGGGTATAACCCCTAGTTGATAGCAAGAAAAGGAAATATTCCTCCCAATTAACAGGGCCTGAATTTGATGTTGTAGCATCTCTGCTTGGTACTACTCCTCCTTCCTTCGAAAATAAATCCAAGACTACTTCAAGGTTGGTAACTGATTCTCAAGGCCAACAGTTCCTAGAGGTTGCAAAACCCAAAGTGGATAAAGAGGAGAAAGATATTTTGATCTCTGACTTGGAGCTTTCCAAAATTCCAATGGGAGAATCCACACCTGAGAGTGAAGTTCATAACCTTCGGGAAACCGTGACTAAGGTTATTGAACGGGTGGAGAAAGGCAAGAAAACCATGGAGCAGTTGGAAGAACACAACCAAGTTCTTTCCAACTTTATCAGATCATTGTTGGAAAAGGATAAAGTTTTGGATCTAGCCCCATTGGCCACTCTCCCACCTCCCATAGTTCTCAGCCAAGATGAGGTCCAAACCATCAAAGACATCCACAAGTATTCTACTTATGGGAAGGCTGTTGAGGCCATGGTGGATGATATGACTGTAGTAGGTTTAAACTTCATTGAGGAAGCCTTCAAAACTAATGAGAAGGTGATCAAGCTGCAACAAAATTCATTTCCTCAATCAAGGCTATGGACAAGGAATTGAAATTCTAGAGTGGATGTATCAAATATCTCCGTATGACAAAGTCAAATCGATGATAGGATCTTGTTGGAAAACAATGTGTTTGATGATGTCAAGAATAACTTGTCAAGGACATGGATCTTTAGCATCGAGTGGAAAATAAAAGTTCTAGAAGAAGCACTGGGGGAATTGAGGAATGTATGGCAAAAAGGGGAGTCTTTTAAAACTTGTGTTTTATCCGCCTTCAAGGATATCCACTACCATTTTCAGGATGAAACCATAGGTGTATTATTCTCTCTCCAAGAAATCAAGGCTCAATTTAAAGCCTTTGTCAAGGATGATTTGTTCAAGGAAGAATCAATCACTAAAGAGAAAATGAAGGACGTTTGTTCTCTCCATTCAGTTATAGTCGAGGCTAATAAGGAATATCTAGAACCATATTGAGTTTGAAAAGATATGGAGAAATGCCTAGGCATGTGGACTCATGCTACTTCCAACACAACGATTCCAAGGGGCATGGAGATAGTAGAAGCATTGAAGAGATTCAGGCACCGAGATCCTCAAAATAGTGGGCCCTTCTCACCACAACCAGATGTCTCTACTTTTGTCTCTTGACTCTCTTCTTCTATTTTTAGTTTGGATCTCCTTGTAATTTAATTAAGGACTTTATGTTGTGTATTTCCTTAATTAATCTTTTGGTTAAAAGAAATGGTTACCAAATGTAACCACTTTGTAAGCTATATATTGGTTTCTCCACGCAATTCCAAAGGGCTGGAACTTTGATAATTTTTGAAAGTGTAAAGAACTAAAAGCTATCAATATAGAAGATTTCCCTTCCTGTTTCTATCTGCATCGATTTATTTTCTCTTTCTTGTCTAAAGTTTGTGAATCATTAATCTATTGCATTAAGAATCTTTGTATTCTTATGGATGTCATTTCTAGAACTTTGTGTCTATGAAATAATATCTAGTGATTTAATATGAATGATTCTGTTCTATATATCATCCTTGTACAACATTTATAAGGAACTATTTTTCTATCTATATTTCCTGGGAATGTTGTTATGTTCTACCTTTTCCCTCACTTAGTTCTTTTGTTCCTTTGTATTGATGATCTACCTTTGCATTAAAACACTTTCATGATATCAGAGTTCCTCATTAAAATAGAAAATTGTACATTTGTAAATAGTTTTGTTGCTTACTTTCAATAAGGGCACCTCACCCATTAAAGAGGGACTTTCTGTCCCCTAACTATTGCTTTCATTACAGTCATAATTTTACAACCAACAGCTTCTCAGTCTCCGAAACCCCCATCAATGCAAGAAAAATATTTCTCACTTTAATATTATTTATTATTATTATTTTTAAAAATAATAATAATCAGTCCCGGTTACAAATTTGTTTTTTTAAATGTCAATACATCACACCGAGACTCGGCTTATATTTTTATTCTGGCGACAACGATGATATGTATATTTTTAAAAATAATTAAAATCTCCTGATTTTAATATTCCACACGGATCAATTTAATTTATTTTTATTATTATTAATCGAGAAAGTTTTCCCTTGCATGCGTGAACCCGCCTGTGATTGGAATTTACCTTCTTGGCTGTGTGGAGAATGTTTGACTGTCCTCTTGCTGCGTGGAGATTAGCTTTGACCTGCTGCGTGGAGTCTCTGTTTTGCACTGTTCTCCCGCTTCTTCACACCCCTCGCGTGGTCTCTTGGACTGGTTTTATTCTTGCACCCTCTTTTTCCTAGAGATTTTTTGCATAAATAAAATGTCCCTTTTTGGACTGTTGTCCCTCCTTCCTTTTGGTAATGCGTGGCCTTTGGTGTAGAAACAAATGTGCTTGGATTCCTTATTGCCTTCTCCCTTGCATGCGTGAGCTATGCCTTCTCCATTTTAGACTGTTCTCTTTACTTATGTGTGGTCTTTTATTGTTGGACTGTTTTATGCTCTTTCCTAAAGATTTGTTTGGACTATTGATCCTTAAAACCTGTTGCATGGAAAACTACTTCTTTACTTTTGGCAATGTTCTTTTTGCCAATGCGTGGAAAGCATTACTTTGTATTTTCTTTATTTAAAAACATGCGTGGATTTTTGTTTGGACTATCCTCCTTTTTCTCATGCGTGTGAGATTTTCTTTCCTATGGCTGCATTTTGGACTATGCATGAATGATTTGACTCATTCTTTGCATTATGATTGGCCAATGTTATCCTCTTCGCTGTGTGGAAGTTGTTATCTTTGACTTTGCGTGGATAATCGTGTCTCCTCCTTTCCTATTTACCAATGGGTGGAACTGTTGTTTCAATTGTTGTGTTTCCTTGACCAATGTGTGGCCAATCTGGTATTCCTAGGCTCTCTTCCAAGGAAATGTGGGTCTGCCTCTCACACGTGGCCTTTGCTGCATTCTCCTCTGTGTCAACTGGTTTTGATATATTTCCTTGTGCAAATGTGGATTTTGAATAAGTGGAAAGCTTTGTTATTAGCTTTTCATTGATGCATCAAAACAAAACTTGGTCCTCCTGCTTCTTCACAATGGCGTTCACAATAAACTAGTATTGTTTGAGGGATGTGATACAAATATTACTCTGTTCCTTTAGAAGAAATAAGAAGCAATTTGGAAAGCTTCGCACAACTCTTTCCAATGAGTTTGACAGAGGAATTTATGAGGATTAATCCAACTTCCCTTCTTCCGGGTAGTGGAATTAATTGTCCGGGGGAAATGGGGAAAACAACGGCCAATTGCCAACGGAAATGGCAAAGTGGGTTGGCAATCCCAATTTTATTTCCCGTGTGGGAAATCGGGATATTTTTTGTCCATTTTCCAATTCATTAATTTGGCAATCGGGGGAAGAAATCCCACAAGTAGGGATTAAATTTTTTTGTCAAGAAAGGGAAATCTAGGCCCGGGAAGCCAATTTGGCATCCCCGGCAATGGGAAGAAGCTAAGCTTATTTTTCCCGGAAATTAAAATAAAACTTGTTGAATGAAATTTTAATTAATATTTATTTAATTAAATACTCCAAAGTTATTAAAAAATAATTTTATCAAACAAAGTGTAATTAATTAACTAAATATTAATTAACTAATATTTAACGCAGCTTTTTTAAGCCACAGCGGAGGAGTTCTCGTTTGAAATGGATGAAATGAAGACCAGAACGATCACAAAAATGAAACGGTCCTGATGAGAGTGATAAACCACACAAAGTAACACTTTTGGAATTTTTGAAAATTTCTATTTTTTTATTAATTAATTTTGCGAAGTCAAAATTAGCTGATAACATCTGGCTCTAATTGGGGATAAGGACTTCATGGACACAACAATGGACCTGCACTCAAAATATTCATGAACATGATCTCAAAAGATGGAGCATAAAAAATGGGGTGATACAAGAGAGGATACCGAAAGACAGGGAAAATAAACAAACCAAAATCCTAATTACTTATGTACATACGGGGAACAACCCATTCTCAATTTTCATAGTGCTTGAGATATTTCCCACTGTAGGGAAAAGGAAAATGAGTTCCATCTAGATACGCCAAGTAATAGGTGCTATCTCCATAGAAAAGTCTAATTTTGAAAGGGCCTTGCCACAACGAATCAAACTTCCCATGCTTTCCTTCGATTCATGTCTCTTGTCCCAGAGAAGAACCAAGTCATTGATTTAGAATTATCTCTCTTTGGTTTTCCTATCAAAAACCTCTTTACTTTGGACTGATGTTCCTCGATCTTGTTTGCCACTTGACTTCTTTGTTCCTCAAGATTGCTTAGGAACATGATCCTTTTATCTAATGCATTGTTGAAGCATTCATCATCAAATGCTTGAGCTAATTTTTATGTTGGTAACTCCAATGTGATGGGAATTTGAGCATCGGTTCCATACAAAAGTTAAAATGGATACATCATGATTTCTCTTTTGAGAGTTATGTGGTCAGCCCACAATGCATCATATAACTTTTTGTGCCAAGTTCTTTGATTTTCTTCTACTAACTTGTGCACAATAGTAATGATTTTTTTATTACTTGGATTCTACCCGATCTGTTTCCCGAGGGTAGTAGTTTGATGAATGAGATAAATATATCTCATACCCATAACAAAAACCTATCATCTCTCGAAAAAAAATTTGAGGCATTGTCTCTGTCGGGATCTTGTGTGGAATTCCATAACAAACCAATATATTTTCTTTGATGAAGTCACAGATTAGCGCAGTAGAGGTTTGTTTCACTGGTATAACTTCTACCCACTTTGTATAGTAGTTAGTTGCGGTGAGCATGTGAGTATGACCAGCACTAGAATTAGGATTCAAAACCCCGATGAAATCTAAACCTTATTGTTGAAAGGGTTCTTCAACAACAACTAGCTTCGAGAGGCAAAGATGCAAACTTTGGTCTTCCAAAAAATTGCTGACAAGCTTCGCATTTTGTCACCCATTTCTGAGCATTGGAAAACATAGTGGGCCAGTAATAATGTGCTTGCAAAATTTTATGAGCCATTACTGGGCCAGAGAAATGACCACCACAAGCATGATTGTGAAAGGCTTCCAATAACCAAGGTTGTTTCTCTTTATCAACACATCTGAGGAACATGTCGTCAACTCCTTTCTTGAATGTGTTGTCCCAAATGATGTACCTGATAGCTCTTAGTTTGATAGCTCATTTTTCCTTAGTTGTCAGATTCTCTGGACACTCGCCATATGTGAGAAAGTAGGCTATATCAAAATACCATTCGTCTATGGTACTGACAAAAACTACCAGTGGTAAATTTTCCTCAATTGGTTCTTCTTCAGAGTCATCTCGTGGTTCATTTTTTGCGATGAGTTGGCAGAGTCCTCTTCCTCGAACCAACTTGGTAGGCTTGATGTCCAAATCATATTCCTAGATCTTAGAGACCCAATTACCTCTTTTAGATCCTAGTTCTTGTTGTGTCAACATCAATTTAACTGTGGTGTCTGGAACTAAGACTTTAGTGTGAGAATTCAACTCATAGTACCTGAAGTGTTTTAGGGCTCTCACCACATCGTGTGCATGCATCTCAAGGGGAGTGTAATTGAGTCCATGTTTCTTGAACCTAGAACTCATGAATGCAATATGAGATTCGATTCCCTCTTGATGTGGCCGAGTCAAAATGGTAGAGATTGTGCAAAGTGAAGCATAACAATAGATTATGAAATCCTTTTTAAAATTAGGACACACCAATGTAGGGGATTTTGCAATAGCACCCTTGATTTTTTCAAATGCCTCTCTACCTTCCTTCGACCATTTGAAGGATTATTTTCCTTTCATCATCTCAGTGATTTCTTTAGTCATTGCAGCAAAATCTGGCACGAACCTTCTCAAAAATTCACCTTCCCAAAGAAGGAGTGGACTCAGGCTTACTTGTAGGCAAGGAAAGATTCTTGATAGCTTGAACATGCTTAGGATAGATCTTATTTCCTTCCTTAGAAACAATATGACCTAGGATTTTCCCTTCCGTAACTCACAGACTTTTTTGGATTCAGAGAGATCTTATGAAGTCTACACCTTTGTAATATTTTCTCTAAATCTCTTAGGTGGTCTTCTCGCTTCTTTGAGAACATTGTCAAGTCATCAAGGTATATCACGATGATCTTGTCTTTATAATCTGTGAATTCCATATCCATAGCCCTTTGAAAAGTCATACGACATTGATCAAACCTGAAAGGCATTCTTCTATACACGAACATACCGCAGGGGTGGTGAACGTAGTTTTATGTTGATCTTCTCTAGCCACTTCAATCTGATTATAACCATAGAAACCATCTAGCATGGATAGCATTTCCGATCCGATTCATCGCCACTGAATATGGTCCATGACTAGCGGTGGGCAAATTTTCTTTCAAGGACGCTTTGATTAAGATTGCGGAAATCCACACAAATCCTAATTTCTCCATTTTTCTTGTGAACTGGTACAATATTAGCTATCCAAGTTGAATGTCGAATAGGAAAACTATTCGTACATCTACCATATTTTTAACTTCATGAAATATTGTCCCTACAATATTGGGATTATATTGTCTTTATTTCTGCTTGAATGGAACTGCACTAGGTTTTAAGGGTATGGCATGCTCCATTTCCCTAGGTTGGAAAGACTTCAAGTCTTCATATGAGTAAGCCAAGACGTCAAAATATTTGGTAAGGAGGCTTATGAATTTCTTGCACTCCTCAGTGAGCAACACTTACCAATATTAACCAAGTGAGGTTTATCCTTGGTACCAATGTTAACTTGCTCATAGTCAGCAGAATTCGTAGGTCCTGCTTGCTCTTTCTCTTTGATAAACCTGTCATGTTTATCAAAAAATTCTTCAAGTGAAACCAATCCTTTGGGAATTTTATTTCCTTTGAGTTGAATGATGCCATCACCAGGATCTTCATTCTCAACTCTTTCTTGAATGGGTGAGGTCATTCACGAATCGTAGAATCACTTCCTTCAAATTACAATTGTTCAAAATTATCCCTTTTTTCCAAGAAGGTGATAATTTTTTGATCATCATTGAATACTTGCCATTTTTTTGCATTTTCAGGAACACTTGGCCTAAAAACCATTTAAATGGTATATTTGATTTGATCAAATTCTGAATGAGGAATCATTAATGAAGATGAGACTAATAGAGAATTTTCTTTGTCATACTTTTCATGAGGGACAAATTTTATGGAAAAAGCATCGAAGAATTCTTTCACGTCCCACACTTTATTTCTATAGTGTCTCAAACAATCATTCTTTAATTGGAACTGATTTCTTACTTGTTTTACGATCAATTCTGCATCTCCAAAGACTTCTAAATTTTTGATCCCTTTCTCCTTTGCAGCTTGGAGGCCAAGGATTAATGCCTCGTATTCTGCAATGTTGTTAGTATTTGAAAATTCAAGTTTGTAGGAAAAAGGAAATATTTTACCATTTGGAGATATGAGCACCACTCCTGCACTAGAACCTGTCGAGGAACAACTTCCATTGAACTCAAGAGTCCAAATCTCATTGAAATATTTGATCTCAGGGGTATGAATTTCTGTAGTCATAATATAATTACCCATAATTGAGCCTTGGAAAAGGATATGTGTGCGAGGATCTTCGGTTTTAGTTACCGTGAACTTTGCCTGAGCTTCTAGCATTAGCTTCTTCATTTCTCCATTGATAGGGATCATGGCGTGAGACCAATCCATTTTAATCTCTCCACCTAGATCTCTACAAAATTTCCTACTCAACAACATACCATACGAAGTGGGAATGTCAGCAACTAAAATAGTTACCTTAACTCACTTTTGAGGGAATTGGGATAAAACCATTTGGGCGTCTTTAATCTACCCGATCAGAGGAACTTGCTTGGTTTCCATGGAGTAACATGATCTAAATGTTCTCGTACAAGTTAAACCAAGAGCATGTGCTACTTTTATCGACATCACACTATATGAGGCTCCAGAGTCTATAATGCAATTGCTTAATTTGCATCCGTTGATAAAAAAGGACACAAAGAAAGGTTCAATATTTTCATTTGAAGGTGTAGTGGCCACCACAATATTTTGAGTTTTACCATATTTGGGAGTTTTTAGAATTCCTTTGGAGGAATGAACAGTAGAGTCACCTTTGATAAACTAGACCAATTTCTCGAGTTGATCCTTATTGGAATTCAAGTACTTTGCCTGTGACATGGAAATTTTTGTTTTATTGATATGATCAATGATATCAAATTTTGGAAAAGTAACCATACTTGATGTCTCATATACTAGTTCTTTCAAACTTGATGATGGCACACTTTTGACCTTTGCTTCGGTATTGATGTAGAAGAAGAACCTTTCTTCGTAGCTGATTTATCTATGGTTAACTCGGCAAAGGTTCTCCTTTCTTTAAGATAGTTTTGACCTTAGGAGTCTCAACTATCTTTGATTCTTTGGAAGCTTCTTTATCTCCGGCCATAGTGGTATTCTACTCATTTTTATGAGAGACATTGAATGATTGAGTATTCATATCTTCTATAATTTATTCATATTCATCTTCTTCTGAACGGTACTCGAAGAAATGATTATTACTTTCTCCCTCAGGATCTTCAACTTCAGGTTCAGATGTTCCGAATCGGCTCTTCCTCATCAATCTCGACGACTTCAACTTCATTGTTGCTTTCTTCAATGATGTCACATTTTGAGTTACTTGTGGGAGATGCTTTAATAACAATTTTTGTCGAAGGACCTACGATCTTGGATTTGTTGGGAACGTAGCCTTTCCTTAGAATGTCTTTGTAAGGAGAGGGTTTACTACTCTGAGCAACTTGCTTTTTCAAAGCTAGCACATCATTAGCTAACTTAGTAAGTATAGCTTTTGAAGCATTGGGGGTTTCTTGACTCTTTCCCTTGAGGGAATTTTTCTTGAATTTTCCTGTCATGATTAAGTCATCCTCAATTTCTATGGCCAAGGATTGAGCAAGTTCCAAAGTAGCCACTCTATCCCTTCTCAACTGATAGCACACTTCTGGTTGTTGTGCGTTAATAAATAAACATTTTTTCCCATCAAGGTTTGGATGAATCCCAATTGGAACTTTGTTCACCATTTTGTTGAACTTAGCTATGAAATTCCTCATGGGTTCTATTGGTTCTTTATTCACGACTTAATTGGGAAAGAAGACCATGTTCATCTTCTCGTCATCTTGAATCGATCTTCAAACTTCGTTTTCATATCATTCCAATTTGTAATGCATCCATTTAGCATATGATGAAACCAATCTACAGCAACATTATGCAATTTTTCGATGAAGAGGCGAATAGCAACATCTTCATATTCTATTGACAAAATAGCACATGCAGCGAAGAAGGCAAAAATATGGTCATCTGGTGATGTCTTCCCATCTTCATTGAACTTGGGAAGAATATTCCTCGATCCTCTTGGGAGGTCATGTTGAGTGGTAAGGCCAATGGGCCTATGGCATTTCCCATGGTACTTTGATTGCCATTTTGGGAAAGGTGGTATGTGAAGGCAACACAACATCAACAAGGACAAGTGCTTGACTGGTAGTGATTCCTTCCTTACTTTCTCTTTCAGGACTTGATGCAAGGCTTGCATATCTATGATGTGTGTTATTCTTTGGAGGAGATAACTTGAAACCAAACTTTCCTTGAAAGTCAAAAATGGGATCAAATTGACCTTTAGCTTTTTCTCCTCACGTAAACCTCTTTTCTGCTAGTTTGAAATATTTACTTGTGAAGGGATCACTAACATGTTCGATCGGCTCTATCCTTTTCTCTTCGCTCTCTTTCTTGAGCTATTTGTGCCTGAATAACTCTAGCAACTCTCACGGCTTTCTCTTCTTCATTATCTAGTACTGATGTGGCGAGATGAAAATGATAGTTATTCATGCACTTTTCCCAAATAGCTTGCCTCAAATATGATGATATGTCTTCTTGAGTATCTGTAAAAACAAGATTTGGTTACAAGATAGGTGGGTTACCTATAATATTCATACAAATTATTACCTTGGTGGAAGAGGACCATGTCGGTGAACAATGATCAACACGTGTCCAAGAGGTCATCCGCCACAAGCGTAAGTATTCTTCTTCATAGGTCTTTGATGTAGATTTCTTTGTCAATGGCTCTATCGACAGCCAAAAAATTTTGCAAGCTTTTGCATTTTTCCCAAGCTAATGATCGAAGGTTGGCAACAATGTCTCCTTGAAAATATTCATCGGGCACAAGGTTGGTTGAAGAACTGGAGCTTGTGTAGAGGGGATAGTCATAAAGATTTAACCAAGAATTGGTTAACGATTCTGAATCCCCAACGGAGTCACCAAAAATTGTTAGCATATGGATTTGCACGTATGCAAATGACATGCAACAGTGTGGGAATGAAGTCCCTCCTCAATGAAGGTGAGGCTACCTTTATTGAAAACCAAAATTGTATGTGGGGGTGTTTTGGAACATCAATGGAAATAAAAATTGAATGAGGGAGATGGAATGGAATGAAGGAAAGGAGTGGAATGGAATGAATTGAAAGAACATGCATGAGTTACGTAAATTTTAGAGCCTAATATCGTAGCACGAAGAGGAAAGATGAATAACTAAAACAAATAAAATGAAGTTTGAGTTAGCTAAACAAGAATATGTAAAAGGGAACACACGTGAGCAAGTAGATAATCAGAGCTTGATCACTGTGAACTAGAACAACAGATTAATAATGTTGACAATAAGATTAAAGACAATATTTGCATGCAAGATTCAAACACTAACATCTAATGAACATAAGAACATCAAATGCTATAAGAGACAATGAATGGGACAAAAAGTTCATATTTAATTAACTCCAAAATGTCTTCTCAAAAGAACACAAAGTTTCTTTCTTTGAAGTAAAGCTTGCATACAAAAGTATTTTCTTCTCCTCTCTCAAAGTCACCCTTACAAATGAGCCCCTCACTTCCTTTTATAACCCAAAATTTGGTTATAAAGTAGTTAGGGTTTTACATGAACATTAAATAAGGCACTTAAGTGACCTTTGAATTTTTCTAACCAACTTTATTAAAAGCGACCAAAAATAGAAACCACTTAATTTATCCGCATGACTTCTCGAAAGCAAATAACAACATCCTTTTCTTAAAAATACACTTTTTAAAATATACACTAATAAATAGTGCCTTATCCATTGAAATGGGGTCCGCCTATCTCAAACGTATGAGAAAAGGAATCTCCCACTTTTCTAGATAGCAATAAAACTATCTCCCTGAATCCGGTGGTGAAATTAGGATTTGCCGCTTTTTCTAGTTGAAAGGATCTAAACCTTCCCAAAGTTTCAAACGTATTTTCTTCTTTTGGAGGTTCATTTGGTCGAAGAATAGCCTCAAAAAATACCTGCAATTCAAGAATCCTACTTGGCATATCATTTAAATTAATAATATTTTATTGAGCATTCTCAAATAAGTTCTTTAATTTGATGCACCGCTCCATTGAAACTGGTGAGAAATTATTGGCGGGAGTGTACATTTCCTTAAACAATTGTGAAAATTGTTCTTCTACTGTTCGGATGAACACCTTTGATTATGTTCATTTACGAGGTGTAAGGGATCTCGGCTATGAATTCTTGAATCAAGGCGAGTGAAGTAAAGGCTTCATTGCATATGCTCTCATAATGGATCATAGAATCCTCAAGAAGCGTCTTCCTTGATTTGAGATGCAGACACCAAAGAAAATGTGTCCCTCGATGTTCAAATTCAAGAATTCCTTCAATGGCTAAAACTAAGGATTCCATACTCATCATCTCCTATAGACTAGGCAATATCTCATCCAAATTTGATATATTAGAAACAAAAGTTTCCTTGAAAGAAATAATTGGATCAAGATACGCACTGACATCTTCATGGAGCTTAACCATTGTTTTGATTGTCCCTTGGCCTAAAACAAGAATCTCTGAAAGCCAAGTTTTAGTGACATGGCCCAATGTGTTTATTTATTTTGACAAATTGAGAATTTATTCATCGGGGGCAGCCACCGCATCGTGTAATCGGGAAAGTGGATGATATGGGATTTATTAGATGTTGAACATATTCCACCACTTGATTCTTTTCAAAGCGTTGAGTGAGAGTTCGAGACTTATATTTCTCAAGTCTCTTTAAAGACGATATCAATTGAATCTCGAGCCATTGCCATGTCACTTTCTAATGTGGACCTCCCAAGTCCAAGTCTAGAAACTTCGTAATCAGAAAGTGTCATGGCATCACATTCCTTATCCACTTGTGGGATGTCAAGATCTGCAAATCTGTTTCTGTCATTATCCACCATTATTCGAGAAAGCACCTTAGGATTCTTGGGAATGACATCATTCAAAAGTTTGAAAAGGGAATAAAAATCAATTTCAATTGCCTTGACAACCCTCTTCCTTTTCTTAACCTCAAAATCATCCATGGAAGGAGTATCATTCACTACTTCCGCATACAAAATCCTAGATCTCGAAGAAATATTCTCATTTTTTTTGACATCATGAGATCCTACAAGAATCCTTTCCACAAACTTGATTTGAGGAGAAATAACCTCAATATCCACCTCCTGATCATTTGGGAGATTTTTGGAAATTTCTTCACGAACTGCATGCTCCAAAGTGTTTGATATTTGGACTACCCGCACCTGAGTGGATGCTTGTGCAAAGCATGGCTGAGGATCGTTTGTCACAAGCTTTTGAGAACTACTAACAATGTGAGTAGAAGAATCTCTATGTGAAGTAGAAAATCCTAATACACATTCTCTTCCATCACTAGGGCTAGGGCCTTTAGATTTTTCTCCTTGTGACACATTATTTGGCGAAGTGGATTTTGGCAACCACTCCTTTCTTGCTTGGTGTGTATGATTAGAAGTTACGGAGGTTGATCGAGAAGGGGCTTTGGTTGAATGAAGACCTCCTCGAGTTGGCAATTTTTGTGATCCTGAAGTATGATCTTGAATGGATTAGAACTTAGCTAGTTCTCTGTTGTACCAAGATATGCTTCTTTTAAGAATCGGTTGATTCTTGATATCAAGAGAAAATTCATCTCTTTTGGTCCAGTCAATTTGAGGCAACGGGGTAAAAGCAACTGCATCATATGAAGGATCAATAACATCTTCATCATCATTTACGAATGAATCTGGAGGGTTCTTAATGGGAAAGGCCTTGATATGAGAAAGTGTTAGGTGAGAAAACTTTCATCTTCTTACTTCATGTTCGTCTGAACACGCAGCCCATAAATCTTCCATGGTAGGGTTATGTTGATACTTTTCTCCAAGAATCTTCTGTATATATCCATTGATATCAAACTGGGCTCTCTTCACATATGGATGAATTATGATGAGGGTGAACCCTTTTTCCATGAGTTGTGCATTGAAAATATTTGGACATTGGTATTCCCGATTTGGATTGGGAAATGAATTCAGAAGCAGTGCTTCTCACTGAGAAGATAGTGAACTTGGAATAGTTATCGCGTAAGCTCCATTAATGCCCATTTATCACTGACGTACTTAGGAAGCTTCCATGGAGTACCCACAAATCCACTCACGCGAATGTAGGAAAAGGATGAAAATTGAATAAACCAGGTTCCCCATTGGGAAATGACATTCATGGCTTCTTTAGAAAATATTTCCTCTGTATTCCGATTTAGGTTCCGAATCACGTGGAAGGTGAATGCATCGTTGACTCTTCTAAAATGGTGAGAGCTATTTTTGAAACTTAGTTGCGGATAGTAATGGAAGACACTATTTGATGGCCCCATGACTCCTCTTGTTTTGAGTCCAGAAAATAGCTTTCTTCTTGCTACTACATAAGTCGATATGATGTCATGTAGAAGCATCCAGTCATCTTAACTTCTATCAATTGTTTGTGAAGGGTATTACTGATAATGGTGGCCCAATCCACAAACTCTTTCTTGGCAAGGATGATACAGATAAACTGATACATCCATGGGTGGAAAATCCTAGCAGAGGGTAAACTAAAAACTCGACTTAGGAGAGTAATCATGTCCCTGATTTCTTCCACGAACTCAATGCGGTACGTTCTTTGGGAATCCGGTCAATTCGAGGCCTCTTAGTCACTAACCAGTTGTTACTAACCATCTTGCTCCATCTCGGGGTTATTCGTCCCAAAATTCTTTTATTGATTGGCGAGTGATATCTGTATTCTCGTGAAAGTCGGGTATGCCGAGCAATTCCTCAATGTGCTCTTGTGTGATTAAGAGGAAAGGATTGCAATTATCTTTAAAAATTCCTCGCCTCTCAGGATCATAATGCTCCGCACAAGTGATAACCATCTCTGGACACCGCACCGAGATAGGCAATCGCTTTGCTTGAGGTAGACCACTATGATAAAGCGTTTATGAGAATATGGTTTTGCCTTCGTTTTCACCCATTCACAGAATTGTTGCACATTGATGTGACCCATATTTGTATCAGTGATACTGTCATATGCTGACTTAATGGAAATGGGAGGGATGATTCCTTGGAATTCATACTTGAGCGCAGATTTGTTCGATTTCTCCACTGGCTTCTTCGCTCTTCCTACAGATTTGTTAGATTTTTTGGCCATTATGAATTTCATAGAAAAATGACTCAGGCACACAAAATAACGCAAGCAAGGTCGAGTCTCAAACTCTGAAACCCCTGTCAATGTAAGAAAAATATGACTCGCTTTAATATTATTTATTATTATTATTTTTTAAAAATAATAATAATCAGTCCCGGTTATAATTTTTTTTTTTTTTAAATGTCAATACATCACACCGAGACTAGGCTCGGATTTCAATTCTGGAAACAACGATAATATATATTTTTAAAAATAATTAAAATCTCTTGATTTTAATATTTCGCATGGATTGATTTAATTTATTTTTTTATTATTAATCCGAGTAAGTTTTCCCTTGCATGTGTGAACTTGCATGTGATTGGAATCTATCTTCTTGGCTGCGTGGAGAATGTTTAGATTGTCCTCTTTTGCGTGGAGATTAGCTTTTACTGTTGCATGGAGTCTCACTTTTGGCACTGTTCTCCTACTTCTTCACACCCCTGCGTGGTCTCTTGGACTGGTTTGATTCTTGCGCCCTCTTGTTTCTTGGAGATGCTTTGCATAAAACAAAATGTCCCTTTTTTGGACTGTTGTCCCTCCTTCCTTTTGGTAATGCGTGGCCTTTGGTGTAGAAACAACTATGCGTGGATTACTTGCTGCCTTCTCCCCTGCATGCGTGAGCTATGCCTTCTCCATTTTAGACTGTTCTCTTTACCAATGCATGGTCTTTTATTTTTGGATTGTTTTATGCTCTTACCTGAAGATTTGTTTGGACTATTGCTTCTCAAAACCTGCTGCGTGGAGATTAACTTTGACTCTTGTGTGGAAAATTGCTTCTTTAGTTTTGGCAATGTTCTTTTGCCAATGCATGGAAAACATTACTTTGTATTTTCTTTATTTAAAAACTTGCGTGGCTTTTTTTTTTGGACTATCCTCCTTTAGCTCATGTGTGTGGGATTTTCTTTTTATGGCTGTGTTTTGGACTGTGCATGAATGATTTGACTCCTTTGCATTATGTTTGGCCAATGTTATCCTCTTTGGCTGCGTGGAAGTTGTTATCTTTCACCTTTGCGTGGATAATCTTGTGTCTCCTCCTTTCCTATTTACCAATTGGTGGAAAGTTTGTTTCAATTGATGTGTTGCCTTGACCAATGCATGGCCAATTTGCTATTCCTAGGCTCTCTTCTAAGGAAATGTGGGTTTGCCTCTCACACGTGGCCTTTGCTGCCTTCTCCTTTGTGTCAACTGGTTTGGATATATTTCCTTGTGCAAATGTGGATTTTGAATAAGTGGAAAGCTTTGTTATTATCTTTTCATTGATGCATCAAAACAAAACTTGGTCCGCCTACTTCTTCACAATGGCGTTCACAATAAACTAGTATTGTTTGAGGGATGTGATACAAATATTATTCTGTTTCTTTAGAAGAAATAAGAAGCAACTTGGAAAGCTTCACATGAATCTTTCCAATGATTTTGACGGAGGAATTTATGAGGATTAATCCAACTTCCCTTCTTCCCGGGTAGTGGAATTAATTATCAGGGGGAAATGGGGAAAACAATGGCCAATTTCCAAATGTGAAATGGCAAAGCGGACTGACTATCCCCATTTTATTTCCCGTGTGGGAAATCAGGATATTTTTTGCCCATTTGCCAATTCATTAATTTGGCAATCGGGGGAAGAAATCCCACAAGCGGGGATTTAAAACAATTTTGCTAGGAAAGGGGAAATCCGAGCCCGAGAAGCCAATTTGGCATCCCAACAAAGTGGGAAGCGAGAAGCTTATTTTTCCCCCGACAATTAAAATGAAACTTGTCAAATGAAATTTTAATTAATTAAATACTCCAAGGTTATTAAAAATTAATTTTATCAAACAAAGAGTAATTAATTAATTAATATTTAACGCAGTTTAAGACTTGGCGGGAGGAGTTCTCACCTGAAATGGACGAAACAAAGACCGGAACGATCACAAAAATGAGACGATCGTGATAAACCACGCAAAGTAACACTTTTGAAAAATTTCAAAATTTCCATTTTTTTATTAATTAATTTTGCAAAGTCAAAATTAGTTGATAATAGAACCATAAAGACCCCTATAAACACCCCTTCAAGGTTCCTTTATTCACTATTCTATGAAAATTTCTAGTGCTCTGAGCTCTCCAATCTTCAAACTTCTCCCAAATTTCAGCAATGGCCAAAGCACTACATCTATTCCTACACCCAAATTTCAATACAAAAACCTCATGTGCCCATAGATTGTAGCTCTACTAAGAGCAAAAGACGCACAAAAGGATTGGCTCGAAAACTCATAATTTACCGGGCTTGTGGACATGCCCCAATTTGATACTAATACTTCAGTCCTTGATTACCTTCTTGCCTCTTACAACGAGAGTGATGGTAAATTTTTATTCTCCTCGTGCATCCAAGACGTCATCAAATTTCTTTCTCAATTGAACCCGAGGATGTACATCGGTTAACAGGTTTACCATTCAAAAATAAGTCGGTTGTTACTACAAAGGCTATCCTTACAGACGAAGACAAAAAGTTTTGGAGTCTCATTACAATGTACAAGTTGATGGTAAGTTTATTATTTTCAAATGTTTTTTTCTTAACATTACTGGACCACCCAAGGCTCTAACATTTCTTGTCTATTATTGTAGCTCCTCTTAATCGTTCATCAAGAGGCTTTCTTATACAAGGTATTACAAACAAATTCTTTATTGCAGTTGCGTTACTTTTTCAGTCGGGATTGTATTATAGGGCAAATTTGTAGACATTCCGTGTTGGGCAGTTCAATATTTATTGCAGACACTAGTAGGGCAATAATTCTATTGGTGTAATTATTTTTCCAACAGAATAAGAACAGATATCTCCCATGCTCGCAAAGCCAATCAATATGATAAATCTAGGACCGTATTCTCTTGTTGTAATTATATTCTTGCTTTTTATTATGAACCATACTACAAAATTCTGCAAGATAAAATTCCAACTGCAATCAATGATTAAATGATTGGTCTTAGTCGAAAGAACAAAAGGTACTTGATTACTTTCTTTTATCATTTACTTGTTATAAAGATTTCAAATTCAACATTTTTGAATAAAATAAGAATTATAAGATTTTATTTTGCAGAGAAAAATTATAGTTGCGACATCTCATAAGGAGGCAATTGCTATAGGTAAAGCCCCTCTAGAGGTCTCTGTTGATTCTGACATGGATTCAGTAAAATCAACACCAGTAAGACCTCCTCGTCAAAAGCAACCTCGAGGGTCGATATGCACATCATGTTTACCATCACATTTAACTTCAGGTATGAAGTTATTTTTTTATAAATAACTAATTCAAACAATTAATATAGATTATGTATGTACTACTGTATTTTAATATTTCCACTATTCTTTTCTACATTTATTGTATTTAGAAACTACATAGTTTGATGATGAAGATCAAACTCATTCAGGTGTGATGATCGAAATGTCACAATTGTGTCTCTGTCTATGCAAGGCATATTGTAATGTATAATATTTAGGATGTTTTGTTTCCTTACAATTTTTAAGCATTTACAAATCCCAAACGTAATATTCTAACAATTTGTTGTTTGCTTCATGAAGGTAATACAACTTCTGGGCACATCCCTATTGCAAGGAGGCCACCAATACCTCCAACACATCCATTCCAAACAAAAAGAAGAACTTCATGAAAGAATATAAGGTTTCCTGTAGAGTCAACAGGAACAGTTCATCCTACCACATAATTTCTGGACTATCACTAGGTGGTGTTTTAAGTGTAATAGACACATATTTTCAACAACATCGCCCTTAACGAGGAGTATTTGAGCTTTGAAAGTGGTGATGTAGACAAGGGTAACTATTTTGACACCCACGATATGATTCAATCTACTCTACCTCAACCACAAAAAAATGTGCATGTAATACAGGGAAATGACTCTCCTCCTCCAACAAATGCTCCACAAACAAATGATGAAAAGACACATTTTATATTAGAAAATTTTATATTAGATAGTATGGGGGCAACAATTCAAGAGGTTGTAATGTCTGATGTGGATTTGGTGCAGTCTTGGGAGAGGAGAGCTAAAATTTTGATAAAATAAATAAATACACGATACCATAATCACGCTCAAAGGCATTCATTGTTCACTGCCATAGAGAGCCAACCAACATGGTAGGATGTTTTGCTAAACAAATCTCAGTCGAGATACTATTTCATATAGTAATGATTACAATGATGAAATTATAGACATAATGCTAAATAGGTTGGAGAATCTCAATGTTGAAGCACATGCTTACTACAATAAATGGGCTAAAGACAAGACAAATGTTTTAATAGCAAATGCTGAAAAAAAAAAAATTTGTTGTGAGTGGGCTTTTAGTTTTACATGCAAAATCCTAATATTACAAGCACTGCAATTTTTTTTTTCATTTTATCTAATAGACTAAAAATTTAATATTTCTTTTACAGGAAAAATATGAAAATTTAAAGAAAGAAGCAATTGTATTGAAGCACATTTGAAGAATGCCTGCAAAAGCCTGAATTCATTTGTACAGTTGAAGGAAAAACTCATTGTTATAAATAAACAAAATAATACATTGAGAAGGATAATAAAGGAGCATAAGATGGATCCAGAAGTCTTACTGAAGGAAAATATAGACGTAGATGCAACACTTTTGTCTGTAGGAGATGTAGCGAGGGAGGAGCTGAATATTCTAGAAAATATCAATACCACAACATGAGATCTGTAGGCATCAGGAGTTATAACAGATAGCTTTGTACATATGCAATGATTCCTCCACCTCTAATGCAAGAAAAAGAACAAGCCTCACCTGCAACATAAAATAAGATATGTTAGTAAAGTTCACCATGTGACAGGTGTGTTGTCACAATTCCGACATTGGCGTAGGAATTAAAAGATAGTGGCCAGCCCTTTTTAGTTTTTATTCCATGTGGCAGATGTAAGGACAACTATGATTTTGAATCATAGGCAGAAAAGAGGATGACCTCGTAATGTGTCCTTATATGACAAAACTTGTTCGAAAGCTTTGATATGTTATGACAACCCCCTTTTGGAATTATATTGGCCGACAATGCTTTATGAATTTGTAATTTTCTTCATAAAGTAATCCACCACATGAGAGATCGATTTCAAAAGAACTTTGGAAATTAGAATTGTACAATGTTACTATATGTTGTTAATACAAACTATGTTTCTTTTTTATTGTTTACATAAATGTTGCTTAAATTTACTTGATTTTGTTTCTTTAAAATATTTACGTTTCTAATTTCTTGTAGATGTAAAAAAATCAATTAACGAAATAAAAGACAAATGTGTCCTTGTTTCAGTTTTAATTTGAAAACCAAATATAAAACACAAATGGGATAATTGAAACATATAATGACATTGTTCCAATGGAAAAGTTGTAATCTCTGTATGAAATAAATCAATACTTATTACATAACATTATTGTAATGAAATCTATGTGAATTGGAACAATCCTGGAGCAACGCTTTCATTTGTGTCTTGGAAATCAACTATAGCATGATCTATGGATGTGTCTCAATCCCCTAGGTTAGGAAGAATATTACTAACTCCTCTTCTTTCTACTAGTGAATTCCACAATGTCAGTGCTCTATCATAAGGAAAATACTCCACTAAGTAACGTGAAACATACAATCTGAGACAACTTTCTAGATTCCTATCCAATTTGTTTCAAAATTTTGACTTTAAAAAGGATAGTGCATTGAAAACCCTCTCATCTTCCACAGAACCCAGAATCATTGTTTGACAGAGCTCATACAACTTAATATACTTGCTCAAATATTCACTTAGAATACTACTGGAACAAATATCCTTCCAAATCCTTTTCATGGCACCGTAATCCTGTGGGTTTTGTAGAAGTTGAACTTGTCATATCATAGTATTAGAAAAATCCATTGACTATGAACTAAGTAGTTTTCTTTTCAAAATACCTTCTAAAGAAACTCCATTTATCTCTTCAGTCTTAGAGAAATGATCAGTTAGATCACCCATGTTTTTGATAAATAAAGGACTGATAGATGTATAAGGTTTTCCCTTGAAAAATTCCAAAACTGCAGATTTACAACTCCCATTGCTTCAAGTATTTTATCATTTTTGAATCTTTCTTGGATCTCTTTAGCTAACGATTTAGAGATCTTTCTCAACTTATTCCTAGTTTCCATTAATACTGCATCATATAAATTTTGTGTCACTCGTACTTCTTCTATTTCTGAGTTAGCCATATCAACTCTTTTTTGGAACGTATGAAGTGGAATCTCTCTTCCATGTGTTGTTATACACAGATGATCATGTATATTGTACTTTAAGAAGCACTTGGAATTTTTCAAATCTGTCAATGCATTCCAGTTTTCAAAAGTAGCACCTTGAAAACTCCCATCATAAATATATAAACTTTCTAGACTCCAACAAACACGTCTTCTGAGTCTTATGAAGTCTGTAATGTAGAAAGACCGATCTTGTGCATGCTTTGTTAAAATATTAAGCTCCCTCAACATGGGAAAAATACTGCAAAGTGTGAGTAAAGTTTCTATGTCAGTTAGATGACACAATAGATCTTTATCTTTATCTACATCCTTGCGGTATTCAAACATAAATCCTATGAGTGAAGGATATTCATCAAATATTCTCGCATGTAAGTTCATACATAGATATCCATCTCGTATCTACATCTTTGAAAAAAAAAATTCCCTTTGTCAGTCCAATAGATTTTTTTTGAAATTCTAAAAATCTCTTCGGACTGCTAGAATAATAGGCATGTAGATCACATATCAATTCCTCCACTTTAGCTACATTTTCAAATGTGCTCACAATTTTGTAGGCGAGATTCATTATATGAGCTATGCAGTGGACAACAACCATATACAGAGAAATAGTTATCTGAAGTCTAACACACAGAACATTTCGGCTTCCGCATTATAGTTGAACCATTGGTTCCGACACAAACTAATTTTGTTGCAATGGAAAAGTAATTCATTTCGACGATATCCTTCAGATTTGACACCACCAATTTATATATATTTGTAATTGCAATTCTTAGTCATTTTATGAATTGCTAAGAGGTGTGGAGTCCTTATTTCATTAGCAAATGTGTAAACATGAATACATATCCATGAAGTATTATTGACTGCAGTAACCTCATCTAATGAAAGGGAAATATACTTTTCCTTTTGAACACACAGTTTTAGATCCTCCTTTTCTACCATAGATAGACATTTTACAATCTCCTAGCCACTGGTATCTGACCAATGAGATTGAGGAACATTCTTTAGACCAATAACTTGATACAACATTTTATTTTCTCTGAAATTTGACATTGGTCTTCCCCTTTTCATTATATGAAATATGGTAGCAAATTGAATACCCTTTGCTTGCATTTCTACCTCCATAGCTTTGCTCAATCTGGCTACTATGGTCCCACCTTTTTCATTTATATATTTGATACATTTTTGTTCCTTTTCATACTCTTCTGCGTATTTGACATGTAGACAATCTTTTGCATCTTTCCATTTATGTGTTCTAACTATGTTGCCATCCTTTAGCTTTTGGGAAATGTATATTTTCCCATAGTGCTTTTCAATTGTGTCCAGTTTGAGCTGCATCATGTGATCCTTCCCTATTTCCAACCACATATTTTGCATTGACATTGTGTTGGAACATCATTACAATTTTTAGTGTACAGGTTCAATAAAAGGATATTTTGCAACCCATTCGAACTGGAATTTCCTTCCAATTGTCTAGTTTGCCCTCTTTCTTTTGACATATTTTCTTTTTTTTTTTCTTGGGATTTAACTCCTGCATCTGAGCTGTCAGCAAGAATATTTTGATTCTCATGTCTCCTTTTTTGGAAATAGAACTTGGAGTAGAAGCTTCCTCTAGTGGTGTACTTTGAGAATTTGATGAATTTTCTTGTACTTCTATGTCAAGGGACAGAATATTTTCCTCAACATTTAATGGATCATCGATATATTTAAATTGATTATTCTGTGAAGGTATTTATGAAACATCTACATATAATTCTATAAAAATTTTACTTATATAATATTAATTTTATCTACGATTAAAGTTTTACAGAGTACAAAAAAGAGTTCCAAGAACAATATGATAAACATAGTTATTAAATTCTGGAAGATTAAATAACCAATAAATAACACGTGCCACATACCGATATTTTTAGCTGATGTAGAAACCGACTTCATTTTTGTGATTTTCCAAAATAGCCAAGCAAAGTATTTGCACCCTTTTTTGAACTGGCTGAATTTGTAATCTTCTTGCCCTAATTTCTAGTATCCATGACTGCTTACTACTTAGGCCCTTAGGGGCGGATCTTATGTTCGAAGGATTTGACAATAGACGGTTTAAGGTTAGATGGTATTGGTTGGATAGTAAAGGGTTAGATGGAAAAGGGTTGGATGACTGAGTCATTGAATGGTTTGATAGATCATGAATGAGGGGTTAGACGCCTAATTTATTGGATGGCTTAAGCCTTAGGGGTACACGGCTCAGGGTTGGATGACTAAGGGGTTGGATGGCTCGGGGTTGGATGGATAATAGTTAGATGACTAATGGGTTGGATGGCTAGGGGTTGACCATTGGACAGTCGGGGTTGGACGGCTAGGGGTTGGATGGCTAGGGGTTGGATGGATCAGATTTGGATGGATCGATTTAGATGGCTCGGGGTTGGATGGATCATAGTTGGTCGAATTAGAGTTGGATGGATCAGAGTTGGACGGATCGGTGTTGGACGGATCAGTGTTGGGTGGATCAAAGTTGGATGGCTAAGAGGTTGGATGGCTCAGATTTTAGAGTTAGACGGGTTAGGGTTGGATGGCTCAGGTTTGGACGACTCAAATTTGGATGGCTTGTGGTTGGATGACTCAAATTTCAGTGTTGGCGGTTCAGATTTTCTTATGTTTACTTTGGCGAATATGCACACAATATGATTTGAAATGGTGGTGAATTACATTCATAAGCTCTTATATATGTGTAAAATATAGGTGAAACAAATAGTATAAGGGACATGTCGGTCGAATTTTTCAGTGAATAAGTTGGTTGCGAACCACATAATATTCACCAATTCAAATTTCCATAATCCTCGATTTTTGCAAGTTTACGAAAATTCGCCACTAAAATTTTCCCTGCTCCACCACTTTTTCTTGGTAGTGAGAATTATACATCATGGTATGCTTCTATGAAATGTTAATTTGCTCATGAGGTAATTTCTCACTTCTTGTATGGGGGTTCTGTACCCACTAATCTGTCTCATCTTGAATACTACCTCGACAAGTGCAACCATGTTTTTGGTCAAATGATGTTGCATGTCTCCAAACCTCTCCGCTTTCATGTGGCGACTCGAGATCCTCCTCACAACATCTAGAACATATTTCACTCCTCATTTGGATACCCTTAAAATAGTGTTGTTCTTTCTTTTGGTGATATAATTGTATCCTCTTCTTCTTCATGCGATGACAATTTTGTTGACACAGACTAGCTTATTTCTATCCCACGATAATGAGGATTGTGCTTTAGCTCGATGACGAGAGTACTCCGAGGGCTCCTCTCCTCCTCTTGGCCACATTCTAGAGTATGTCAACACTCCTCTTTTCCCATTAGACATCGGGTAGTCTTGTTCTTAGCCTCATGGCATCATTTCATATTTCTCCTTTCCACTTCTAGTGTGCAAGGCCCTTTCCACTCCTCCTTTAGTTGATGATTCATACCTATCAGACATCACTCTTCTATTTATCGAACCACCCTCTTGGGATGAGTATTTTTCATACCTTCATCATATCTTCACAATGCCTAATTTTGATGTAGTACAGGGAGTTTCTCATCCTTCTACAGGTGTTTCAGAGGATTCCTTCATCTCCTTTGTTGGGAGTGCCCCTTTTGGGACTCTTATCACTTCCACTTTTTAGAGATCATCATTAATCCACCCTTTCTTATGGATCCTCTTTTTATTGTGGGGGTTGTTGCATTGCCTTCACTTCACTTGGGCATCCTTTCGGCGGATGTTCCTCTTTTATACTATGACAGTTCTACACTCGTGGCATTACCTTCAATTCTTATTCACTCATTTGTTAGACCTATGTCACACTTAAGTGAACTAGATTCATATTTCTTCATATTGATGCCTTCGGTTTCCTTGGGGAGTGGGTGGGATTCCAAAGTATTCCATTTTTATCCTTCCTAAGAGCAGGCACAATGTTTGATGTGGGTGGTTCTTCTTCAATCCATTGGTTAAGGATCACATCATTGACACTCTTCTTGGAGACTTCCTAGAGTTGTAGAGTTCAGATCCAGCCATGGCTTCACATATTTTATAGTCCATCTTGTCTCCTTCCTCTTCTCTCTTCTTCTTCTTCTTCTAGAGAGATTTCCATTTGTACATGGGTAATTTGTTAGGCTTTAGTTGTTGAGACCCATTTGAGGCATCTTTCTTAGATTGCTAGGGAGTTTTCTATCTCTTTTTGTGGATTTTTTTCCCATTGGATTTTCCTCCGCTACTTGATATCCTTATTATTCATGGGCACCTCATCAAGCTTTATTTCTAGGACCCATTTCTCTATTTTGACTTGCCACCTCATCCTAAGTTACAATGAAGGGGGTGTTGGTGTGTGTACTTATCCACATCACGTGGTGAGTCATCCCACTTAGGTGAGGTCATAGATATTATGTGTCATAGGGTTATGAAATATTTTGTTACGTCATAAGTGTCGAGTGCATTATATGGGTGTTACTTTCTATTTTAGGAATGTAACTCCACGACTCCACTTGAGGAGGTATGATTACATGCACTAGGGGTTATACAACTCCACCTATTTTTACCCCTTCCTTCTTTCAGATCTATGAGATGGTGGAATGAGTGACCATTTCCCTTTTCTTTTCATGCACATTTCATGGTTGATAGTTTTCTCCCCCATGGAACTTTGGCATGCTTCTGGAGAGCAACTCGGTTGATGTTAGCATTATCCCGCATGATCCTCGTGTTATCGCATTTTCAATTTCTTCATCATTTCCCCCCTTACCGTGTACCTTTGGTTTCTTGGCCATAACTTTCTACTAGGATCTCCAAATTACATGAGAATATATTTTTGTTCACTTCGTCTCTGCAAAGGATACATTTTACGATGAAGAAACAAAAAAGACATTTTTAAGGGAGAACCATAGAAACCCAAGATTTATAGGGAGAAATTTATATTTCTCGTTTCAATCTCCCAACCACATAACCTACCTACAATAAATATTCGACACTTCTCATGCCCTCACCCACATAATTTGATGACGTGTATCGGAAGCAACGATGACTTGTATGCGCAGGAGTAATGACATCAAATATGGTGGGCAAAAATTTCATTTCACTCATCTACCAATTCAAATTCAAATTTCCCCCTTTATCTATCTCTTTCTCCCTCTTTGATACTTTACATATGTAAGTGCTTATGCACCAAAAGGGTTCTTTTCTATTGATTTGGAAGTTATACCTTGGAGCTCTCAAATACCTCTGTAACTCAAAATTTGGCAAGAATTCAGAATCTCTGCTTTGTAAATGTAAATGGATATTTTCTAAGTAATACAAATGTGGTTTACCCATTTGAATGCATTTGTATTTGATGAGGATGTTTTTCCCTCATGTTTTCCTTGATTCTTATTCATTTATCTCCTTTAGAAATATGTGTTTTCCTTAGATTCTTGTGTGTGTGGTTTTCCCTGTGTCTCTTAAAGGTCATAATTGATCCCTATTCTAGGAGGAGGGGTGGAAAAAATTCTGTTAGGAGGTGAAAGAGACCTTTGAACTAATATTTCTCTTATTCTTATAGGTGAGAGTTACAAATATTTAAAATATTCTCCTCTTGTTATGCTATGTCTTGTTTATTTCCTTCTCATGAAAATGGGTATGGGACTGCTTGAAAATAATATATATGAACTTCACAGTCATCATATGTGTAGAAAGATACCTCCAAAGGCTGAAATCCACTAAGATACACACCAATATTAGGGACAAAAGACCAAAAGTGAGCTGTAAGTGACTCAAACAATACCTCCGGTTGTGCCAAAAATTATTGTCACCTGAGATTACACCCTTTTTTGAGACCAAACTTAGCACCTCGAAGAAACATTGAAAGACCTCCAAAGTGTGGGGAAATAACACCTTTGAGGTCAATCCTAGAGAAGGTTGACTCCTTATATCCTAGCTCACTATGACTAACTAACCAACATTACGCTCATCGCTTACTAATTTTATCGTGAGTATTTCAATGGAACACGGTTGAGAGAGAGAAATGTTGAAAATAAAGAAAGGTAATGCACCAAACTAGAAAATGGTTTGATTATGGTTCTAGGGACATAGATATAACAATACATGCAAAGATATAAGACAATTCACATAGAAATTTCAAATAAATAAATAGAATAAGACTAAAGATCGACAAGAGGACTAAAATATTCACATTAAATACTAATGCATTCAAAGGAAATAGATCACACTTGCATAAAATATCAATAACTTATCCATTTACAAGCTAACAAAATCGAGGTGCATGAAATAGGTGCATTACATAGGTTTGTGAGAAAAGTTTCGAGCTCAAAAGGGCTTAGCTCCTAGACTTAGTAGAAAAATGATGAACGAACCCTTTGCATGTGCCTTCACACTTACATTTATAGAAATTTGAGAGAGAGGAAGAAGGGACATATCACATCCAATGATGAATGAACTAAACCACCCCATCACCACCAAGGACCAATCACCATTGATTTTGTAGGATAGGTATGGACTCATAACGTTGCTCTAAATGTACGCCATCGAATTTCCAAAGTGTAGGAGGATGTCATCGTTCAAAATTTAATTCGATTGTTGGAGTGGTTGAGCACTTGGTCCGAATTAGGCATGACTTTTCTTCTGCAGATTTTTTTATTGTTTAACGAACCTTTGGTTACCCATGGTTTCATTCTCACCTCCACTTTTATTTGCACATAATTTCTAACTCTGCAATTCTTTTCACCATCTATGGTCTCGCTGCTCGTTCTTCATCCTGTAGAGTATATTACATTCCACAACATTTTCCTTGCATCATAGACTCTTTGTTCTGCGACTTTTGTATTTGCCCTATACCACATAATCTGGATTTACTTTGTTCCACGAACTTTTAAACATACATGGGATTTTCATCAAATATAACCTTTTAACACTCTCGCGCTTCATTTTCTTTCTCCATAGTGTTGCATGGTCTTTTTCATTGTTCGCGGGATATCCTTCCACATTTATGTTCCTTTTTTACACAAGTTTTGTAAACCTATGATACACTACATTCTCTTATTTCCGTGGAACATTGTGCTCATCCATTCCTTTGTTCCATGGATTTTCTAGTAAGAGCTACTTAAGTCTTTAACTTGAATGAAGTTGTCTAAATGGCATGGGTGCTATTTTGGAAAACAATTCCAACCGGAAACAATCCACAAAATCGACATCTAAAATTACACAAACTAACTATAGATATCAAGGATGTGCTAAACGACATGGCCTTCCTTTCACATATGTCCCCAAAGTCCGCTCCTTGATGCCTTGCATATTTTGCTTCCTTTCTCATTTTAATGCATCTCAAAGATGGCTCTAGGTATATATGTCAAATTCGGAAAAATAGAAGAGGTGCACCTACAAGTGTCCCAACATTTCTCCTCACGTTAAACATTTACAACTCCCATCCGTAGATAGCTCCTCCAACTCTTCTAGTTCCTTTTCTATTTCTCATTCCATATCAACATTTATGATTGTTAGTTCTAGCTATATTTTTTAAATATTATTAATGTGTAGATAAATCTCAATGTTTTTTAACAAAAGTAGGGGGAGGACTCGGGCCTTGTGCATTACCTAGTACTCGAGAAGGTAGTTGTAAATATAACGCCAAAATATAAAACCCAACAATTGATTATTAAAACCCCAAAATCAAATGAAAATTTATTAATATTAGTATATAAAGTTATCATTTCTGCAGTGCAACTCAATGCCCCCTATTATTACACTATATGATCTCATATTTTTTTAAAAAGGACTTCCAACAATATAAATACTAAAGAATAGATGTTATCTAAAATATGTAAGACATATTTATATCAGGTGTAAATGTAGAACCAACATGTCAACATCATTTCAATCACTAGTGATATTATTAAAATTGAAAAACCCATTTACAAGTTTGAAAAGATCAAATCATCTTTATCAAAGGTACTTGCATTAACATAAATAGAAGATTTTTTTTAAATATTAAGTACAAAATCTACTGCAATAGAAGCATAAATTAATTATTTTCAAATACATATCCCCAAACAAGCATCCCCCTTGCCGCCACTTTCCATCCCAACTGCTGTAATAATTGCACATTGACAAAAAAATACATAGCCTTGTAAGGCTCAAGAAACTGAATAAAAATGCATTTAATGGAGAAGAATACATATTCAAATTGAAATTCAAATTTAGCCATTGGATTTAAAATCTCATGATTCAAAATACAATTTGACCATTGGATTGAAAATATCATAACTCAATCCACAACTAGCCATCTCAACCAATCACAAATAAGCACAAAAAACACTTCAAACTTTCTTATAAATTCATTTCATCAATTCACATTTCACATTTTATTGCTTTGACTCAATTCGCCACCGAACCGAAGTCTCCACAAGTATTTTTCAATTTAACACTGCAAATTGTAAGTTATTTTAATATTGTATCTATTTTTATTTTTTTGATAAAAGGTGAAAAAGGGTTAAGGGGACCCTACCCCATACAATAGGAGGAGAAAAAGATGACACAATGAAGACCAAACGAAGTTGCCTCTACCAGTGGTGAAAAGATAAACCAACAAGTTGAAACATGAAAAAGAAACTAACAGCAAAAGTATAAACTATCTCAAACTTTTAACCCCTTCCCTTTGGATCTTAAGTGCATCTTGAGGGGTGAGATATCCCTTTTCTTCTTCCTGCTCACACAACAGTCCAAGCCTTAGAAGTATTTGGATTTACATTTTCAATATGGGTTGGAGTCAAAACATCTGTCTGTTCCTTGAGATTAAGAGGCTCAGAAAAAACAGCCTCCTTTTCTGGATCATTCAAAATCATAGGGTCGGAATCCGAGTCACCTTCTGAAGTATCATTCACCACTAAGTGTCTTGGATTAAAATTCTTCCACCATGAGCTATTCCTTTTAGCATGCTTCCTAATCACGTGACAATTTGAAGCTAGATGGCCAAGAGAAAAGCAATTTCTACATCGAAAGGAAACCCTTCATAGTCTATATTTTGTAACCATGTTCGATCCTCCACTTTGAGTTCAATAGCAGCAGGGAAATCAATGTAATATCCATATCAACCAAGATTCTAGCATACGTTGTGTGCTCAAAATCATCAGTTTTTTTATCTATAAATAAACATTTCCCTAAAGTATTGCCAATAGTTGTTAAACAACTTTCTAACCAAAATTGGAGAGGTAGATACGGAAGACGAATCCACACCGGTTTAACATGGAAGGAATCAAATCTGGGTTAAATAAAGGAAACCATGGTTTCATCATAAGCATATTGGATTCAAAATCCCAGATTTTCCCAAAAATAAAATCTCTATTTATAAATTAATAAGCAAAAGCAACAATAAAAAAACCCCGAGCACTGGGAAAAATATCCAGCAAATTTATATATTTTTTAATTTATATATACACACATTAATATTTTTCAATTTAATACTGCAAATTGAAAGTTTTGTTAATACTATATTTATTTTTATTTATATACACACACACATTAGCAGTTTGAGGTATACTCAGCATACATATATGAAGTGGGTTTACTTTGAGAATGTCAATCTATATATACACACAGAAACATTCTAAAAGTATACTCAGTATTCAGGCATGAAGTGGGTTTACTTTGAGAATGTCAGTGTATGTGTGTGTGTGGGGTGTGTGTGTGTGTGTGAATACACACACACACACATTCTGAAAGTAAACCCACTTCATATTTGTATACTAATATTTACAGAGCACCATTTATCTAATTGAATGATATTTTAAAGTGTTATGAATACTCACAATCATGTCATTTATGAGACCTACATGTTTGATTTATGTAATGTAAAATTCAAGCTACTAACCATTATAAACTCAATAACATCTTTTCGTATGCTAATAGATGTAGAAGTGAAGTATATAGAGGGTTGTAATGTAAATATGTTTGTAAATAAAACATGTTATTGAGCTCTTATTTAAGACACTATACATTTATAGCCTACACCTCAACTATCAATAGAAAAATCTCACCTTTGAAGTAAGCATAGAGTGGATCATGTACATTTTCATCAAATGGTTTTACTTTCTAGTAGAATGAAACATAGAATCAAGAGATGGTGGAATATAATGAAATATCAAATTTCCATTGCATTGTGTTAACCAAACTATATTCCAATGTTATTTCTATAAGTTTCATTGATTTGACTCAATTCTTCGTGTAAATTTGTAGGTTGTAGTTTCCATCATGAGGAGAAAACCACTTAAGAGAGAAAGGCCTGCATGTGCCAAAAAAGGGGAGAAATATTTCCACCAAGCGAAGCAGAAGAAGATGTCATTTCTATCCCAACACCTCAAGCTCCAAATGTCCAAGTTACGGGAGGGGCTTCGACCAAAAAAATCAGAATAAGAAGAGATTGGGATGAATCCACCATGAAGAATGCTATGAAGGATGTTGAAGAAAATGGATCCTCTGTAAATGCAACTACAATTAAGTGGGGTTTATCAAGCAAGCACACTTGCTTCTTGGATTATGGGTACCACCACCACCAAGAGAAAGGGACCACCCACAATTCTTACTCAAGAGGAAGAGCTTGAGTTGGTGCAATGGTGTTATGAAATGGCTGACTTGGGTCATGGAGTAGAAATCATACAACTTAAAGCATATGTGGCTTCAATTTGTGAAACTAGGTCCACCCCTTTCACAGATGGTATGCCTGGTAAGTCATGGTGGGCTGGTTTCAAAAAAAGGCACCCACAAATCAAATTGAGAACAACAGAAGGCCTTGATAGGGATAGAGCATTATGTCTAAGGCCCACAATTGTCAATTCTTTTTACTTGAATTTGTCTAATATTTATAAGGCTAACCCATATGGCCCAAGTAGAATATGGAATTGTGATGAAACAAGTTTACAAGTAGGAAGGAATTGTGGTATGAGAGTTCTTACTATAAGGGGTAGTAGAAACATCCCATACATCATCCCAAAGAGTAGGGAGTGGATTACCATATTGTGTTGTGTGAATGTTGCTGGACAAAGCATTCCTAGTTTCTATCTTTTCAAGGGGAAGAAACAATTACAAAATTACATTGTAGGTTGTGAACCTGGAGCTTGCATGGCAACACAACCTCATGCATGGATGACTAAGGAGTTGTTCATGAAATGGCTACATCACTTTGCAACATCTATACCTGGTGGTGTCTCTCCAAGCAATAGGCATTTACTTATATTTGATGGTCATGGTTCTCATGTCGCTTTAGGAACAATTCAAGAGGCAAGGAGTTTGGGGATAGATTTGTTGACATTACCAGCACACACTTCTCATAAATTGCAGCCATTGGATGTGAGTGTATTTTCTCCATTCAAAACTTACTTCAAAGAGGAGAGGCGCAAATGGACATTGCAAAAACATGGGATAGACGTCAACAGAGCAGAATTAGCTACATTGGGGAGTAAGGTGTTCCGAAGGGCCCTTTCACCTGAAAACATTAAAGCAGGATTCAAGAGAACAAGGATATGGCCTCTTAATCCAAATGCCTTGGATGAAGACATGGGACCTAGTAGAACATTTGACACATCTGTTCAAGATGAATCTTATGCAGTAGAAAACATGATGAGCCTATCTAGATCTGATTTGGAGGTGCCAAGTAGTGAGAAGCAAAATGAAGATGTTGAGATTGTGTTTAACACACAACCAAATCAAGAATTAGATGCTCAACATAATGAAAATAACCTTGGTGCCTCTGTTTATCAACAATCAACCATTGAAGTTGGAGGGAGCCAATTTGATGAGTCATTAACTTTGCCAACCCAAGATAGCCCTCCTGATTGGATGAAAGAAGTTGCTCTTAATCTTGGTGTCAACATAAACTGCAGTGATGAAGATGTCAGCCTGTCTATGCCCTCAGAACCAGCACTACTTAATGAGTCTGAATTGGTCCACTACTATGTGAACACTCAAGTTGACAAAGAGAATGATGCAACACTAGAGACAAATGAAGTGGAGGTTATAGGGGAAATTCATGATGAAACTTTTGAGAGAAACAAAGAACAAAGGACTCTTTCTAAATTCTTGAAACTCCCAATGGAAAGGGTCAAGCAGTCATCAAGGTCAATTTCTGATGCTGTAGTAAGATTGAGTAGGGAATCTCAACTCATCACTACTGATCAGTACATGGAGTTACTCATGGAGAAAGAGAAAAGGAAGAAAGAAATTGAAGAATTGAAGGAAAGAAAAACAAATGCAAGAGAGCTGCAAAGAGAATTGTTGAAAGAGAACGAAAAGATAAGGAAAAGCTAGAAAAAGAATTCATAAAGCAAACAAAAGAGCAACAAAGGTTGAAGCAACGACAAGAAAGGGAGATAAAGAAAGAGAAAACAAGGATCCAAAAGGACCAACAAAAAAAGGAAAAAGAGTTTCAGAAGGCAAAAAGGGAGTTGGAAAGGCAGAGGAGATTGAGCACTCCACTTAATCCTTTGCCTGAACAACACCCATTGCTAAGGGATTTGTTGGGTATCCATTGTCCTCAATATGTTTCAATCAATAATGTTCCAGTCGGGGTAAATGATTCTCCTAATACCAATCTATTTTCAACAATAGTTGTGCAGGATGTCAACGTGAGCCAACAACTATCAACATGCATCAAGCCCACTTCAAGTTTCACCATTGAGTCATCAACACTCTTTCCTGGATTTTGGCGTCTCTCCTCCATCGTCTACACTGCATATTTAAATATAACCAAACAACAATTCCTCGAAACCACACAGCCTAACAATCGGCACTCTACCATGCTAAAATCAATATGGTGTTAATGGCAATTGAATGCCATCTCCTTTACTTTCTGTTCAGGTGCGTGTTGGAACAGCTGTAGGTACCAATTTTACTGCGTTCACAGATCTCAAAGACTCGCCGAGTGTTAACATTAATGGGTATTTCGATGCACAGCCAGTCGCTGACGCTGTAAGACGGCGGAGTAAGAGATCATGGAGATTACACAAAACTATTTTCGTTTGCAATTGTAAAACCATTTAAAATCCTAGCTGTTGACATGGATATCCATGCATATTAACAGTTCAAAAAAAATTGGTGACATGGTAATGCTGCAGCTGTGTAAAGGGTATTTTAAAAAATTTAATTGTTGCTGTCCACCCCTTTATTTGGGTCCACAGGGAATGGGTCGTCTCCCCTAGGTGTGAAAGCGCTGTACGCCTATCCGCTCGCGTCCAAGAGAACAGAGATTTTAAATCAATGGATTCCGGGGAGAATGGCACACTTTTGTCATTTATTCTCCATCGAAGACTGGTTTTTAGTACAAGTTGCAACGAATAACGTGTTGATAATCGAGTCAAAAACTGGGTGGGCATTGGGCAGTTGGCACTGGGCCCTCAGACATTAACGTCTGTGCTTGACTCGGAGCCGGCTGTGTTTTCAATGAATTATAACCCCATAGTCCTACTGGCTACAGGCCAGAGGCTGCAGCTATTTCTCAGTAGTTGTGTTTTTGGGTTCCTGTGAAACAAAGATGAAGATGATGATGATGGGGGTTTCTGTGCTAGTCTTAATTCTCTCTGCACTACAATTCTCCCATTCTTCTTCTTCTTATGATTCCGACCAACATGCTCTTCTCTCTTTTAAGCATTCAATTTCCCTCAACCCATTCAATTCTCTGCAGGATTGGGCTCGCATTCACAACACCTGCAATTGGACTGGCGTTATCTGCTCTTCTCGCAGACCACGCGTGGTCTCCCTGGATCTCAGTTCCAGGGCTATAGTTGGCTCCATCTCTCCATTTCGAGGGAACCTCTCTTTCCTTACAACACTTGCCCTCTGGAATAACAACTTCCACGGCCAAATTCCACCTCAGCTGGGAAAGCTTTTTCGCCTCAGAATATTTAGACTGTCTATAAATGAACTGGAAGGCTCCATTCCCTCCAGTCTAGGAAGCTGCCGTTCTTTGCAAATTATGGGTCTGTCATTTAACCATCTGAGCGGCCCCATTCCCTTCCAGCTTGGACTTCTCCAGAAGTTAGAGAAGCTTTTGTTAGGAGCAAACCAATTGACAGGCACAATCCCATCTTCCCTAGGAAACCTGACTTCTTTAACTCAGTTGTCTTTGCCCGAAAGCAGACTCCATGGCGGTATTCCTGTTGAATTGGGTATGCTTACTCAACTCCAACTGCTTTATCTTCAGACCAACAAATTTACAGGATCATTTCCCACTTCCATTTCCAACTGCACCCATCTCCAAGATTTGCAGTTATTTGCAAACAACTTTACTGGCCCCATTCCTCTTGAATTTGGTATGCTCACTCAACTCCAATTTCTTAGTCTCGATGGCAACAACTTTACAGGATCAATTCCCACTGCCGTTTCCAACTTAACTCATCTCCAAACCTTGGGATTGTTTGGGAACCACTTAATTGGCCACATTCCCTGGCAGTTTGGCAAACTTTCGGAGTTGCAGGAACTGTATTTATGGGGAAACCAACTCACTGGAGAAATCCCAAGCTCCCTCTCTAATTGTACTCTGCTTCAAGTGCTTGACCTTAACAGTAACCAACTGAGCGGCACAGTGCCATTGGAGTTTGGTAAATTGCTCCACCTTCGAAGGCTTAGTTTATATGAAAATAATCTTGTGAGCGGAAGCAGCGGCTTGTCTATATTAACAGCCTTAACTAATTGCTCGTATTTTGAAGGTATAGATTTGTCTCATAACTATCTCACTGGCATCTTGCCCTCTTCAGTTGGCCGGCTAAGTCTCAACACATGGTTTAGTTTGGGTTCTAATAAAATAAAGGGACACATACCAAGTAGCACTGGCAATCTCACCAGGCTTTCAATGTTAGACTTAAGTGATAATAATTTTAGCGGAACCATTCCATCCACACTCAGTCAACTTCAAAATCTTGAAAGATTGCAGCTGGGCAGAAACAATTTATATGGAAAAATTCCAGAAACTTTGGGTCAGGCAAAAGGCTTGGGTTGTTATCACTAAGTGAAAACATGCTTTCAGGGCAAAATCCAGATAGTCTTGGTGATCTTCCACAACTAAGAGACCTTCTTCTTCATCACAATCAACTTTCAGGGAAAATACCTGCCAGTTTAGGGAGGTGCATAACTTTGGAAAAGGTGGACTTGTCTTACAACAAGTTGACAGGAAACATACCTCCAGAATTTTCAGGTCTTCAAAATCTCCATTTCTATTTCAACATTTCCAACAATTTATTACAAGGTTCTGTTTTAGAATTGAGCAAAATGGTAATGGTCCAAGTTATGGATGTGTCTCTCAATCACTTCTCGGGTGAAATTCCAGGCGCATTATCAAGCTGCAAAAATTTGCTCTATTTGAATCTTTCTTGGAATGCATTTGATGGCCAATACCAGCATCACTCACAAATCTGAAAAATCTTCAGGACATTGATCTTTCTAGGAATAATTTGTCAGGTGCAATCCCAATAGCTTTCAAAGACATGAAAATGCTTCAACATATCAATCTCTCTTCAAATAGGTTAACAGGGAGGTTCCAAGCGGAGAGGTTTTTGCAACACTTGGTGAATCAGCAGTTGTGGGGAATCCTGGCCTTTGTGGCGCAGAGATAAAATTGCAGCCATGTTCTAATCCCAAACGCAGACACCTCTCCAAAAAGGTAATTGTACCAGTTGTGATTGGCATTGCAATCTTATTCATGTCTTTTTCATTGGTAGTATTCTCCTGTAAAAGGAAACTTACTAGTCAGAATACCCTTGCTCTCAAAGTAGGACCCATTAAATATTCATATCAAGAACTTGTAGATGCAACTGGCGGGTTTAGCCAGACCAATCTGTTAGGAATTGGTAGTTTTGGATCTGTTTATAGAGGGATTTTGAGCAATGGTAGAAATATTGCTGTTAAAGTTCTCAATTTACAAGATGAAAATAGCTCACCAAAGTTTTATTAGAGAATGCAATGTACTAAAAAGGGTTAGGCACCGCAATGTAATCAAAATCATTTCAGCATGTTCTAACCCTGATTTTAAAGCACTGGTTCTTCCATTCATGTCAAATGGAAGTTTGGAGAGATGGTTACATCCTCAAGGAGGAGATGAATGCAGATTAAATTTGAGTGACCGATTAAGAATAGCAATGGAGATAGCAGAAGGAATGGCATATCTACATCATCATTGCTTTGTGCAAGTGATTCATTGCGACCTGAAACCCAATAATGTACTATTAGGGGATGACATGACTCCATATATAGCAGATTTTGGCATTGCCAAACTACTATTTGGGAATTCAATGGATTCACTAACTTCTACAAATGCACTGAAAGGATCTACTGGCTACATTGCACCAGGTATAGATTTTACATTACTACAATATAAATTGACATGTTGGTTTTTGTATTTTGTATCAATGTTCAAAATCACTTAACAATTATTAATCAACCTTTTATATTATAGAGTATGGAATGGGTGGAAAGATTTCAACAAAAGGAGATGTATATAGCTATGGCATTCTACTCTTGGAGTTGTTGACAAGGAGGAGACCAACAAATGACATGTTTGTTGAAGGAATCAATCTTCAAAAATGGGTAGGCATGGATTTTCCAGATAAAATCATAGAAGTGGTTGATAATAATCTCCTTAGAGATGCAAATGAATCAGAGATATCAATGGTATGCCTTACTCAATTTATGCAAGTAGGGTTGGCGTGTACAAGGGAGTTGCCTCAACAACGAACAGATATGAACAAGATAGTTGAAAGATTAGAAAAATAAAAGGTGCATTTATTGGTAATAGAACCTTTCAACTACCAATAGATATCTCACCATTTCTTGAAGAAAAACGCAGTCGCAAAAATACCAATTTAGGGAGCCATGAAAATTTGTCTACATCAACATATTAGCTCTTTACCAAATAATATTGATGGTTAACTATTATCTTTTTGTTTCTTTAGGTAGGTTCTTTTAGATTAAGTAATAGTATTTTTATTTTCTACAATGTACCATGAAGTTATGTAAGGATCACGTGTAACGTTAGTCAGATTGGGGAGAGTCAGGGTGACTTGTAATTTTCACCAGCTTAATGATATGTAAGGTAGAGATGACTATTGATTAAATACACAAACAGAAAGTAAATGCAGACACAAGGATTATTATTCTTGTCTCGTTTCTTTGAATTTTCTTTTGTACAGAAGTCTCAATTGTTTTTTAGATAGCAAATTCTTAACGTCTATTTTGTATAGTTAGGCGAATTCTTTTAATAAGATCACCGGTTAAACTGTAACATACAGTGAGCTAATGATATAAAAATATTACAACACTTCAACAAAATATTACTAATCCAAAACAAAAATGATGTTTTTCAGTCTAAAGGAATTTTTCTTTTATATATTTTAATAGTGTGGTAAAAATTGTGTTGATTCATTAAAGAAATTGTATTGAAACTAAATCAATAAAAAGAAAGATGTATGTGGCAATAGACGTGATCTTAATGTTTACCTCCATTTATAAGCAATCAATTCAGCCACAGTCTTTTTCTACTATTGGTCAGAGGTTCGAATCTTATGAATGTGAGGAGGACCACTAGGTGTTCAAGTTTCATATCGTCGTATAATTAGTGTCTACAAGTTTCATACCGTCTCATACCCCCTTCTTACAGCTGGCACACACAGGGATATCTGTCAAATTACTTCGATAACACACAAGAACTCTGATCAGACTAGTAAATACTTGCATTATATGAAGGTAAATATTAATATATTAGGAAAATGAGAAAAGATTGCTAAGACTACTAGCTAACTACTTTACATTTTTCGTTCTCATATACACAAGCTCCCTAATTTCATGGTGGCTGTTTTAATTGTGAATTGGCACTATTACATTTTTCGTCAAACCTGCAGATGGGTGCTGAAAAATGCTTGCAGGATAAAAATCAGATGGGCTCCTAGGCAATCTGAAAACACTGAAATTTTGTTATTGTTAGGATCATCAACAAAACCACCAAATGTAATTCTGTCAATTGAAGAAACCTTATGTTAGCTGTATTTTGCTTGAAATTCTTTTTGTTTAGAAAAGAACTATGACCACATTTCGTTGGTAAGTCATTCCTTTTTATGCATTTCTTCATACTTAGCACTAAGGTAGTGCTGAAAATAGGCAGTCAACACAATAAAAGCAAAATTTTAATTGGTATTGAAGCTTATGGTATCAGTGGTTCTTTAACAAGGATATATTTAGCTGATGGACTTATGTTTGCAGTAGACAGGACTTCCAGTGGGTTTCTATGAGTATCAAAATTCAATTTTCTTTGCATGGGTTAATTTTTATTGAAGTATCACAAATTGTTTCTGGTGTCAGGATATTTTTTTAGTTATATGTTTTTATGGAGGAATCAGTTCAGCCACAGTTTTTCCTACTATTGATTAGAGTTTCGAATCTTATGAATGTGAGGAACACCAAATGCTCAAGTTTCATATTTGAGCCATATTGGTGCCTACAAGTTTCATACCACCATACAATTAGTGCCTAGGTTTCATACTGCCTTCCTACAGTTGGCACACACACAAGGATGTCAATCAGATTCCTTTGGCAGCACACAAGGACTCTGGCCTGACTACTTTTCAAGTGCAGACATGCCCCCAGTTTGAACTTTATACCTCATCTTGGTAAGCGCCCGCAATTTGCCAATCCGTCAAGACCCCGTGGATACATTATGGCAACCAATATAAGTTTGAAAAGTTCCAGTAACATAATTCTAAAAAGGCTAAAGGAAGAAAAAGAAAAATGGCCATTGTCATTCCTTACTAATGCAAGTATATATCTTGTTGGCTCGGTATACTTCAAACCCATGACAAAAAGGAGTGTAATTTATCCTTGGAACCTTTGGTCCATCACAATGTACTCCGACTAACCAAACCAAAAGAAAAAGCTTTAGTAAAATAATGTTATCTCAGAAACATACTACCAACCTTCAAAGATACAACCATACCCCATAATCCTCTCACTCTGGTGGTAAAATCAGACTTTCCATTGACATGCTTACATACAAAATAGAAAGGAGCAAATCATCAGCTAAACACTCTTAGTTTGCTCTCTTGATTTGGGGATTCCTCTCTTCCCTCTACCTCACCCAATGATTCTGAAATGAAAATTCATCTGTATCCTCTCTCTCTCTTTGAATCTCTTCAATCATTCACAATATCCATAGTCCCCATACATTTTTCTCCATTTCAATACAGCTAATCAAGTTAACAGTGAATGCGACAGAAAACCCAACAAATGTTTCTCAAAATTCCTCAAGGGAATGGATTTCATAGACTGCAATCATAGCCGAATATGAATAAAATAAGCATATCAATTTTTATCAGACGCAGTTGGCATTTATAAAGTCAAATTCAATTAATTTTGCCAATATATAGCGTGGATTTTCATCTTAAACAAGTTGATTTTAAAACATTGTATAAGATGATGTATTTTTATCATCCCAACTGTCATGTATGCAAACATATAAATCGTTCAGAGGGTTCATGAATTATTTGACAGAATGGAACAAAACAATGTGATCTCATGGACTACTATCATCACTGTGTATGCACAAAATGGAATTGTAAGGAATCCTTGGACATTTTTAAGAAAATGCAATTCATGAGTGCTAAGACAAACTTCGAAACCTTTGCCAAAAGCCTCCCAACACGGGCTAAAAGTGAGCTACAGAACAAAGTATGGAGATTTAAAAAAATAAATATTGAAAATGACAGCCTTGATAAAAATGTATTCGTTCTGCAATATTTGTATCCTAGTTCCATACATATTACTGCCCATTATCATTATCCTTCACCTGCTGCCATGTAATAAACTGCACAGCTTATGTAGTATACATGGGCATACGACACAAGATTTCTATGCAGAGCTTCAAGTTATTGTCGAAAGAATAGAATTTTTAAATGTTATTTTAAACTCATATCATCTCAATAACTATTGAATGAGTATTGAACTTAAAAGAACCCAATTGAAACAGCTATCTGAATTTCAGATATGTTAACACTTTGAAAATCGATCAACCAATAAAAACACCATCCAAAAATGTTAAAGATTCCATAGTCAATTTTCCAACCCACTAACATATGTAACCTATACCCAAACTACTAACATCTACTAACATTTTTGCTCTGCATTAACACGCCTTGAAGTGTGCCAGGCTGCTGAGTCACATCAACTTCTTAGGGTCAAAAGAAAAGAATAAGAATAAACCTATATCCAAACTGTTTTCTTTCTTTTTGTTCCATATATATTCGGTGGGTTTCTTTGTAATATATCACTGGGAATCTTATAGACCTCATTGGCATAGGGATGTAAGGGTAGGCAGAGATAGTCCCTAGTTAACACTTTTGGATTTTATTTTTCTTTTCTTTTCTTTTTTATATTCTTCTTCTACATGTGAAAAGGAAACTTCGGCAATCCTTATCTAGCACTCATAAATTGGTGGGATTCACATCTCTCCACCAAATCAAAAAAATTAATAATGTTTAGTACTTTTTGGTATTGATTTTTTGATTGGAGGAGAACATGGACCCCACCAAATTTGTGAGTGCTAGATAAGGTCATCCGAGGGGTTCTTGGTTATCTCGCTATTTGTACCTCTTTCTCGTAAGATTTTTTTATCACTCATGCAATTGTATAATATTCTCAACAATGATGTTTTCCAAATTCCCCATATTATTTGAGAGACTCAAATATATCCAATGTTGTAGTTGTATTATTAGTTTTAGTTCCTAAACCGAAAGCATGCATTAGATGATTGTCACTCGTCGTCACCAAAACCTTTCCACCTGTTACACCTAAGTTTTCTTGCCGTCTACCATTATTGTTGATAATAAATATTAACATCAACAACCATGCTTCTCTAGCACATTCCAATGCCAACAGGGAATACTCAACCAACTAGATGGGTGCTTGAATATTAATCGTCTAAGAAAATTCGATTACAACATGAGAATACTCGACCAACTCCATGGATGCTTAAATATTGGTTGGTTATGAAAATTCCATTGTGATCAACTTGAAATAATTTAAATCGCGATCTACACAATAGATGCCAAGTGTTTGACAAAATGTGCACATACATGAAGTACACCGAGTTGGCCTAATGGTGAAGAACATGTGCTCTTGAAATAGAGGTCACAAGTTCAAATCCTGCAGGGGGTAGGGTATGTACGCCTCGTTTGTAGCAAAGTTAGTTGCCTCCCGCATGTGAGTACGAGGTAGTCCCATATGCTATAAGCCGCTTGTAGACCCAAAAACAGGTCGCCCCACGGCATCGTGGACTGTAAAAACCTATTATTATTATTTTAAATTTTACTCATAACCGTTCCTTTGCATTCTATTTTTTTGGCATTTAATTTTCCAAGGTGTCAACCCTCTCCTTTTACCTTGGGTTTTGATGCTATTGTGGAAATTTGTTTGGTAAGGTGGGGTATTCATAGATTTTGGGGGTTTCATATTTTAAACTCATAACCGTTGTTTTGTTTTTTGTTTTTTGGCATTTTCTTTTCCAAGGTGTCAACCCTCTCCTTTTACCTTTGGTTTTTATGTTGTTGCAGAAATTTGTTAGATGAGGTTGTGGTATTCATAGATTTTGGGGGTTTCTATTTTAAGTGTTTCGATTCTTTGTTAGGACTTGGTAGTGTTATGAATTTTGAGATAATAAAAATCTCGTGTCTTGGACAGTTGGGTTTGGTTTTACTTATATAAATTTCAAGTAATAATATATGGTTGGGATCCAATTACTTTTCAATTCACAAATCAAAAACATTAAAAAATTAGGATGTTTTTGATGTTATTTTAAATATTAAAAAACTCGATTATAAGTTTTACTATAAATTCTATTGCCAATCGCAACCAATAGTCAGACTCGGGGCATAAATAGGAAGCAAAAAGCTTACATTGAAAATTGGAAATGGTGTGCTTATGAATTCCTATTTGGAACTATGAGAAGTGAAGATGTAAATACATAATTTGTGGTCATTGTAATATTGGAAGAAGAAACAAGGGAGGGACTTTGTTTTGTTTTGTTTTTATTCATGCATCCCTTGCTATGTACTTAAAGAGAAGGCGTATTGAAAGGGGGTGAAACACAATTTATGCCCCTCTTTCTTTCTGGTGTGAATATACTTGTCATAACTTTTTTAGCATATTGTTAAAATGAGCAAGATGGAGAGATATGAAGGTCCCTGGGTGAGTGTACACTTGGAAGCACTTTACAAGTAAGTCCTTATCGGTAAAAATTTCCAATACTGAGACTCTTACCTTTCGCAAGGTCAAACCTCATGATCTATCTATCATTAGATCCCATGATATTCTGTTGTATATTTTTCCTCCGTACAGACGCAGCCAAACGCGGGTTTGGGAGTCGGCGGAATCGGGGCAAGTCAGAGTTTAGGAGTCGGGCGGAGGAGCATGGCGCGGGGGCATGACGGAAGGGCTCAGAAACCCGACACCACAGCAAACGCGGGTTTAAGCGGCGGAAAGACACAGCAAAGAGACATGTCGGGTGGTCTCCAAGACCCGACAAAGAGGAAAATATGTGCGCGGGCCTCCGAAACCCGACGCCAAAGAACATGTCGGGAGGTCGTCGAAACCCGACACAAAGCAAGTCGGGTTTGCACGTCGAAGAAGCATGTCGGGAGCCCGCCAAAGCCCGACACCAAAAGACATGTCGCAAGGGGTAGAAAACCCGACGCACAAGGAAATCGGGTTCATAGTCGGGTTAACAAGTCGGAAACACACGGATCAGAGGCATGTCGAGCAGTCCTCTATACCCGATGCAAATGCACAAGGGAGTTCCGAACCCGACAGGCGTTGGGGATCTCACCTACCACCATGGTTGTTGAAGAGTTAAGTGCAGTCTTGGAGGTGGTTGGGCGGTTCAATTCCTCTCTCTTCTCCCTCTCTTTTCCTCCATATAAAATGTAAGGAGGGGGCTGTTTTTAAAAGGTTGGACATTTTTGTTTTGTGCCTCCTCCCTTCTTCTCCCTGGCAGGTGGATTTGTGGAGCAAAAGACCTTCCCATTTGAAATTGTAATGCAACCTTGCCTCTTGGCATTTTGCAGTGTTGTATCCCCCTTGGAGCAAATTAATGCATATCTGTGGATGTTTTCTCAACCCTCTACGTGTTTATTTGCGTCCTTCCGATCTTTTGTGAATCTAGCTATCTCAGTGCATATCTTTTGCATTGCATTTTATTGGTTTGTGTTTATTGGCAAGACATATGTTCTTCATTCCTCGGTGCATCACCTCCTTAGCTTAGGTTTATTTTTATGCATTTCTCTCTCCCTGTCTCCTTGGTAGTTAGATTAGGTTTTTGGGTAAACCTCTGCGTTTCATTGGTGCATCTGAACAGAGGAATAGGAGCCGGCCTTCATCCGGAGAGCTTTTCCGATTTCGCGAGGTCCCACACTTGGGAAAAGCTCCATGTTGTGCAATCGCACTGAGATTCTCAACCCATCGTGTTGCAGAGTCCCAGGGGTGCTGCGTTTCGTGCCAACAGTTTTGGCACGCCCGGTGGGACCAAGAGGTCATTCTAAAAAATTTGAAGGAGTTTTCATGAAATTTGCACTAAAAATTGCAGTTTTTTACAAATTTCAGATTTTGCATCTCCCAGCCTGAACCCCGAAATCAATTTTCAAGGGCTTAACTTGCTCAAAACGAGTCAAAATTTCACCAGTTGGTAGATCCGACTGTAATCTTCAAAAGGGTATCTTTAGTTTTTTGATATTTTGATTTTCAAAATTTTGGGTTTTTAGTGATTTCGGGTTTTCGGGATCCGAGAACATCAAAACAGCAATTCGGATTTTGGGGGATGCATTACATGGTCCTATTCCCGACAGCAAAGAAAATCGGGTTTTGAGGGGTGTCGGACATGTTCCAAGTTCGACACATAGCAATTCAGGTTTTGTGAGTTGCATCGCATGACCTGAGTTCCGACTGTGCTTTTCGGGAATCCACAGCTGCACAACATGGCCCGAGTTCCGGATTGAAGATTGCATCCCCCGGGTCCTTCAAATTTTAAATCTCGATTTCGATATTGTCAAGTTTGGTGTGTAACTTGGCAACATCCAGCCTTTTAGAGGCATTTTCAAAAAACACATCTGGCGACTCCACCTGATCAGCAACCCATTTCTCTGAGTTACAGACCCGTTCCCATCCATTTCCACCCATCTTTCTTTCCATCTCTTTCATTCTTTTCCATTCCATGAAGTTGTGCAACCATGACTTCATTTCCATCATGGAATCCACATCAACAGCAGCAATATATCACACCTCCAACATGTTTTACAAATCCTCCAAATCAGCATTTTGGTCAAGTTCAGGATCAACATGCATACCCATATGAGCAGCAATGCCAAAATCAGTTTGGCTATGGAGCTTTCCAAGAGCAAGGGTACGCATGCAATGAAGACAATGAAGAAGAAAATGCAGATCTTGGAGAAAATCCAAAGGATGGAGGTGAACATGGTGCAATCTAGGGCTCGAGTGCACAAATGAAAGCATTTGGAATTGGTTGCAGAGCACCTTGTCCATGGGTGGGACCTTTTCCAAGGCATTACACTCTCAAGAGAAGTTAGACTTCATGATTGCAACACCGCCATTACTTACAAAGTGGATTCAAGGAATAGAGGTGTATGAGAGAAGTATTCTGCAACCTTGTCAATGGGTAAGCACACCACCTCATACTCTTTCTTTTCCTCCTTCTCAATCTATATCATTTCAGCAGTGTCAAGTTTTAAACTCACCATCTGCTGCCCTAAATGTTGAATCCATCCCTCAACCCCCTAGTCTTCCATCCCATCTCAGTTTCTCTGCCCTCTTCTCTTCCAAATCCAAACCCCCTCCACAAGAGCCAAATGAAGTACCTTCCACTCCAAAGAAACAAGAGGTTTCACCGCCTCCACCACCACACAAAATTGTCAAATCAGTTGAGTTTCAACCTATCCCTCCTATTGCATCCCCTAATCCATGTTGGGAGGATGAAAATCAGAATGCCAGCCAAGGAAAACCACAGCAAAAAGAGAGTGCCAACAAAGAGGAAGAAATTCAAAGTCTGAAGAGTTGGGCTCTTAGATTTGGGATGACAAAGATCCCCTTGATGGTTAGGCCTACAGAAGAGGTTGGGGTTGGAGAACAAATGGTGGTCAGGACTGATTCTGTTGCAGCAGAAGAAGGAGATCTTGCAGTCCCAACTTGTCCTCTAGAGCAGCAGATCGAAGAGTTTGACTTGACGAACTTCATGCTGGAGGAGGAGCTCATTCAAGAGCAAGATTGTCTTCGAAAATTGGAGGAGGAAGAAGCTGCTCCAAAGGCAAAAGAAGAGGAGCACATCCTAGTTGTGGAGGAGAAAATTGCGGATCCAAGGGCTTTGAGCGCAAATCAGGCTATGGGAGAACCTTCAGTTCTTCTTTCTATTTCATCTCTCTCGAGTTCTAGTGCTGAAGAAGAGTTTTATCTCTCAAACTCAATGTCGGAGAGTGAAGGAAACCATGGTGGTCAGGTTACAGAACAAGAAGACACCATGGAGGAAGTTGAGCATTCGCAGCAGGACAGCAATGAGGCAGTTTATCTGTCAAATTTGGAGGACTGTTTTGATGGAGAGGAGCCGGTTGAGTTTCCACCTTTCTCTTTTTCATCATCCCCATTCCAAACACTCGAGTCTGCTGTCATGAAGGAGAACATTCATTTACAGCAGCCTGCATCTTATAGCAGCTCTTTGGAACCAAGATTGGAAGATTTTAATCTTTCACAATCAGCCATGGAGGAAGAGAAAGGACAGAGGAATTTCACCATTTCTTCCACGCCATCCATTCAAGGAGGTCTACAAGAGAACTCCATTCCTGGAGTTGAAAATCAGAGCAATGGGCATACTCAAAGGATCATGCCGTGCCCAATCAGATACTTGGCTTCATTGGAGCCAAGGGAGAAGCCCTGACCGGTCATGCTCGCCGAGCATGAGGGTGAGTTACAGAGTACCAAGGATCAGCCGCCATACCTTTTCGATCCAAATGCAGAGCAACTAAAAGAGGTATTGGATTTTTCAGCTGATACCTTGATGATTTGGGTGGAATACCAGCTTCTTGTTGATTTTCCACTCATCCAAACAGCCATGATCAGTGCCAAATCAATTGCATGGCTGCCAATTTTGAAGAAAGGGAGCTATTTCTCATAACCAGTTGCAGGGTTTGTTTAGCTTGCCTTTGCTTCCAGTTAGAGTAGAGTAGGTAGGTTTGTTTTCAGCAGAAGAAGTGCTTGTGCACACTCTGCATGTTCCATTTGGGGCATATATGATTTTCAATTTTGTACATAGTTTTTGGTGTTCCTGTTTTTTGCTCTTGCATAGTTCATTGCAGCGGATTTTGGTGAGAACAACTCTTAAGTTGCGTGTTCTCGGAGAAGAAGTTCAGATATCAGGTTGGCTTCAGGTTGCTTATGACTCCATGCCCAATGGATTGCTAAAAGGCCACTGATCTTCTACCTAGCAGGTAGGTAACCCCGTGAGTCGCCAAATTGTTGTATATTTTTTCCTCCCGGCAGACGCAGCAAACGCGGGTTTGGGAGTCGGCGGAATCAGGGCAAGTCGGGTTTAGGAGTCGGGGCGGAGGAGCATGGCACGGGGCATGATGGAAGGGCTCGAAGTAAACCCGACACCACAAAGAACGCCGGTTTAAGCGGCGGAAAGACACAAAGAAAGAGACATGTCGGGTGGTCTCAAGACCCGACAAAGAGGAAAATATGTGCGCGGGCCTCCGAAACCCGACGCCAAAGAACATGTCGGGAGGTCGCCGAAACCCGACACAAAGCAAGTCATGTTTGCACGTCGAAGAAGCATGTCGGGAGCCCACCAAAGCCCGACACCAAAAGACATGTCGCAAGGGATAGAAAACCCGACGCACAAGGAAATCGGGTTCATAGTCGGGTTAACAAGTCGGAAACACACGGATCGGAGGCATGTCGGCGGTCCTCTATACCCGATGCAAATGCACAAGGAGTTCGAACCCCGGGCGTTGGGGATCTCACCTACCACCATGGTTGTTGAAGAATTAAGTGCAGTCTTGGAGGTGGTTGGGGCAGTTCGAATTCCTCTCTTCTCCCTCTCTTTTCCTCCATATAAAATGTAAGGAGGGGGCTGTTTTTAAAAGGTTGGACATTTTGTTTTGTGCCTCCTCCCTTCTTCTCCCTGGCAGGTGGATTTGTGGAGCAAAGGACCTTCCCATTTGAAATTGTAATGCAACCTTGCCTCTTGGCATTTTGCAGTGTTGTATCACCTGGAGCAAATTAATGCATATCTGTGGATGTTTTCTCAACCCTCTACGTGTTTATTTGCGTCCTTCCGATCTTCACTGTGAATCTGGCTATCTGTGCATATCTTTTGCATTACATTTTATTGGTTTGTGTTTATTGGCAAGACATATGTTCTTCATTCCTCGGTGCATCACCTCCTTAGCTTAGGTTTATTTTTATGCATTTCTCTCTCCCTGTCTCCTTGGTAGTTAGATTAGGTTTTTGGGTAAACCTCTGCGTTTCATTGGTGCATCTGAACAGAGGAATAGGAGCCGGCCTTCATCCGGAGAGCTTTTCGATTTCGCGAGGTCCCACACTTGGGAAAAGCTCCATGTTGTGCAATCGCACTGAGATTCTCAGCCCATCGTGTTGCAGAGTCCCAGGGGTGCTGCGTTTCGACACCAACAATTCCTAGGGGAAATTGTTTACCACTTCCAAAACACTTCATCAAAGTTTAATATTAATAAATATGGCTTGATTACACAATAAATGAGAAAAGGATGACGGCAAAAATATTGAATTTGCTAGACATGTATAATGAGATCTACATCAATGCAACAATTTTCTCGGTGTAGACCGACTTAAAACTTAAAATGTCGATTCAAAATTTAGGACATGTCCATCACAAAATAGTAAATCACAACTAGTGATAGTAGTGATTAAAATTAAAATAGATTAAGAGTCCACAACATAAACATAAATATCAATAACTACCCCCTAACTTGTCAAAATTAAAAAGAAAATTAGTGACTTGAATTTAACCAAATTCAAAACTTAGAAAAGGTCAACTCTAAAATAATTCACCTCACACCATAGGCCTATGGTTGAGTGGCAAGTAAGGGTGCTTCCCAGTCCACCACAACAACATCTAAAATCCAATTTTATGGGTATCTTTCCCTTAATCAAGACAACAACTTTGTGACGGAGTGTTTTAGACAAAAGACTTGAAATATTGAAAAAATGGGCCATTGAAAAATATGATGAATCTCTTCATAGCAGCGATTTATGGAGTTTGCAATAAGAAATTTCTTCAGAGCATTTTTGGTAGTGGATGTAAAATTCTCATTTTTAACTTCTTTGCCCATTATTAATGATAATTGACATCCCTCGGACTTGGATTCATTCCTTTCACCTTAGAAAACTTCCCAAAAGTCCAAAAATAGTTTTGGGACGTTGAAATGTGTCTAAATGTTTCAAATTCACCTTTTAGACTTAAAATATACTTATTTCTTTTAATAGGAGGCGGTTATGTAATCGCCACTATCAAATGTGTGTTCACCATTATGGAATGCACAATGCATTTGGGGTGGTTCTATGTCAAGGAAAATGTCCTCTAAGTTCTAAAGGCCATAATTTTCACATATGAACTTGAAATTGGGTGCCATTTTTATAAAAGAACCCAAATATGTCATTATACCACAGATTTTGCTATGTTAATTTTACAATAAATACAATTTTCAAGTGTGTACAATATGATTTTCATCAATTGAGTATATCTAGATCTTATTTTGGATCATTTTTGGTATATTAATAATTAAATCGCTTTTTTTTTTGTTGAGATTGTCATATGGATTTGTGATAGTGGAAGATATTGAAAATGAGCCACTTGGTTGTGGAAGATATAATTTTAATTTGGATTTTTGCTAGTATGTAAGAGAAGACATGTTCTTTATACCTAGTTTATATTAAACATAATTATATGAGCATAAAATGCAGAGAATGTGTAAGTATGGTAATTATTATTTTGGTAGAAAATAAGTCCATAATGATTCATGTTGGGACCATGGGTGGCATGGAGGACACTATAAAAATCAATTAGTAGATGGGTCTATTTAATATTGAGCTTTCAGAACGGAAATCTAAATGAAGGAAAAAGAAAAAATAGACATTCGGTGGGAACATGAGATCAAAAATGATAGTCATAAGGTTATAACACATATTTCTATAATATTGTAAATGAGTTGCAATGTTTCATATCCCATTGAGCCTAGATCATATGTATTGTATGTTATACCTTGGAAATGTATACATGATTAACAATTGTCTGAATGTGGAGTAGCATTCTGAATTCTAATAATATATTATTAACAAAGTCTCTCTAGAATGACTATGATATTATAACATATTACAATTATATTTTATTATAATAATTACCATTCAATTTAGTTCCTTAAATTGTTCATATTCGAATCAAATTTTTTTTTAAAACCATCTTATTGATGAAGCGTCATTTAGTTTCCTAGCTCTATTTTTCTAGGATGAAAAATTTAAAATAGAAAATTTCATATTTTAAATCAGGTCTTCTCAAAGAATATAAAATATTTTCATTTGTTGAATATGATAGGTAGCGTACTTAATTCCAAATGGCATTACAAACATGAATACATTGAGAAATAAACATGTTAACACAACACATGTAACATGATGCTCAAATCCCCTCACAATATTTGTATTTCAAAGTATGATAATTGGAGAATATGTCTAAATATAGATTTCAATATGCAATAAGATCTTCAAAACTATATTCAAAAGAAAAATTCTTGCAATTTTCTAGGTTAGAATCTAGAAATTGTACATGCCTTAATTTGGTAATTTATTACTTGATAATGTTAGTATTGGCTTAGTCCCTAAATTATGACTTGTACACCTATATTGGGCCTAATTGTTATATCTTTGACCCTAAATTAAAAAAAAATCTCTCTTCATTTTACATCTCAGTCACTCACTTAAATGCTTACATTAATCATAGGAATTACATTGCTCATAATTATCACACAAAAAAATTACATTGTTGCACTTCCATCCTAGACCAACACATCAACATGGGATTTAATTGCTAAATGGTTTGCTTAAAGAATAAATTATTTGTTCGGGGCCACCTAACTATAAATTTATCAATTTTATATATTTATATAGGTTGGTAATTTCCATTTGGGTCAACCTTAATGTGAAATTTTTCCTACAAAACCATATATAAGAAAATACAATGTACTCATTTAATCACTGGAAATCACATAGTAGTCTCCGGACAATATCACTCAAAAAGCATGTTTAGCTCTCAAAAACTTGTCCAAACCAGCAATAGACATTAGGATCATCCCCCACATAGGCCTGAAGCACTCCCAAAATAGGTTCTAGAGTTAAGCTTCCCAAGAAAAAGGTCCTCAAATCCATGTCAAGCACAAGTAATCTGAAGCCTTTACAAAGTGTTATCAAGTGTTTGGATTATAAAACATATTTCAATCAATGCAATATTATATCTCTATGTTGATATTTACATGTGGTTTAAGGCCTCTTCAACGTAGTAATAATGTAGGTGGTATACATATTGCACTTTAAGCCATATAGTAACCTTTTACATGATTTTACCCTTGGTAAAGGTTTATAGTCATTTCAATTTATTATAGAGGGTTTCACACATTTGTGAGACATAATCTCTTATATCAAAGCATATTCCAGTCATTCATAGAGGAACACAAATTTGTAGAGCTGTAATATCATCCCATACAAAACATCCAGATATAGACAACTTTCAAATAGTGTAGGCCAAAAATAATGGTATAGTCCTAGAAAACTATGCACTTTTAGAAATGATGATGAAGCCTCAAAGGACATTTCCAACTATTTTCTATCTGTCACACCGAATAATCATACAAATTAGTGAAATAGCTAAGAGAACTCACCCTCT